>LUCM01003988.1:119627-219383 GCA_008360955.1 Fasciolopsis buskii
AGAGTAGGTTTGTCACGTCTTCGTGGTTGGGGTCCGAAAGACTCGTCGACTTGCTGGCTTGAGACACTTGAGAATATGGCAGTGAACCGTGAACAGTGGCGGTCGTGTTGTCATTTTCTATCGAATCAGAATGATTGAAAATACGTGCGTTTGTACAGTTAGACTGTGTTCCGTGTGTTGGCTGCAGCAGCATCTTATGTTTTCCGGACTGTGTAGGTCCACTCCCCATTCCCCTTGGATATTCACTCTTTTTATATAAACGTGTAACTCTGGGGAAAGGCAGCGGTCAGTGAGGCTTGCCTTGCTGTTTAAGGCTGAACGATGATGATGATGATAATTACCTGCTCATCTGAACGGTCCCTGGCTAACAGAAAAAACACTCAGCATGGGTTATTCTGCGGGTTACATGAGGTTGCATATTGATAAAACTTTGCTGTGGACCTTTTGCATTTCGATCTGTGTAAAGAATCGTCGAGGGTTTATAATTTCCAGTTTGAAGGTTTCAAAAGTACAATAGGAAACAGAGCACCAACGGTCGTTTTCTTCAACAACGTGTTTTCCTGTTACTTCTTCTGGTTTACTTAGGGAAGACATATTCTGCGCTAGGCTCTGTCGGCTATTAGCCATTGCTCCTTTTATAGCACTAGCGAAATTGTTCATTAAACTGTTCATTCACACGTTTCCGCATGTGAAATCTTTCCTTCATAGATGGTTTCAGATCTCATCTATCCTCTAAGCGATGATCGATTAAAGTGCCGTCCTTATATTTCGAAACGGTCCGATTTTCGTTACATGCGCTCAGGAATCAGCGCTCATACCAACTCCACCTGATTGTATTTAGCATGCATCTTGACCAGCCAGGACACATCCACGATGGCCAAACAATTCACTTGACGTGGTTCTCTTTCTGTCGCCATTTTCTCCATTTTTACAAACAATGAGCATAATTTGTTTTTCCGCTTCTGTCCCTAACTGAAACGCCAAATTTATCTACGCGAGATTGTGTACAGTACAATACATTGAAAATTTTCCATATACTATTTACTTGTGGAAAATATGCAACATCCGATATTCCGACGATAGCAATTAAAAATATTCAGCCTAAATATCAGGCACATGAAAACAAAAATTTTATTTACAAGGGGCAACTTTGTTATTTTTCCTCGATGTCATTTGCTGATTTCCATCATTTGTGTAGTTCCGCTTGCTATCAAAATATCCCATGAGGTTTTCCTTCTGGGTTGGAGAATTAATGTTCATGCTGGATCGATCGCTTAGCTGGATATCGACCTCAGATAGCAAGAAACAAATAACAAGAGAAAATATTTCCTGGTACAGTTTCACGCGAAGTTGTTATTGCTACGAAGCGAATTTTATTCCGTGTATTTAGACTCGTCAAAATATAAACAAACACCGATTGTTTTTAAGAGGGCCAAGTTGTATTTGTTTGTCCGGAGAATTTCGTAAAGTCTGTTTGACCATATATTTTGTTTTCATCGTATTGAAGATATTTTTGATAATACATACATGGTCTACCGGAGATTTTTCACAGTCAAATCAATTCTGCATATATCGGAGACAGGTTCATTCAAAATATCATGAAATTAATGTGATAAACGTCTAACGCAATGAGAAGATTTGTTATGACGAAGCAACCAATCGGTAAACACAGTAGAACTGAAATTCATTTTCATACATTCAGCCTATTATGACTTCCAGAATCGCCTACGAGCTGATCCTGTACATACACTATGATTCTTAAAGTGGGTAGAAACGAGCAGTACGTCCAGATAGAGTAACCAACATTGGATATTGCTTGTATTTCACCAGAGAGTGGGTTATTTAGTCTTTTAGACAAAGTTCATTGACCAGAGCAGAGGTTTCGCGCTTTACTGCCCTGTACAGAAGTTTATACGTTTCGTGGAATAGGTGCGAATGCCAGAAGCGATGAAGTAATCGTTCTTGAAGCAATAGATACTTAAGGTTTTCGACTTTAGCTTACAATCAGTGGATGTGAGAAGTCTAAATGAAGCATGCATTATGGGCTCTTAGATCATTCGTGATTCTTTCAGTTTTGTTTTGCTTAGGGAAACGAGAAGTGATTGTTCTATGGTGGGACCAATGAACATTTTCCAGATCGGTACAAAGGCCTGAAGCAAGACCAGAATTAGTTGTGGCCCTAGCAGCAATTATCGGCGGTCGAGCGGCTAACAAGCTGACTTTTGAAGGAAACGTCACCGAGTTTAATTGCTCTCCTCTCCCCGCCCTCGTCGGTCAATTTGACGGCATTTCGATGACCCAAATTTTCTTCCTGAAATTTGGCGTATTTGTGGAGCAAAAGTGAAAGAGGTTATTTTCCTACTTTATCTGCTTATTTTTGTTCAACTTTCAGTTTCTTAAATGCAACTTGAATGCATCCGGCTCTTGTCAAGATCCTATGAGAGACGGCAGGCAAAAGCCAACTGTCTCTTACTTCCGTAATTCTGAATTTGATTTAATAAATTCATAAATCATTCGGAGAATATTCTTTGATTATAAAACCGCTCCACAGAGGATGACTCGGCAAAACGGCGTTGCCTATTTTCACAGGCAATACAGAACAGTTTTCTGCGAGCAGTGACGTTTCTTAAAGAGAAACTTTAGCATAACCTTTAAAAACGCGTTTTGGAACAAATTTAATCCGATGGTAAGATACAAATACTTCTAAGTGGTTGCATTATGAATCCACCACTCATTCATTAGTCTCTCCGAAGAAAACGCCAGTGTTAATCCGTCAAGAAACAGGATCAAGTAATCAGATGTTCGAACGGTAACGAATTTCGCTGGTTGTTAGATTTCACCTACCTATCTGTTATAATTAACAAGGGCATCTTTTATCAATACTTAAGCGACTTGTGCGTGTCATACTAAGCCAGATAAGCTTACTATTTTAGCACGGTAATGACTGTACGGCTAAAGGCTGTTTTTACACGAAATTTCTGCTAGACTCATAGCAGCAGAAATGAGGATGACCAAAGCTAACGTGTCCGTGACAGTTCTCCACGTCAGGATAGAAGTACGATTGCTATTTTCACATTTGTTCAAGTGCATGTTAACTTAGGCCGCAAGATTGGAAGTCATCAAACTGTCCAAATCATTGGAAAGTTGCGGGTTAGTAGCCGTGATGAGCAGAGACAGAGTTTAATAACTTAAGCCTAGTCGCAACTCATTAATTGCAGAAGTTCTTTCATGGAGGAGGAAAAGCTGGCCTGTATAAAAAGCCGTCCTGGTTACTATTCAAAAAAACGCACATCAACTGTTGGCTTCTAGAAATAAAAGGATTTAACCCACCTAACAGGCTTTTGGTAATGCTTTCCGTGCATCTTTTTTATACAGTGCTGCATTGTGATTTCTCCATTGTCAAGAAAACGCCCAATGTTCGCTGATAGTTATTAAGTGCATCATCACCGCATTGGAAATGGCGAACAGAAAGACTGATTTTTTGAAGCTCTTCCTACCTTCAGCCATGGGAAGCCAACAGGCGCAATTCGTATCTTATTCTGTAGATGGGCATGATTGGGAATAATCAGAAGCTACCTTGTTCATTAGACTGTGCTGATTCTGAACAACAACGAAAAAGCCTATTTTCAGACATCCTCATTTGGGTCCGGCTTGGAACTCTCACCCTCCTTTCCGTTAGTAAGATGACGTGAGTAACAACAGTGCCAAAGAATCAGTTCCCTCAGATCACACATGGGTCTGAAGTCCCCATTATCAATAAGCTGTGCACGAATTATCTCACCTCAAAAAACCGAATCAAAAAATGACAGCAGTTGTTGTTGACTATTATGTTTTGTTTTCCGTGGACTACTTATGAGCAGGTTAGTAGGACTCTCCTTCCAACCACTCAAGACAAGTTGACTCTTTATTGAACCGACCAGTTGCTTAGTCATATTGAAGTCTGTCTAAAGGTAAAAAGACCATACATCCCAAACTGCCAACAAATAACCTCAGTTTACAAAAAAGCGTGCTAATTACTGTGCATAGGATGAGCTACGTGTGGTCAGTAGTCCGTTAATCCCTCTCAGTTCCTTATTATCTCACCCGGATTTCTGGCACATGGGCGATCCTGACTAAGTCGTCGGAGGCTTCAACTAGGCAGGAGGAGGGCCTTCACCTAAGGCTGGAGCCGCCGCAGTCACTTGGACTGAAGCGCAGGTTGTACATCATTTACTCAAAGAAAACAAATAAGGTTTTACCTGAAATAAAGAAGTTTACCAGCAACTGTCTTGTGACTTCACTGCTAAGCTCCAAGTAACAGCCTTAATTCCCAGACACATTTTTCACCTTCATAAAATTAATAGTGTTATGACTATCAAGAGGATTCCTCCTATGGAATTTTTATTGCACATCTATCTGAATATGCATCATTTACAGATTCCGTCAGATCTTTACTTTCCACGGATAAATGAATTTTGTCACGACAACCAAGGTTCACTGAATCTACATCGAGCGACAGCTTGAGCAGACTAGACGAAATTTCAACTTCTTCATTGATTTTTTCGTACGGCAACAAAAAATCACGTAGATTTGGATTCATCAATTTAGCATTCGTCTGCCGATTTTCCAGTGAACTGAAGGAGGCAATTTTTTAGTCACTGTTGTGTACATGGACAACAGAAGATTCCCGAAAGCGTATGACCGATTCCGCGCTCAGTCACTGTCATCATTAGCTCACCAGCCGTGCGCACGCTATCCATCTGTCGCCACACTGACACTGTGGTCCCTGGCTGACCCGTGTATGTCACGGATGGTCAATCCATAGGACGACGACGGTGGAAACGCAAGATTGCAACTTTTAGTCAGTAGTAAGCACAGGAATACAAATTAGATTCCAGAAGCACACCAACCGCATCGCGATTATTGTCGCACATTAGAGATGCGTCCTTGGTACTTTTCTGTCAATTCATCTGCAAACGTGAACCCTCCGACTGAAAGCTTCCGCCAAAGGAACCTGATCTGTTCACATTATTGTTATAATAACGAGATACTAATGACAATATATGTACGTATATCCGCAGAATTTGAAGGAACAAAGTTTGTCTTTATAGTAAACCGTTTACGGGAAAACATTTTGATGTTATTTGAGAAACCTTATTTATCACCTATTTACTTATTTTCATTTAATTAGTCCTGGTCGAAATGGTATGACCCGGGCTACCAAAGAAAAGTTAGTTGAATGTGAAAATTGAAGAATTGTCAGCGTGTGCAAATGTTATGCACTTACAGGGGAAGACTTGAAAATTTATTCTCGACTAAGTCCATGGGGAAAACAGACGCTTACTCAGTAAAAAATAATCCTTTTTTTCAATTGGTTCAGTCTCAAGTATTTCATAGTGATCAAACCATAAGTATTCCTTTCATAACTGGGAACCTTTTCACTAATTGTTGTTTAGTAATATATGTTTGTGAATGACAAGAAGTTTCCCATTAAAGGAAAACTTCGATCAACGTCGGACTGAATAATGGTTCGAATGCACGGATAGATGCAAATCATATGACAAAATTCAACAAACAGTTGAAAGCTTGCCCCAGTTCGGGCGCGGCGGATCTGCAAGGCTGATCTTTTCCAACAGAGGTGAACTAAGTGTGCAGTGCTACGGTGGTCTCTTAAAGATGAGTTGAGCGGTGATATGCTATGATTATTAATTTCTTAAACTCGAAAATGCTCAAGTATGCCTTGTGAAACTGCCGTATTAGTTTCGTGACAAAGCAATACAGACCCCAAATTGGTGCCGAAATAGTCAATCGTAATACAACAGCTTGTGAATTGTGAAAATTTTCGGCAAATTGTGACCAGCGGCTTGTGTAAATTAAACTACTAATTCGCTCTGCTATAATGGAGTGCTTCAGACAAGGTTTACACGTGAGACAGAAAATTCATAAACTGAAAATAGCGAGAGTGTTATCCCTGGTACCGTCGGACAGCATGGGCACAAATTTTCGCTTTCAGTTCAGCAGCGGCATGAATGAAATAACGATTACTCCGTGTTGCATAAAAAGACAACTATGTATGTGATGCTTCCTTTGCTTATTGATGTTGGGAATGCATTGCACACGGAACCGAAATCGGCCGTATTGATTTTATCCCTAAAGTCAACTTCGCATGAATTCTATTCTGGTAGACAATTAGTTTCACCAGTGAATACATGGTGTGTCAAAATTCCTAAGAAAGCAATTTGCGCCAGGAGCATTTGTCCCAATTATTTACATTAGCAACGAAATCGCGGCATTTGGCACCGGTTTTTGGAGTGGATTTCAGTTTTCTGCAGATACCTGTGTTAATGAATTCAAATCCAGAATCATCACAATAGTATGAAATCAGCTGCTCAAAAAGTCAGCAGCTTCATTTGGTCAGTTAGAACCTGATTGCCAATTACGAAAATAGTTCCCAGATTAGGTATTATGTGTTTTTCGTACTCCACTGTGAAAGTTTATAAGTTTCGCAGAATGTGTGATTGTGAATGCGTTTACTCGAGGTTTGTACATAACCTGAATCAGGAGTTTAATGGCGCCAGACAGAATGCTGACCAGTGGTTATTCCCACGCGAACCCATTTACAGGGATCACCTGTGGAACCGAATTTTGTTGTCTCGCGTGGACGAGCTAGCAACGGTTAATTGTGCTAGTTGGCTTCAAACTGAGTTGGTTGTCGAGGCAGCCCATGGACCTGAAACCCACTGGTTCAACTCTTTAATCATCCAGTTCACCTGGATTATGTATTACTGACAGATGCACTGTCAATCGAAATAACGGTATACAGTGGCTGCTGGGCTGTCAAGAATGGCATCGAACAGGCAACTTAGAGCAATCCAGTATTAATTAAGTCAACCAAAATCGAATAATGTAGGGTCGTGTGTTATACAACAATAATCACACACACCAGCATTACCGGCCTTCTCAGCCCCCAAATTTTCACACGCTAATTTCAAACTAAATTTATCAAATGCTGTTGGTATCTGATTCAACATGAACTAAAATCGATCAGTCATGATGCCATTTACCTGATCACCCAATTAGCTTGGATAAAGATATTCGAAAAATAATTCTACAAGTGTACCCAACCAAACTATCATAAAGAATATGTCTGATTCAGTGTGCGTGCAATTTGGGGCAAGTAGCTGTCTTCTTGTAACGAAGTTACCCGGGAACATAGATGAAGCAATTTCAATTGGGGAAGCCTGGTGCATTTTGTATATTATCAAAAGGAATTCCTAATTTTAGGGAAGTCACCTGATGCGGAAATGGTTGCCTTCAGTACGTTTCAATATTCGCTCGGCTCGCCAAACGAGGGACCACGTTAGCGAGTCGGAAGGCAGATAGTCGTTTACTAACTAACTCCAAACGATCCTCCTGAATATGGACTCAACGAGCAGCTTTTAGGATCAGCGAAGTGGGTTTCTGTTTTAGTCTTGAGTGAGTATCATCCAGGTTCATTCTATCAAAAGTGTGAGAGTGTGCGCTTTAGGGAATGATTCAGGACAATCAATCATTTGGAACCAACGAATCTGCATTTTCACTATTCCTGCATGGTCATCAAAGGTGTTTTTCAAACCATTTGTAAAAATAAGGCTAGTGAAATGAAAGCAGGACCCTTGGAACACAATTGGGGCTTTGTGCGCTTCTGTGATCGATCTGGTGAAAGCATCACAGAGAGTTACGTTCTCATGACGTTAGACCGAGTTGAAATTGAAATACCGATTTTACACCAAATAGCACTGTTGATCACATCAGATAACTCAATTTCCAAAAACAACTGTTTGTCATGTTTTTGATGCTAATTTCATGCTCATCAGACTGTAGTAACCGAAAAGCCTTAGCTTACTTAGGTCATACAAATGAAGTAAAACCGCCAACCAATGGATCATTGTTTGGGAAAATCATGTTATTCCATTCGTTACAGAACATTTTGGTTTCAATCAAAAATTTTGCGCATGCCGAGAGTTCAGAGTATTTTCAGGACGAAGGTGTTTATGATATGAGTTATAGTTTGCATTGCGATTCAGTCTTTTACATTCGCTTTCAAGCGATGCGGCTGCCCTTCGTTTCCCGTGAATTCATAACTTTGAGAACAAGTCTTCTCTCGGTAAATGAGGGAACAGTTTGAATTTGAGTAAGAAAAGGGTGATATTACACAGGCGGGATCGGGAATAACTGACGTCACCCTTGAACACGAGTGATAGACATGTGCTTATCCGATATCGATTAAATCATCCATGCTTGAATTAAATTCATTTGCTCCAGGACGTTTTTAACATACTACTAACTTACTGAGCTGGTTCATAAAATCCGAGAGGAAACAAAAAGGCCCAGGCAAGGAAAACGAAAATAATGGTGGCCAATCCAATTGAAAAACTTCTTATCACCAAATTCGGGTGGGCTTGAACACTGTGTACAATGAGTTATTTCAAATGAGGCACCTTAGACTAACGAGTTAATCAAAGTCGGGTAAGCACTCTGAAGCTGGTGTTGGACCAAATAGCGACTGAACAAGTTCAACTGTCAAATAACTGATGGTTAGAAACAGACGGATGGCAATTGTGCACCCAAACATTTTGTGGAGTTTGACATCGACCTCAAGCACAAATATCCAGAAATATTCACTTTTTTACTTGTACTGTCCAGTTTTAATGGTTTGAATATTTACATGAAATAATTCACCATATGATATCATCGCTCAACTCACCATAAAGAAACCATGGAAGCACTGTACAGCTGTTTCATCGTTGTTAGGAATCATGAGTAGTGCATATCCACCGCGCCCGAACTGGGACGCGAACCCGGGACGAACGATTCTGAGTCGAACGCCTTAGCCATTACGCTACCGGGCAGGCTCTGAACGGTTTGTTGAACTTCACCACATGAATATTCTCAAAACAGCTCCTGATTGGCCGCAACCCGTTTACGGACTATACTGTATTTTATCTTAACATTAGAGCAGAATGATAAAAGGCGATAACGGGGCTAACATTTATTCAGTTTTAATCCAAATAACACGGTGCTGACTACATACATAGGCGGTTTGTTACAATATGAAATGCTGTGGCGTTTATATGCGTAGACTCGATATTTAGCTACATGGTACAATGTAGTAATAGCAATAAAATGCAGCAATATTACTAAAGTCATCATGACTATGCTATCACTCCTAACATGGATATCACCGTACTGTGAAACGTCGTAATAAGTTGCGACGCCTTCTAACAAACTTGTTTTATTTTGGTCCGTTTAGGCAATTCACTGCCTGAAGTGTCTCCCTTGTTCTTGGTTTCTGTATGCTTTTGATTCACACAAGTCTCCATGGCTCATTTTTATGAACATTTCAAAGTGACATGCTCAAACGGAGCGATCCTAGCGACAGACGAATTTCGGGTTTGGTAAGTGCGATTCATTTGTTCGTTCAGTCTCTAACATTTGCCTAAGGTCAAGCCCTAGGTGAACAGTATACTTCTGCTGCTTTATTACTTGTTAATCGATTATGGGACTATCGAGGACAAAAGCATTTCGTTTTGCCGAGCATACACAAACAATGTTACCCTGTGCACAGCATCCACATTTTCGTTACCGTTGCTACCTGGTGACCGAACCAAATGGGTTTCGATTTAGCCTTCACTCGATCGCTTCAGGACTAAGCAACGTTCGGTGAACAGGCGTAAAATGGTCGGTATTCCTGTGGGGCAGAGGATCAAATAGCGAAACTCCGTTGTTCCCTTTGCTTGTGCATGCCTATCAAATGAAAGCATGCCTATTCCCGTTGACCTCACTCGGGTAACTGGCCTAAACACAAGATCAGTCCACTGGCAGTGGTAAAAAGGACGCGGCAATAGGGGCGGTCAATGTGGAATTTTGTGCAATTCTCCATTGGATTTGCATCTGATCTGCAATGCCTATTTCTGTTTTCCAAAAACCGAAAACAATTTAAAAATGAACGGAGCTGTAGGCAGTTTAACTGTCTTTTTTATACATCACATTTTGATTATTCAGTCACACGGAAAGCGAAGTAAAGCAACCTTTGTAGAGGTTTTTTATAGTCATCACTTTTTCGTAATCTAATCAGAATCAACTACTAAACGAAGCCTTTGTTCGAGTTTTTAAGACAGCATCAACAACGCTCTGTTATTAACATTACATCATTCACAATAAAACCAATACATGACGCGTCGATTTTTTGATACACTACGTCGTTCGGTCCTGATATCTACAATGTTTCCAATACTTAGTGTTGCTTAGGTAGACAACAGAGACAAGAGTTTGCTGGGTCAATTATTTCTAACAGACAGTTTCCGACAAAGGATATCTCCAAAAGGCCGAACTGAGGTTGGCACAATATTTTTTTCGAGTTTGCTCGCAAAGGGTTGATCGTATCATGGGACATGCTTTCTATAATCTTTTTTCAGACCTACACACTGTCGAACATGCCAGCGACAATCAAATGGTCATAATCGTGGCATTTCTGTTAGATTGTCGCAAATCCCCCTCCATTTAGCGCAGGTCAGATCCCCATTTCGGATAATGAGCAACAATGACCACAGACAGCTGCAAGAAAATACTATTCTTCGCCTTGCGTTAATAGAGGAAGCAAAACTTGAACGACAATCGCTACAGTGATAATAGTATTCCTCAGTGTTACTTATTACTAGTTCTGTAAACTACTCCATTCTTCGTTGCCACTGTTTCAATTCCAAACAACGGGTTTGTGTGTTTCTCTTTGCTTTCCGTTGTTTTAAACGATTGCAAAGTATCTATTTTATAATTGCATTTTCCGTATATAAAAACACTCCGATAAACAGGAGACTAAGCTATTGTAGACAACGTTGTGTCCTTCGTCAAGAATCTCTGTCCAGTTTGACACCGAAAGTCAAGAGAAGAAAACAAATGAAGAAGGTTAATACTAATACGTTCACATTTTGGAGTACCTGGTTGAAACAGACAGAGACTTGCACAACATTCTGTCAACAAATGCCCTAAATGGGGTATCGGTATATTTTGTTACAGTCTTGTAAAAGTATTCCGTGCCGTGCATATCGGGACCGAATGACGGAAGGAGTGCTTCAAGAAATCGATGCGACATGTATTAGTTTCTATTGTGAATGATGCAATGGTAATAACAGCGTTGTTGTTCGATGCAATGGGCCAAAGCTTTACAAATAAAACTTGCCTTGAGAAAGCTACCCACGGTAGTCGAAACGTTGGCGCATTACATCTACCAAAAACGTCGTGTTATTAACATTGCATCATTCACAATATTCCGTGCTGCTTTATTGTTGAATGGTTTGCCCAATTCTTTCACACACAACATTGATGGCTGTGAAAATGTTATTCTCCTCAAACAAAGACCACCTCACTCGGCAAGAAATTAGGCTTCGGATCAAGTTCAGAGTTTATGAGTTTATTTCGAAGACAAAAAACATTTTTCGGAGCGCAAAAGCTTACATTTTTCCCCCATTCACAATACTCTGTTGTCCATGTAAACTGGAGACACTTTAGCCAATAAACATCGTTCCCCAGTTGTCAATTTTCACGGTTATGAAAATGTCTGTTCACGTGGATTTCGGAAATTATTTACCGCTACTTTTAGATTTTTCACGGTTTCGAATGATTGAAAACTTCTTTTTCCCACCTTTATGGTACTTGTCTGGCTTCCTATCAAAATTAAAGTTAGTCCATGTTTGTTTCGGTGAAACCCCTCATTTGGCCCTTTGATGAGGTACATGCAGCAAGCCTTTCCATTCTGTGCTTATGCACGAAAGGAACACTGATGAATAGAAGAAAGATAAAGGCACACATTTCTCAGGGATAGAAATCACTGGTAGTTGAAGGTACCATCAAAGTAAAACCAAATCAAGAGTTTTTACCACACTAACCAGCAGTATTCTTGATCCGTTTTGACCGCCGCAGGAAATGCCAAATGATTTTTGCAATAAGTTCTCCCACTAGCAGCTGTCAGTTACACAGTTTGACAGTAGAGATCTGAAAAGGAGTTTTATTGATTCGGTGATGTTTGCATTGTCAGAATTGGTTTTGCTTCCAAGCTGCAGTTTCGTCTGTTTGCTAAGTTACTGTGCGAACCTGTTTTGGCTTACGTGGGACTGGCCGCCACGACAGGCTGCCAACCGGCAGTCGGATACATGCACATGACCCTTGACCTTCGCTATGCAGACTTAAAGTGGATTTTCTGGACATGGAGGCCACCGCTAAATGTTGCTCACTGTTGGCTTGTCCAAGCAAGTTCATGGCCGTTTGCTCCTGTGCACCTAAACTACCGTTGCGAAACTATTTCGCTTTTGCTGCAACATGAATATCGTCACATTTTCGAAATTCAGTGGCCGTGCTCGACAGACAGAAGATACATTTGCAAATTCTGGCTGGGAGATTCCTCGCTATCCCACTTGTATCCACTAATTTCGTGGGTCAGAAGCGAACAACCTTCGCAGCCAATTTTGTCTTGTCCCAACAAATTCACATAATTAGGCACCCATGACAATAACGTGGTCTAAATAAAACGGAGCAACCAGGATGCAATTCAGTTTCTATATCACATATGTGCGCTGCACAAAATTAAGGAATTGATTGAGAATGCAACTTGGGTTATTTTGTGTTGTCCAGTTCAGCGTGATACACGGTTTCCCTTGAAAATTTGACGACACCTCATTTTTCCTTGATCGTTCAAGGCGGAATATGATTCGAAGAAAATTGTATTAACGGAACAAGGTAAAGATTCCCAAAAAAATGAATCAAAATGTTCGGAAACTGAATCGGTAAAACTCCTTCCGGAAACGGTGACACGACAAAGCTCTAGATCAAGATAATGGACTTATGTTCTGGTAGATTTTTCGCAATTTCCATTCATCGAAATTTCGTTCAAATAAGTATTTAGGATTTTGTCCTAAATATCGCCAAACAACTGGACTTGATGTTCCCACTTCAAAAATGAGCATTTGACTGTAATAATGAAACGTAGTTAGAAGTTGGAGAGTTGCCAACAAGTTTCCGTTTTAGTGTGGTATCCACTGGCTGATGTGCTCGCAAACGAGGGCAAAAGAAATCCAAACGTAACAAGCAACTTTGGTTTGAAACAGAGGATGCAATCTGGAGCATTTGCTGGTGGCAATTTTTAATCGTTTAACCGAAACGACTAACCGCAAGTTGCACAAGTTCAGCAGAACTCTGAATTCAGTAACTGGAAATTTAAGATGCTTTATCCATTGCCACTGTTCATGATGACTAGCACTGCCCTTGGTGTTTGTAATACACACACTGATTTGACCGAAATTCTCTAGTCTTCTTTCCCTAAAGTAGTAGCATTTGCCTCTATTATTCATACACGAATTAACACATTTTCCTAATTAAGAAGTTTGGTTGGGCAGATTTTGAATTGATTCAACTATGAACCGCATTCCGCCGCTGAGCGATTCGAGCTCGCGCACGGATGAAACCCACGCGTATGCACCTCGTGCACCCTACCCGTTGAGTTTCGAAGTCATGCCGAACGGTGTTCGGATACTGAATTTAGGTTTGACGACTTTTCATATTTGGGTCAATCATGCATTTCACTGGTTGTCCGACTCTGTTTTTGGCGCAACAAGTATATATGCCACGTGGCTCCACTGTTAATCTATACCTGTTCAGCGAAGATCCTGATCACTGAGTAGGCGTTAGGTTGGCATTTATTTAATTCTCACAGTCGATGGGCAGTCATCCATTCACGGAAGCGGCAGATATCATGGCCTTGAAAGAATTATGGATGGATTAGCACGCTTGCGGTGACTACAGATGCGTGGTCCACAACTCGAGGATATGTTACTGAATTTAAACTTATTTTTAACGCTGAAAATATCAAACGGTAACTGTTTACTGAGGGAAATAACAATAACAGTGGCAAGAGTTATTTTAGATATCCAGTGGGACTAGCGTTACATGAAGCATACGAAACATTTCCGCACCTATTTGACTTATTGTTTTGCATTATTTCCAGGTAAGTCGTTCGTTACCATCTAAAAATCAAATAATCCCACGTTCAGTTTCAGTTTTTTCAACAAACATGCTGCATCAAAGTACCGCCCACTCAGGAGCTGAGAAAGAACGAAATATAGTGAAAGAACAAATCTACTGCTACATTTAACCATACGACATCGTGTCCCATTCAACGCTTAGAGGTACCTCGTAGACCCCAGCACGACGGTTGAAGCGAAACAACCAGTCAGCTGGTTAAGGTTTTTCATGCATTTTGTCATTTCATCAATTGGCATCTCAACCCATCCTCCATATTCTACCATTTCTCACCTAGCTTTTCGAAAACCCACATCTTAGCTTGGAATCGATTCAATGGCCACTTGTTGTGTTCCGTTGTTCTCGTCATAAATTTGATGACACTGTCCTAATCAGTGAGATTCTAGTCATATATTATTACTTTAATTTCATGATAACATGATAGGACGACACACTTATTTTCATGAGGGTGGAGCAAGGGTCATCCAGGTACTGACAAATAGGAAAGTCAGGAGTGCTGAGAGGACTGAAGTCCGTGCAACACGAAGTCGACTATTTGATTACCGGTAGTCAAAAACTGATCCTATTGTACCGTTTTATATTTTCCAATAATCGGGAACCTATTCCCTGCGGTTACTTGACTACAGAAATAGGCCAAATTTCTGAAATGTCACATGGGGAATAGCACCGCAAAAATATCAAACGCTTGGAACGAGAACACGTACACGATTCACTCTTCATTCTGTTCATAGGCAAGCCCATTACGAAGCGGCGGTTCTGAGGACAGTTTTCAAAGCTGCTTTAGCGTCAATGTGCGTCCGACAGCAACGACCAACAGTTGTTAAAACCGTTCTGAAAGCGGACAAAGGTTCCTATACTTTTAGGGTATTTGGCAAACACTGTTAATTATTCGACCCCGCGATTGAACATAAAGTATCGTTATAACAGGCCCTTGAAGAACAAAAGAGAAAAGCAAACTGGGATTATCAAAATGCACGTGGTTCAAGCTCGTCTATGTGAATAAAATAATGGGTGATATGACTAGGCACGAGGTATGCCATTTTATTTAGATCTGCTGCTTATGATTGTTCATAATTATCAAATCGCGTAAGTAATTCAAACGAATGCGTTTGGAATGGACACAGAGCTTCAAGAAAATACCCCAGTCGCATAAAGCTTCCTCCACAGGGTTTGAATAGTTTGGAACGTTAGTCCTGTAAACCAACCACCGGATTGCAGTAATGCTTATCGACATTATTTATCTGCCGCTAGAGATGGAGGTAATAAAAGATCCATCACTTCACATTCCCAGATTATGATTTTCAATTCTGGTACAATTTAGGTGGGCGGAACCAAAACTCTATTTCATATGCAAACATATACAGTCATCACAAAAGTATAAATAATTTTAGGCCCCACTTATTTGAGGAAACTGAGATCAAAGGGTCTCCGGCGAATGAGGGCAAATTTAACGGTCACGCAGCAGGCTGGTGAATTGCAAATGCAATCCCATTCAAAGCAACTGAGATTATCTGAATTTCATCAACGGCACTCAGCCTGATTCCACTCGAATGGTAGGTCGGCGACTGTGAAACGACTAACATCACGACATTGCATTCTGAAGGTCCTAGTTCCGGCTCCTTCCCTCGCTCGCTTGACCCTCCAAGGTGTTTAACTCCATTGGTAAGCATACTCCAATTAGAAAATAAATTGGGTAAAATTTGTCTAAGGCAAAGTGCTCATAAGGCCTCCGGGTTTTATTTGAAGTTTTGCAGCTATATATATCCCAGTGCGCTGAATGGACATATCGCTGACATCTCCAGCATTTCTATGATGAACACATCAAGTCCGCTGACAAACTCGAAATGAGTACCGGTACAATCAAGTCCCCAATAACTTTTTCCGGACAACAGCCACCCTATGAGATAATCAAGAATGACACAAAATGCTCTTATTCCAAAGGGACCAAAAGTGAGTTACCGACACTTACTGGTTGTGCAGTACGATAAAAGTTCGTCAGACAACTGGCGTTCTTGAAGAAATTTAGCCGTGCTGACCAAATAATGCAAGAAACCGAGAAGTAATTACTGCTCGCTGGAGCTCAATTAATTCATCATCGATCGGTCGGATTACTTCTCATAGACCAATGTTAGGAACCATGGGATAAAAGGATTCCTCCGCGTTCTTATCGAAGGTGAAGTAACAAAAGTAGCTACTGCGAGGCCACTAGAAAAAGCTATGTAGGGGATGAATAAACGTATAGTCATCTCTTGATTTCAGAAATACTGGATTTTTTAGATAATGCACAAGTTTAAGTTTTTCGCGAGTTTGTGCCTACCTAGAAAACTTAATTCAAATTCTCTTAGAATCCTGTAGTATTTAATCCCCAGCACCTTTACATAAATAATTACCAACAATTTACTTAGCTGTTTTAATTAGTCACTAACTCAGTTTAGGTGACTGACCCTGTCAACCACAAATGCCTTTATTCACTGTTTTATTAATAATCAGTTTACTTAACTGATGAACCTGTAAGGCGATAAGCGGGAAACAGGTCTCATTCCAACGCGCACATCACACACCTGGCTGCTTGCTTCACGCCGCGGTGGCTGCCAGCTGGATTGGAGATTTGTTCCCAAGCGAAATACTTCCGGAAATTCTAATACCCCTCCCACGCATCGTATATCGCACTCACGGAAGTTTATTATGTGTTGACCAGACCTTGGACGCATGCCTGCCTGAGAGATTAAATTGTGTTTGGACTAACCAATTCAAACCTATGTTGAGAACACCCGAATGACTAATCAGCTGGCCCATGGCTATTGTCTCTAAGATAGTTAGTATTTTGTTATCATGAATGCAAGCGCCGCACGTAGCAGAGCAGTGGGGATGAAAAGCCTGGGACATCCGATTCCAGTAACTACAGCCTTTCCCCTGCCCACCAGCAAACATGTTACCACCTAGGTTTATGATGGTTTAGATTGACTGACCAGGGAATCAATACTTGATAAAACATGAACAAAATTTATATGGGGTTACTAGTTTGCTTCGCATCTAGACTGAGCAAACAGTGTGGTATCTCCTGGTGCCTTTAAAAACAATATTGTATGTATCATTTACAAACCAGTCCAAAACCATTCCCGACAATCCCAAGAGGATAGAACAAAATTTTACAGGATTGGAATCTTTTCGTGAAATTGAAATATTTCGTGAATAGTTCTATACGACGCTTCTCAAACGGTCACACATTGGCGCATGCTTGAACCACTAATGAATGTCATAAATGTGGTTCATATTTAATATGTTCACATGATTGCCATTGTGCTATGAATAAAATATGTAGCTTCAAGTTGACAAGAGGACAAATTTCTGACGCCAGGGGTCACCTAAGCAAATCGCTTCGGTATTGTGCCCAACAGAGGCATGATGAGTTGGAGTAGGAATTTCAAGTAAACATGACGGTTAGTCGTGCTGCCCGGAAAAAAAACTCGAGTAGGCCCAAACAAATGTAGCTTCTCAGCTCTACATTGAGAGTTCACTTTATTCTGTTCTTCCTGTCGTCAGACATTCTTAATTAGTTACAACGTTACACGTCTCAACACGAATCCGACGGTTACAATGACGAAAACACTGATTCATTAATCTATGTAGTCCATTTTCATCGCTTACTCCAAAAGCCGCATTCCACAGCGTACTGTTCGAGGAGCGAAACAGAACTACACGTCTAGACGGAAATCCGGCTGTTTTCTGTCAGCTAGGCAACGCTATTTTAGGTCTTACTGATTTTCTGTCGCCTGCACTGAATAAGCCCCAATCTGACGAGCTTAAAAGTGAAAATTTACCACCAACGTGATCTGTGCATGGGCTTTCATTTTGTCGGTGTTTCAACCCTTGAACCGGTCTGAATATTCCCATTTTCGTTCGGGCAAAGATAGGGCATGTTGAGCAAAAGAACATGTCGGTTTTATTCAAAAATTCATCCAAATCTTCGGATCTCGAGGAACTTGAAAGAGGCGGTTGGTGGATAGTGTGTCTAGTACAGTCAGTCTTCTTGTCTCTCACGTTGGTTTTTGGTGGAAAACTATAATCAGTCCAGTGGATATCCCCTGTTCACGGTTTCGTTCTCAAGCACAGTGTAAGGCCAGTTATATTGTTAAGAGTGATCCATTAAAGTACGAGTTGATTCTTCTACATCACCTTATTTTCCACATGACCTTCATCTAACTTGTGTAATTGATGTGAGCGATCAAACCTGTTGAAAATTGCCATGAGTAACTACTCAGACGTCATTTCCATTTCAAGTACCTTTTACAATAATCATAATGTTATTGAAGAAATATTGTTTGGCCTCAATTATTGCAACAGATTACACAGCACTGCATACTTGACCTTCACTATCTGTTTTTTGATTTTTGCAAAAAGGAAACGCAATATATTCTCAGCGATCCATCTTATAATGCCAACTTACGATTGCCATAATCTACCTGTTCCAGTTTTGCCAGAGATGCCATATCTGATTGAAAATTACGGGTTGAAGAAGGAATTTTTAGGCAGGTTGTTTTCTAAATAAAGATGTCTTAGGAATATTCCCATGCTCTTCCGCGTCTAGCCTAGGCCCATTCTGTCGGGTGCATTGAAACCAATAGCAAATGTCCCATGGGCTGCGGCCCGAGGAAGTGTCCTTCAAAGTTGGTTTGTGCTCACCAATTCCCCCCTCTAAATCTACATTGTTCCTATTGTCTTCGCTGTTTAGTTGCTTCATTGGTCTGGTCGAAAATGATTTCTTTGAGAATCACTGGGTTCCGAGCCCATACGTCCGTCAAAAACGAGTTCGCCTGACTGAAGCTCGTGAAACAGCTGCTTCATTTTTGCACAGAAAAATGACCAGTTGATGAGTCACTCACCGACAGGGAAGACGGCCTAGTAGATTGCACCGATGTATGCCCGGTGTCCCTCCCCATTTCCTCCCCCCCCCCGATGGTATCCCAAGGAAGTCTGTGCAACTTTTCCTTCCCTCACCCTGGTCCCAATTCACATCTAAGGCGACCTGCTGAACAAGAGAGTGTGGAGATCGATGGACAGGGTTTCTGCAAGGATGTTTGCGTGCATACCGATGTAACGCGTGTAGCCAGTGTAAATGTTGCGCCTGGTACCACTATCCCTTTCTCGGGCACATGCGTCTACGGACAATGCAAACTGAAGAAATCGATGGCTTCCGCATAGTGTATTGTGTCTTATGTCGTTTTGTGACTGTATAGCTAATCAGGTAAAAAGTGCCAATTTAAGCCGCAATCACTGAACACATCGACTACTGCTGATTGAAAGGTGGCGCTCAAGGTCGAGTACGTACGGCATTTACGATTGCCTTTCATTGCATTACATGTTTGACAAACAGGATTGATAGCCATGGGACTAAGACACCTGGTACAATTTGCGCCCAGTAACGTTGCGAATATCATGAATTCTGTTCTGGCGGTCACATGCAGTGAACTGCTGACTATTGTTGGAAACTACGTGAAGTTTTTGGTATACAGTTTATCCTGATTAGGAGTTCTTTTCGTTCAGTGGGTGACCTGGGCAAAAAATGGCATCCTCAGCTGCGTGTAATCATCGATTTCTTTGCCTAAAACCAACATTAGATGTAGAAGGGAGTACAGTATTTCAGTGTTAGGCTTACAGGGCTACTCCTTTTAAATGCTAGACCAAGACACTGATAAAGCTTAATTTCGGTACTGGAGGACATGGCCTTAAACAGTCAGAAATCTTCTGATGCACAAACAATAGAACTTCCTCTTTTGATATCTTATTAAATTCATTTGTATCATAACTTAAAAGTGCCTATGGAACAAGAAAAATGCAATCAAATATCTTTGGCAAGAATTTCCAGGAGGCTTAGGTATGATCATTATTCGCACTAAGAAGGGACTTATAACAGGTAAAAATGTTCGCTATCTTCGTGTGCATTGTTCGCACTTGTGGAATTCGTCAAAGTCGATCATATTCTGCTCGATAGACTGTCCAGCTGAATTCAGCCAAGAGTCTCAAGCCCCGAGCTCTCCGGGCCATCACTGGACTTGAGAAGCACCAGAATCGAGTTCTGAGCTTGGGTCTTTCGCATGGGAGGTGGTGCTGAAACCCCTATCATCATGGACTGACCCAAATGTTTGGTGCCGCTCTCAGTTACCGCCAATGATTTTGTACGACGAAGAGAAGGCTCCCTGTTCGGGAAAAGCTTTCACTGCGCGCAATCGTTCGACACGCTATTGTTGGACTCGACAAAATTTCATGCTCTCAGTGAACATTCCCGGAGTTGAGTAACACCACCTTATCTAACACTGTCTGAAAAAACGGTGAGCTCTATTGCTCGTTCAGTTCAAGCCGAGCCAGGTCAAACAATGTTTTGAGAATCATCTTACACTCCGCTAAGAAAATTATTCTGCAGAAATTAAAGAATTTTTGGTTGCCGATTGTACCATAAACAACTGATACTTTTTGAAAAATTCATTGGATTTTTTCACCGACACTGAAATACTGAAAAATCCTAGAGTACTGAAAATATTTGCCTCCAAAATCGTTGTACTACTTGCAATAAAAAACAAAAAGTGCAATATGTAAGGCTGACAAAACTGTTTTACGGCAATTAATGTCTAATGAATGCCCTTTTGAGGCTGCTAAGAACTGGTTGAATATTACTGAAATCCTTCAGGTCGATCATTTTTACCATGAAGGGGTCGATGATTTTGAGTGACATACTCATCAAAACTATCCGTATTTTGGCTCCGATGCGGGTCCTTGACCAGAATATCGTACGCTGCTCAACTGTCGTTGTTAGTTTCGCCACGTATTTAACAATACTACCAATGTCCTATGCCCTTCTGAACCACGGGGAGCGGTAATGGGCACGAAATCAGCATAAAATTCGGCATTTGCTCGAAACGATGCTAACCGACGGGCTTGGCTACATTTGCAGCATTTACGGTCACTAAAGTAATCGGAAGTTCAAGAAAATTCGATGATTTTATCGAGCTAGTGAACGAAGTTTGAAGGGAGGAGAATTTAACTCTAACAATAAACGTACTTTCTCAGATCGTCTGTCTTACATTTCTTTGCTCACAAAAATCACTATTTTTCCCACATTCGAATTTCCGGTTCATCACCCACTTAGCCGAACAGAGAACGTATGGGCGAAACTGCTTGGGATAAACATGACACATTATTGGGACCTTAGCCGCTCTGTTTCGCGAAATTGCCTGTCCATAGACCTATTCCGAAACCATAGTTGTTTTCGATAAGCCTGGTGGAGACAACGGAGGTGAAATACCCGCTGAAAAAGTTCGCACCAGTCACTGGGAATATCCAATTCACGATCAACATTCCTAAACCTTTGATATCCGTGACCTAGATTCATCATTTTTCCAACTGCCTCACACAGACATGGCAAACTTCTTGTTCAATGCTTGCCTGTAAACATAAGCATCAAAAGGTGATTCTTTCAAACTGGTTGTGGGTTTTAACCAACTCCCATCATTCTTACAGTCCATCTCCATGCCGTGAGTGTGAAACTTTGTTTCGTTTTTTCCACAGCGTTTTCAGCTCGTTAGGTATCTCCTACTCATTTATGGATTAAAATGCCAGGGAAATATGTTATTCCCTTTGACCGTGTTTTCACGCGGCTGAATAAGCTTGTCTGCCGGTGACAGGCAGTCATGAGGATAAAAATTTTGAAGTTAAATTCTTTGAATATCACCCGATTTGGTGGGCTATCGATTTTTTCCCCTATACCGACTGATTCTTCGTTTGTTTGACAAAAATGAATAATTTAGTACTCGTTCCAAATCAAGCCGTCACACCAGTGGGTTGTGTAAAAAATTGAACCGTAATTCTTCACCATTACTGCCATCTACGGATTGGTGGATTGGAGATCGATCCATTTACGGTTCATAAGAAGAAAAAATTGTTTTCGAAACAAGTTTTTTTAAGACAGTGAATAACGCTACTTATTGAAAAGCGTGTCTGTCGTTTCATTCGCCGGGACGACCTTGATGAAATGTTTTTGCTATCTTAGGAACTAAGTTTATGCAGAAGACAGTGTTTTTTTAATTTAACTGGATTATGCTAAAAAGCTATAGTCAGGCAAAGTAGAGTAAAATGTCCAATTACTGGTGAATGATAAAGCGCTTTGGTGATTTGTGTCACCAATTCTCTCAGTGGAAAGCAGCCCATTGGAAGTGACTTGTAAAGTCTAAATATGCAAACAAGAATCAAGCAAAGGTCTGACTTTCTTAAAACATGTTTCCCAGAGGTAGCAAAAATCAGATGAGCAAATTCGCAAAACATTTTACAAATATTCAGGCATTCTCACAGGGCATGACCCAAATAATGCTTCTCCTGCTCGCAGCAAACACGAAGTTACATTTGCACTTCTCATGCCCTTCTTCAGCGAATGACATTCCATCAATTTCTTTGGTTAGTTTGCGCATAATCATCTCTCCTTATGTTGTGCAACATCTATATTGAGACCTATTGAATTTTGCCGTGACAATTCTTTTAAGTCCTAGAGAAAATGAGAAATAAAGCCATCTCATGTTTCCTGTATTTTTGCTTCAATTTTCCGCTGCATATTTATGCGTGCAGCTTCCGTGCAAATCATTGGTTTTGAGGAATTTATGTGTGATTCATTGAAAGCGTGAATGTTTTATTGGTTCTAGAACTCTATAAAGTCTTTTGGCTCTATATTTCTTAAAAAAAACCAAGAACAAGTAGCGCAAGTTTGCAAAATATATAAATGTCATTCTATTCGTAGTAAGCTTACTGCCTGGTGTTGGTGTTCCATATTCTTTTCGTGCTTCATCCGTCGTGGCAATTGGTACCAGGGAACAGTAAGGTAATTTTTTATCCAAATCAAGTCTGTACACGAGCCCGGTGGAATCCTCCTTATGTGGGCTGAAGGTGGACAAGGTCAAATCACTAAATCCATCCAGTTTGGCCTTCGGGGCGCCGACAAGGCAGAACGATTGTGCTTGACCCACGTATGCAGCTACAGAGTAACCGAAATGGCTTCCGGGCTCCGTGTGTGTGTATCGCTTGACTGCATCAGATGGAAATAATAAATCCGATTGTTTTTGCTTTTGTTGATGTTGTCGTTGTTGGTTTTGTTCTTGGTTGCCGATCGAGAATGTGGATTTCGGCCAGGATGTGTTCGAGCTGACAGACAACATGCATTGAAAGCTGATCGCAATGGCGTAAATAAGTAGCAACCGATTTTGTTCAGAATTCCAAATGGATCGGAGCACGATAAAGTGAGGGAGCGACATGACGTGGATAACTAAATTTTATACTGGCACACACATCTCGCTGTTAGGAAAATGAGCCAAATAATTCAAGAGGTGCTGTGTAGTCAGGCTGTTCGTGCCTAAGTGTTTTTGTGTACACTATTTACTAGTAGTCTTCTTTTATCATTTCACGTTTGCCACTCACTGTGATCCAATGAGAATGATGTCGGTCGAGCGCTTTTTATTGGTCCACTTCTGGACCAATCACAAATCAAATAAGCGGTTACCTTTAGAGGCCAGTTGTATGGTCCAGAGAAGAATGTTAACAGTGCAACGAGCATACAGCATCATGGTCTACAAATAAGATGAGCTGCATAAAATCAGATTTATCAGTGTTTTTGTTTCAATAAAGAAGAAGTTAAACTTTGGCAATTAGGCTGGCGGTTAATAAGAAATTAGTTTGATACGTGATTCAAAAGAGCTTTTCTGTATTAAAAAATAAAAGTAATCTCAGTTATACATCCAGTAACGTTGTTGTGCTGATTTTTACAATAGCTTCGACGCCCGCAGTGAAATCTACCGCTAAAGGACTCAATCAATGCGTATGATCGATTGGTCGTGACCCCACAAAAATCCCTGGTGCCCAAGGGCAGCAATTTGTACATACTGAGTAACTTAGGCCCACAGTGTTCACTATTTCTAATTCATTCTTGGCTCGAGCCCCAGCCTGGGTATTTTATAGTATCACTGGGCGTGTTTTCTAATATAAGAGAAGCAGTTTTGTGGCGTTCCATTGTGCGTCACTGGTTGGTTTAGCATTGATGCTAGGTAAGACGAGTCAACCTCAGAATGAGAGGATGTATTTGGCCACAGAAGTACATGAGTTTTCTAGTGAAAACATGATTGAAAGCAGGTACACAAAGTCGGCTAATGTGGTAATTTTGCATGGGAAAATTTCGTGAAAGTGATCAGCTTTCTCAATATTATCTGTACCCTGCTAAACTATCTCGTCCCATGGAAGATAACGGGTATATTTTTATTCCAAGACTACAATATCCCATCAGGGCACAGCCTATTTCCAAATGGAATGAAGAAACGATTCATGTTGTTATGTTATTTTAAGTATCTGGAATATGAATACCATCCTGCTTGTCTTTCAATTGTAAAGTCAACCCGAAAAAGGTTAACCAAGATAACCGAAATGTTGGATTTTTGTCAGCCTTTCTGACCAAGCCAGTTTTCATGCTTCGGAGTAAAGTACTTGACTGCCGTCTAGCTACTCACCTCCATTTTTAAAATTGTTGTGACCGGTAGCGTTTTCCTTAAGCAGGCTGGCTCAAGGGCTGATATCTAAATCGTTCAGATTAACCACTTAAGTGATTCAAGTTTCAGTTCAGTTCACCTCATTCAGTTCAATTCTTGTAGTCACTAACCTTAAGCCAGCATGCTCTGGTTTTCTTTGTTATATCACAGCAAACTGTATTCAGATGAAAAGAAGGGAACGAGAAACGGTAAAAGATCTAGTGTCAAATAATAATTTGGTCAACTGCGCACAAGCGGAATGAGTTCAACCAGAAGAACGTCGTTGGCTGCGGCATTGAGCCATATTCGTTAGCGTCTTCAACCATCGACCGGGGAATGTCGTTTACTTAAACCTAATAGGCTGGTTCGACATACACGACCCGGCCACCTTACTAAGATTTTCATACCAAAGTGTTGGGCTGATCATCTCGACTTATCTTCCAATCAGTACTTGTCCCAGAGAACAGTGTACAAGAAAGCAGTTGTTACGCATCCCTTCGCAAACACATTGTTTCAACCGACCCAAGCTATGTGGATCCAGTGAACTTTCTAGAACACAGTACCTGATTTTCCGAGAAAAATTCCAATTTCTGCTAACAATTATACAATGATCACTGTGTTCAAGCGTCCAAAGTCTTCATCCATCTCCTATCCATGTCACCCAGGTTTCTGAGCCGCACAGAAGAATCCACCTGATTGCTATTGTGTACACCCGACCTTTGATGGCTAAGCCAAGGTCACACCAAGGCCACTGATACCTGAAGGTGGCTAGTTTCAGCCGAGCCTTCTGTGCATGTAAAGACACGTCTTCCGATGGACGACCATCAGATGGGAAGTGACCATCCAATTGTTCCGCTGCGAGAACAAGATTCGGCTTATCGCCAGTCCAATTACGCGATAGCATTTTGCAATTTGAGTGTGCAAAACGCATCCCGAATACACGTATGCTACCATTTTGAGTATAGAAAAAAAATTCTGCAACTCAATTAGGTCTTCGACAATCTACTTTTCTGTCCAAGAAACGGTCCGAATGGCACTGTTAGACGAAAATAGAAACTTCCCATTCTTTCCACTCTTTTTGGTTGCAAATATACCGGAGTTACAAATATACTGAAGTTGTAGCCTAGAAATGCGCATCAGACAACTCAGGAGGCGGCTGAATTTCGAATGAAAGCGACTGAGTAAATGCAAGAGAAAGATTACGATCTAAACAAATGTATATTCATTTTGAGATGGAAGAATTCAACCGTATCTTAGCCCGTAATTGATGAATTACCCTACATTGCCCTATGTTTGCATGCCTTTGACAAGTTCGTCGTGCCAGATGATTCCCAGACAAGTTCTGGTTGTTCATTCAACGGTTAGACCGATCAGCTACGGATCTCTGAAGTGTCTCCGGTGCTATTTCATCCCGAACTGTTGACGATGGTGACAGTCGATTCGCAGACTTATGTCGATACGTCTTAGCTGCACAACCTGCTCGGCTTGGGCAGCTGCACATAGGAACAAATAAGGCATGAAAAACTGCCAGTTAGCATCAGTTATAGTGCATTGAGTTGGATTATTATGAAAAAATAACTGACCGTGGATTGTTGCAACAAATCAACTTGAAATCCTTTCGCGCTTTATCGACGAAGTATTCAAACGAAAGAACTTGAATTCCTCATTGTCGTATTCTAGTTGGTATGCACAAAGCAATTTCCATTCTTTGAGCTCGCCTACACTCTTCGCCATTATGTCACTTACGGTATTGCTTTCAATAACTTTATTAAAAAACTATTGATATGAGCGGGTCTAAAAATGTTGCAGATTTTCAGACGAAGGAAAAATCCATTTTACATTTTGGAAGTATTGCAGTTGGCCGTTCAGACCTGTTGTCATATATTCTCTATCTTTTTTTCTTTATTAACGAAATCACAGTGTACGTCAATTTCAAGGCAGGCGGTAACGGTTGTCATGGTGATGCGAAACAGAGAAGGTGACCTTCTATGAGATGACTTGTACTAGTGACCTTCATGTTGGAACAATGTGATGTTGACTATCTGATCACCGCCTGATTACGGAGTCAGTTTATCAGCGGTATTTCAATGGATATATTTTTTGGTGGAAAAGTCTGTCTAGACCTCTAATCTTACGCACTGCCATAGATCGTTTGCTCCCGCCTATTCTCTAAGTTGCAGTGAAATACAAAAGAGACAACATTTTTTCTGGAAGTATACACGATTCAACGAACTGGGAACGTCAAGTTTTTCTTCGTTTCGATGAGATGAAAAATAAAAAAAACGGATTGATATCTGTTCGACGAACCGTTTTTAGTCACTTCATCTTGGACCACAAACAGCACGGTAAAGCACGTATTTTCGCACGTCAACAATGACGGTAATCGGTGTAACCATGACGAAACGACACGAAATTGTTTATTTTGATGCAAAGAGGACAATACTAGAAGTGGCAGAATAGCGTTACAGTTGATTAGCATCACTGAAATTTGGAAATCTATTGTTGCTATTAACTAGGAAAGTTTTCTCCCTATCTCTGCTGTTCGTATTTCACATAAAACGTTCCATCGATATACCTTGTGGGAAATCCAACCACTCGCTCGGATAACATGGTGCGTGGGGGCTTCAGACCGTTCTCATTCTCTACCAAAACCAGTGTTGTCGGGAATTCGGACACGTGTTAGCGGCAACTACCCAGTCTATAAAGAAGCTGCGACGAATTCAGTCACAATTTGAGATGCGCGAAATGCATTACCTCTTCCTGCAGTGCAGCAAATTGTGTTGGAATTCACTTGCTTAGGAAAATTCGCATTGCTGTCATACTTATAACCTATTATTTTCCCTCCAACCTTCGACCACCATTGAAATTAATAATTGCTGGTCCGATTTCACACCACAAAATCGTAAAACATTAGCTGAACACTTTATTCAGTCCATCGATTCGCGCCTTGCCTTAGTCCACACGACAGTCTCCAGCTTCGTCAAACCACTAAAACAACACTTGAATTTTCCCATTGTGCTTTGTTAGCTCGTTGAAAGCACTGCGTGTTCTTCTTGAAATTTCTAATTCCGGCCGTTGTGGACGTAGTCTCGACAAGCGGTTTACAAAATTCATTAATTCTTTTGGTCCTCAAACTTCCTTTTTCCTCATTAATGCTGGTATATTTGCAACACGGTCTTCATAATTTCCTAGTGGTTCAATGATTTCAGAACACTTTGTTTTGCTGATGTAAGGAATCGATGGTGTTGCTGTGTATATACGTGGTGTGTGTCGAATTTGTCCAACTGTTAGCTTGGTCACCGAATACCTCATCATTCTCCCGAGTGCATGTCTCACTTTCACAATTGACCACTAGTCTCTAAAACCCCTCGAAGTATCTCCACATATACCCCCATGTTCCGATTCTTTTGCTGAGGAGGTCTAATTTATTGCCTTTTGATGGCAGAAGCTTCTTCGCCGACGATTGAGGACGAAGGCGAATGCCACTGCTCTCCGTTGGGCCAACCGATTTGTGGCATTCGTTCAAGATGAAATGGCTAAACCCTGACTGCAAATCAACCAACCGTGGTGTCCGAAACAAACAGCACGTTGCTCATTGGTTATTGTGGTGGACAAGTATACTGGGTGCTTCCGATGCCCAGCTCCATCCGAAGAGTGTGTGAACTGAGCACTCACTTATCGGTCCCCAGTAGATTACACCACACTCAGATTGTCTTATTGTCTTGTATGTTAGACCCGCTGACAATCCACGCATCTTGATGGGCACTTGAATGAGTGGAACATTTATCATGGGTAGTGAATTATACCTCAGCTCTTTATTTTCGTTCTTCACCGTCGTTTCGATAACATATGACATGCACACAAGCTTTTCGATTAGATTCCTAAAGGTTAACCTGATTGTGGACACCTTAGAAGATGTTTGACCTAAGAAGTGCCTTAAGTCCCACAGAGGTGCAAATTCAAGCAGTACCAATTTGGATATCAAGGGGAACCTCAAGAAAACGTTTTCACAACGGTATGGAAAGAAAAAGCAAATGAGTGTTCGTAAACCCGAAGGAGCATCAGGAGGCAAAATCTAGAAAAAGGAAAATAGAAAGACATTTTAACGTTGGTTCTTAGGAATGAATCTCACAACGAAGCAACGTGATCGTGTAAGATGCATTGTGCTCAGATATTTCGACCGAGTCTCTACTGTTCGCTTCTATCGTGGCGATGCATGTGGCAAAGCGGTGGGCTCATTTCAGTTAATCAGCTATGTGAGGGTCACCGAAAAATCATCGGTCACGCCAAATGCAGGCCGGGCACGTGAACATGACGGATGATAGCGCAGACAGACCGGTTATGTAGCCATCCAGATGGGTTTATTAGTAACGGTCAAATAGTTTGAGTTGTCGCCAGCCTGCCAAGCCGTGCCTCTTGTTTGACTTGGCAAAAGTATTTTGAGTTGCAAATTTAAATGCCGGCAATTACCGTGCAAACCACACACCTAAACTTGACATTGTTTTGCAGCAGGTCCAGGTGAGTTAAAGGCATTTCCTAAAAACATAGATCGTGTAGTTATTTTTATCGATTTAATGGTCCCCATTTGTCTTTTCCAAGTGAGTGACACGATGCCAGTGCTACCATTTACAAAGGCATTTTGTATAGTCAAGCCAGAGACTCAAAAGACTACCTCGTTCGCATCACAAACGGCATAGCCTGCAGAATCTGCCATTTCGAAGTGCCATTCGAACACTGGCTTATTTAGAATGGCCAAAGTCAAGGCATCTTAAACTTGTCTATCTGAATGTCAAACTAGCCATTGATTGTTTTAACGTAAATACTGACATGACTGATGAGAATTAACCAACTTTATATGTGAAGGCATGCTAAGAGACACAGCTTATCGATCCTGTATATTTTGTATTGGTTACCTTCTTATGGATTCACATATTCTCAGTCGACAGGCCTTGATCACAACATTTGGTCTTGGAACTTGCGCACTTACCTACGCAAATGTATGTAGATTCTATTATTTCGCTAGGGCCTACCCATTAACTGATATCTGATATTCATTATTGATTGGCTTTCATTGTATTATGTGTTACATCGTCGTGACTTCTGCACACAATACAGTCAAACTTGCGTTATTAAGTCTTCCTGAACGCACACACACCAAATTTCCTCACTTAGTGTCAGCGAACTTCCCACTTAGATCGTCGTGCCTTGACAAGACCGGGGCAACCGAATACGGAGCTGCCAGAAGAACATTAAAGTCAGTTTAAAATGGAAACCTCCGCTAATCGTGGTGAAGGCTTCGCTGGATTACTTTGGTTCCGTGTGTTCTACTCTCTGTACTTTGAATCGGTGATGACTGAGTCTGTTTCTGATTTAAGTGAGGTCCCCTGCGTGCACAAAAGTCCACAAATATGCGAATGCAAAATCCAAAAATTTCATACTCTGACGCATCTAAGATGTGACGTCAAAGAGCCATAAATAGTAAATAAAACAAATATCAGACTGAAAGAACAACAAGTGGGCCACATAATAAACTGTGCACATTTCCTGCCAGATTGCACCCGACTGAGAGTTGACCCAATGGGAGAATCGCTAAACATAGGGTTGTGAGAACAAACCTTGTGTAAATGTGCTGTCCCCTTTATGATTTTGTTTCCATGAACGGAAAAGTAGTCCAAAATAAAAGCCAATAACCGCAAATCAATCGAAACACTTGTTTTATAAAATTTAATTTGTTCCTGTCTGTTGTTGTCAGTGGTGTGGGAGGTGATGTAACTGAAAAAATAGGCTGACTATTTGCATTTCGGCCCATAGGAAATCGCAATCATAAATTAAAAGATGCTTTAGATATGAATCACATTAAACATATGCTGGCGTAGTTTTTGACAATTACCGAACTAACTTCGTGCATATATTCCATAAAGTTTCCGTGCTATAACGTGAAGGACCAATGATTCAGATTATTTGGCAACGACGAAGTAGTTTTTTGGAACTAAACGAGGCCGAAGTTCCTGATCATTAATGCAGATCCGTGGAACAGGGCGGTGGCACAAACAGTCGCATAAAAACGAATCCATAGGTTTGATGGACTGTCATTAGAAAGGTATTAGATCAGCGCAGCTGTAAACCAACAACAAGGAATGTGGGCAAAGGACATCGCCGATATACCGAAGGAAAACGTCTAATATTCATCATTTACTAAACATCCGCAATTTTTTTCACCTGCTATTCCCGACGGGGTCTCAGCTCAGTCCCAGGCTGGGATTCACGTGCGTCCCTGGGCGACGTTTGAAGCTGCTGCATGTGACTCGCGTCAGTTACAACAACAAATGAAAGTGAGTTGGTTTCCATCATGAGAAAAGTTGCCGAATCGTAGAAAAAGATCACCAGTTGATGTTCAGATGGAACTAAACTACACGAAAACCAAGTGCTGTCTGAAAAATTGTCTTAATGCTACAGTTCAATATAATATATTACGATTTCACATTGAACCCCTTCACTTCCCATTCAGTATATCCCTAACCTAAATTTACATGCCATGCAACCAATGTTGGTTTGTCTTTCAATATTTTCCATGCTGATTCGAGCACAGTCAGTTAAATCAGACAACAGATACCACCTAATAGAAAGTCTGGGAGTTAAATCTGGGTCACCCATTTTCCTCTGAATTGTACAGTTACATCAAACTCGTCATATTCTTCTCGTGCTACTTATGATGAATTTCCGGATTTTTACTTTAAACATGCATTTTTATTGTGAATGATATAGTGTTAATACCGCATCTTTGTCAGTAGATGCAATTCGCCAACGGCCGTTGCCATGTGAACGTTCCCTCAGTTAATTCGTTGTAAAGCTTGTCTTTAGAACGACTACCTACGGAAGTCGAAACGTTGGCGAATTGTATCTACCAACAGTGCTGTGTTATTAACTTTGTATCAGTCACGATAAAAAACCAATACACGGTGCATCGATTTTTCGATACCCTCCCTGCGTCATTCGGTCTTTAAACATGCATTATTTATATTTTAGTAGCTTTGGTTAACAATGATCTACACCGAGTTGATTAACACCCAAAATCTGGACTGCTAAAAGCGTACTTCCACATACTTGCACACACAGGTCACAGATAAGACATAAACGGGGGAAAAACCAATCCCTTGGGCAAAAGCTTTCGTGATTGGAATCAAAACGGAGTTTGTATTATAATTTAGCTAGATGATATTTTGTTGTTTTCCTCTCTTGCTTTTTGTTGCTTCCAAGGCAGAAAGAAGATTAGACGTTTGGGCAAAATCCGGTTCTGTTGCCTAGGGATTTCCAAAATCACAACGCAGAATGTTGTATGCTATTCTGGAAGCAAATTGTGATTGACACGTCGATAGATTTTTCAAGATAGTTCTTATTTCTGTTATGATAAATGTTCGAACAGTCATAGTAATCAGAGTTGAGCATGTGTCGATTTCTCTAGGTTTTATATTTGTATCAACTTGATAGGAGTAGTTGTCTGGTCCGTATTCTCGGTACTTCCACAAGTCCATCATTTTCTGGGAGAAATCACCGCGCTTCTGGCTTAGGTCGCTTGGATAAGCTGACACAACTAACTAAACTTTATGGTTCCCAGCCATTCGTATTAATCTCAAACCACTGAGACATTCACCTAATGTAATTAATTAAATGACATTATGCTTGTATTATATAATATATCACACCGTTGTTCTTCTCTTATCGTTTGTGCCTGGTACTTGATGCTCGTGTTTGACAAACATCTTACATTCGTCCATTTTGAAATTCCACTTATGAACTTTCTGTGGTCTAGTAAAGGCCTCCACACAGTTGCCACAACGAAAATAACAGTTTACTCCATTTCCGTTCTCCGTTTGGGTAAAAATAAACCCATTACCTATGCAAAATTTACATTGAAAACGTTGTGCTTGTTTTATCGTAGCTCAAAATGGGGATTTCTACTCGAGTGGATATAGGCAGGTACTAAAATTCATTACACGTGGAGAGGAGTGTTATGTGAAAACGAGAAGCTAGAGTGCCGAGCATCGCGCGGACATAACTAGTCACCATTTCTTCTTATTTTTTTCCCGAGATTAAATAACCTATTTCCTGCATGTTCTACCAGCTTTCAGCTAAGCACTGGAATCACTTGGTAAAGGGTGCACTGTGCAAGCGTATATGGCCACGGTTGATAATTATTGCTTCAGTGGTTGACGCTCACCGTAGTCAGCGGTTAGTTTGTCGGACCCACTAGGCACGACTGGACACCAAACGTCCAATGAATTTCGTGATTACGTTCAGATTAAATACGGGCTAGGGATTCCGGTTCGGCTTGTGTGCGAACCAGGTCCCGAGGCAAGGCTGTGTGATTTGATAGTTTGTTGATAAAGCGAGCTGCACTCAGACTGAAGTCACGTGACATTTATAATCGGCTGAACTATCTCTTGTACAAACAGACATCATTTTGGTAAAGGTGAAATCTTTATGCACTGGGTGCACAAAGCACTTCAATCTTTAAACAAATATCCGAAAACTGAATTACCTAGAGTAGAAAAATCCTTGAAGATTAACTAAACCTAGGTAGCTGAACTGATGAGGAATTTATTCCTTATATATATTCTTTAACCCAATTTTGCGGATACGAAATACAAGTTCGTCAGTCCTGTCAATAGTTTTCCGCTATAAACGAAATATTTTTCTGGATTTTGGACAATCCAGATTTGGGCACTTTCTGTGTTGGAATTATTTCCTTTTGATTATCATGAAATTTTACCGTTTGTCAAACAATATTCGCTGAAAAACTTTTCATGTTAATTCAGTTTGACGCACATGATACTAAAGGTTGGATGACATACTCGTCCATGTTCGAGTACCAATGGATCAAGGGTTGATTGAATTTTGTCATCATCATCATCAACATCATCATTTTCATCTTATAGTCATGAGACTTGGATGAGTCGTCATCGTCGGCAAATCTGGTGACGCGTGGCCAAGCCCGATCTGCAAATCTGCTTGAAATCCGACAGAATTTCGGATATAGTAAATCGTTAGCAGATGATATGAAATAACCCCTGGTATTCAACTATACATATCTGATATTCTCTTAATCACGGTTAGTTGAATCAATGAGAGATTAGGCACCAAGTTAAACCCATATTGATATGCAGAGTAAAGACATGTCAGTTTGTGTCTTCAACTAATACTTGTGATAAAATCGTAAGGACTAACTAAGTCAGATAATGAGCAGAACTGATCATTCAGACCGTTGATGCAGTCACAAACTTTCCTCTACAACTCTGTCAAGGATATCATTTTACAGACTGGAAAATACTTTAACTGAAGTTCTATAAGCTGTTGTTTGCATAACGCGAAGTTTTCAGTTAGTAGAGAGGTTTCGTCGGCATGGACATTGGACATGAAATCATTGCTGCGCACTGCGATATAATCCACTGTCTTGCGTATTTAGCAGTGTGGCAGTGTTAGTAAAATTGCATTTTTTCTTCATGGTTCTATGAAGTAGAATAGAAAGTTTTGTGCGACCGCTAAAGCTGATGCAAAACCGGACAAAGAAGCCTTGTATTACTAACGTCTCAGAGACTAACATTGAAGGATTAGGTAGATTAATAGAAAAACCCAGAAGTTTAAGTACAGCTATTGGCATTGCATGATAAGTTTGTCTGCCACCAAATATCGCCTGTTTATAACGGTTATACACGGTTTCAAAATAAAGGCTTACTATCCTAGAACAGTCGCAAAAGCAGTCCTATTATCAACCCATAAGGGAACATTTAACGTCCTCAGCTACGCCTTTACGCATTATTATTTTTCAAACTTCCTGATATGAAATAAGTCGTTCGCAGTGATATGTTCCTTAAGCGTCTGCTGAAATTGTACGGTAACCTCATATGGTGGCAGGGCATATTGAATTCATGACAGTAATCCCCTGTTCTTTTCTATAGGTGAAAGGACAAATGCGACCGACAGGGAGAAGTGCAATGACTACATAACACCTGTGTTCTAAATATTTGATTGAAATCTTTCTTAATACAAGTTTATTTTATCCAGTTAAAACTAATTTATTTGACTCCCACGGAGACTTCAGCTCACTACAAATATCCCGGTGAACGTTATGGAGGCCTTTTGGTCGTTGCTTTTCGCTTTTGAGTTGCCAGTTTTTCATCACCAACTGACGTGAAGCTGTCAGTCGATTCAGGTAGAGAATTATTTTTAACCTAAGAGATTTGCAATATATGAAGTTTATGGGCGCAGACCCACTGCTGTCATGTGGACACCGGTTCAAAAGCGCTTTAACCTAGGGTAGTCATGTTCATGAATCCGTGGTGATGATGAAGTACCCTGGTTTGAATCCTTCCATCGCTGGTCAACTTTCGCATTTAATGGCACTTAATTAACCGCGACCACTAAGCCTAAAACTGGTCAAGATGTCGTCTTATTAAGATGTTTAAAAAAAACTAGACATGCAGTTTTTTCTTTTGTTCAACCATTCCTATACTAGTGCGCTCCTTTCTCAGTTTCTCACTAGAAACACATATGAATAGTTAGGAGCGTGAATGGGTAATAAATGGATATAAAAATCACATGGTGATTCGTGGAAGGAATTTCGTCGATCAGGCAAGGTTAATCTTCCGAAGGGGGACGCAAGGCCGGGAAGTATTGGTTTTCCTTCTCAGTAGTATTTGCTGCAAACGGTCGTGTGCTTGCGGGCACATTTTCTTCATCCATCCGTATACGAAACATAATACTGAGAAGAAAAACCAATATTTTCGGGCCTTGTGTACAGCCCATTTGTCAAGGTTAGTCTTGCCTGGCCGACGATAACGCCCGACGAACCATCATGTGATTCTTAAATCGACTTATCACACTTTCACTCTCCTGACGATTCAGATGAGATTCTAGTGAGATAAAATATAAATGTTTACTACCGATATTAAAGCGGCGTTCCTTTCCCGCGGAGTATTTTCCGGAAAACTATGTCTTCCAAACTTTTTCTAAACAGATTCTATATAAACACCGCAGAATTTCATGCTTATTTCTTTGCAAATTTTCTGTCCAACCCTTCTCATATTGCAAATGCTGCTGTGGGTCGGTGACACCGACCAAGTTTTGTTTACAAACAGCTTCTAATCCAACTGCTTTGTTGCGATAACCATCAGATGCCCGCAAGTTAACCTGTCTTCCTGTTTCAATAGGCTGTTCGAACTTCTAGACGAATAACTTACAGTTGGTGTGCGCATTACTCTCACGAACGCTTCTGCTGTTACTTCAACACGACGATCAGTCAATCGATCTCAGTTCTACAACTTTTATTCAAGTCTTGGTTATTCGAACGGCTACGAATATGACAAATTGCTCCCTCATTTACATCACGACCTACCTGGGAGCACACGAAATTGATGGTCAAAATCAGAACTATCCCTTTTCTTATTCCTGCTTTGTTGAGGTGGACGAAGGAAACCGGATGATTGGAATTCCTTTTTTAATTATTAGAAGTGATTATATTAAGATAATCTGAACGCGTTCGGTACTTCACTGCCTACCATCCAAGCCTGAGATGAGTATCTAGTTGGTCGGAAAATCGGTAAAATGGTTCAAAAACGAAAAGCTCTTTGATGAATTAGCGGGCTACATGGAGTCACGATGTCTATAGAAAAATAATGAACATTTTTTATCGTTTTTTTTGACATGCGAAGTGATCGGACAATGAATGGAAGCATCTTTTCGTGAACGAGTTTTAACTTGGATGTTTGGGATTTTCGTAAATTCAATACACAACTTTCCGAAGTGTTCGCAAAAACGATTTGGTAGCTTCTTCAAAGCAGCTTATTAATCCAAGGTTCACTGCCTCTGGTGTTTCCATGTCAGCTTCTCTGTAGTATTGGATCTTCCCTTCCATTAAAGTAGCTTATATTATATTTTTCACAATCAATTTATCTTCAGCAAATGTTTGACAGGTCAAGTTTTGGTCACTGCAAGTCACCGGAGCTAATCTGGGCAGATCAAACAATTCCAGGACTCCCAGATCGAAATATTCCATTGAAATGTAAGCAAATTAAAAACAATCGACTTAGATGAATAAGACTGGAAGTGCTCGCCAACGACTGACATTCGGAATCGGAAATTAAAATAAAAACATGCATATGTGTCTGTGTTTTATGTGATTGTGATCGATTCGATTTATTTACGCAAACAGTAGCCAGTTCAGTCAATCGTAAACATTTGTACCTTGCATGGTGTACATCAACTGATAACAAATACTAATGTGAAAACTTGGATATAAACAAACAGTCAACACTCAATCGTGAGTATTTTGAATCAGACACCTGCCAAACCTAAGCAAGCCTAAACTAGCATAACCGAAGACAATTGTGAGAAAAATCTCTAAACCAAACCAAGATTAGGCGGATACGTTCTGCAAACTCACCTCAGAATGCGCTTATTGAATTCGGGTGTCCTCCCTGTAGCTGTTACAGGTTAATTAAACGAGGTGACCGACAACTGGAAGCAGTAAACCGTGCAGGATCAGCGATAGGGTTTGTTCTTGAAAACGAATGTCTGAATGGATTTGAAAGTTTCCGCTGGTCGCAGCTCAGTTTGCCGGTTTTCATGGGAATCGTCACCATGTGAGGTGATGAAAAGTTCGCGATCTAAATGCCAAGCTCAGCGATCAGAATCTTATGAAAACAAATTTTCAGATAAAAGTATGAAATCCACGGTAAGAAAGTTCTGTATCCTCTACTTTATACAAAGTCCACTTTGCAACGGTTTTGCGTTAACAGCATGGGTGGTTGAACACTTGGAATCATTCAGAAGAACAAATGATAACTGGTATTTAATAGCCAGTACTGAACGTAGCAACGAATAAGGCAACAAGGGTTGGAATTGGCTGCTTTTGATCAGTGTAAGAAAACATCACTACATTTATTTGATAGATGGACTCATATTTAACGTTCCTTTATTCTGTTCACTGTGCGACTGACTCTGGACTTGTACAACCAACTGCATAGTTTGATTTGCGTAAGCCATAGCATCGTCACCGTTAACGTCCCTCTCATCATCATTGCCATAATGGTAACCATCATCATCCGAATCGCCATTGAGATCATCATCAGTATCAGTGGATTCATCTTCATTTTCTTCATCGCCATCATGATCATTACCGTTAGGAACGGTAACAATAAACTTATCAGCAAAGAACGAAGTTAACGGCAACTGTTGAGGAATTCTATTGTATTATTGGCTGTGCTAAAGACAAACGGAGCTATTTCACTGATCGTCACTTGTCTTAGGACGATGAAGCCCGGTCGGCAAGTTGTAGTTGGCACACAGCGGGATTCGATTCGCCCATGCCAAAACATGTACACTTTACTACGGTATAGGCAAGCTGAGACTGCCTCGCCTTATTGGTTACTGACCGCCAAGTGATATCGAGTCACGACTGGAAGGTAGAGATGTGGTAAGCAAACCGATTGAGCCAGTCAGGTAGTCCGTGCCAACCAATAGGCGTGAGCGGGCCGTTTTAAATCACGAAGTGACTTTACCCCTTTAAGGTGAAAAGGAATGGAAGATACCAACTATTTAGATTAGCAGGACAACGGAAAAATTTCGTGACAGTCAGACAGGCATTTGTTGCTTTCATGAGTGCGTTGGGTTCTGTAAGATAAAAAGAGAGATTGGTTTAAGCATTGCTAACTAGAAATGAGATGGTGGGTCGATGTTCCCAGATAGAAATGACATTTGGTTTTAGTGAAGGCAATGCAACCGTAGCACTTTTATTTTCGTTTTGATACAAAGTCATAAACAAAAAAAGATTCATTAAGGTAAATGACTTTTTCCCTTTATTGTGTATTGAACATTCAGTCGCTGAAATAGTGTACAAATGAGTGAGGCAAGTAGGAATTCATAAGTCGGACGGAAGTTGAAACTTACAATCAGCCGATATGAAAATATATGTCTGGATACCTCCGTCAATATGGTGATGATTATGGTCACTGTAGGTACGGTATTTGTACCATAAGCAATTTCCAAGACTATGCACCGCGATTTGACTTGGCTGTATGGAATTATCAAATTGAATGACTTTATATGTTTGTAAGACCTGAGCACAAGCAACCAATTGATTGACTATCCTTGCACATTCAGTGACCTTAAACTTCCTAGGCAGTGATTTTCCGCACTTGGCACTTCACTGCCTTTTATGCATTACACTTTGTCAGCCCATCTGCGTATACTTTTTAGTCCTTAGCCAGATGCATGCATAAACTGCCACAAGGGTTTTCATGCGGACAAGGTTCGTTTAAGACAGAATTTTTGAATAACCGTGCATCCGGCAGCAACGATGCCCCCTTCATGTCAAAAACCGAAGAAAGACAAATTGCCTGAGTTAGGAAATACTCTAAAAGAAGATTCTTATTTCTGAGTGTTTTAACATGACCTCGAAGTTTCTAGTTAACCGAACCAGCAACCAAAATGTTGGGAAATCAAAAGCCGCCTGAAATTCATACGGTCGTTGATTTGGGGAACACAAAATAGATAACCGTTTTCAGTTGACCATTTTATTGTCCCTCAAAAGATGCTGACGCCTTGAATCTTCGCAATGATCGTGAGTTAAGTGAATGTCATTAGGTTTGATGAGCGAACCTGGGGCCTGTGCGAGAGTACGACCGGGAAGAACGTTTTGAGACGCAGTATTGAACTGGCGGTGTCCGTAACCTGCATGCTCCTTGCCTACTGTCAGTCACATCCGGTGATTCGGCATATCTGTCCTGTGCACGAGCACAACTAAAGACACTGGAACACCAATATCCAAATAACGGACCAGGTAACCTTGGAGAATCACTGACATCCTTCAAGATCGAAAACGACCTCAAACCTCGTTTAGTCCCTTGGAGGCCCAAGACGATATAGTGGTGGTTTCGAACTCGAAAAATGTGCAGTCGATAGGGATCGGTATTAAGTAAATAGCTAAAAAATTTCTTTTCAATGCCAGAGTAAAGAATCGAAGCTGAAAACATGTTTATGACAACATCAATTTCTCCTAGTCACTGTTAGCATGGGTAGCATGATCACTCTTTAGGTGTCTATAAAAGGAGCTCGCAGAACCTGTTTGCAAGTAAGTTTTTGCAAACTGTACTGAACTAATATAAAGTTGAGATTATGAGTGTAAAAAAGATTTGGACAAATCAGTATACGTTAAAGACTGGTCGAATCAGAGAAACTGCACAAATTCAACGCCACATACCCAGAAAAACCACGGGAATCAAATTCAGCAGTTATCGAAATATTCTAGCAGTATCTCCGAACAAGAGAAGAATTTCAGTGAAACTTTTATGTAGCGTTTAAGAAAATTTTGCATCTATAACTGATTGCTGTTGATTTCAACCAAAAATACCATCACCCTAATTGATTTCCGTGTCAGGCGGTTCTCCTATAATGGCATAAATTACTGCAACGTGGCATAGGACCGGAAGTCAAAATTATGATTAAAAAATTGCAAAACATGAAATATTAATTATTCGACCGAAAACAAGATGCGCAGTGAATTTTGCTTTTTGGTATCGCTTAAAGGTATTTTTCTGTATGGCATCGTCTTGGATGCTTGATGTTTCAAAGTTGGTGATCCGTTTGCGCATGGGCAGTGCTTCAAGTAGGACTATACCCGAGAGTTACGCTGTTTATTTGAATTGTAATCTACTTTCCTTCGAAGTCTGTTATATGATTGTGATTATCTAACATACGTGACTTAATTTGGGGATTTTGAAATATAAAAATAGCATGGCCAGGGATGTATGCAGTTAGACGATGGTTCGCGCAACCTGGGTGACATTTTCAAGATGGGTTTCGCAGTCCATTGTCAAGCCTCCCTTGGAAAAGATTTCTTTATATTGGTATCTCGCTGAATTTTCGTCTGTGTCCGTTAATAAATTGAAGTTGTAGTGGGAATCTATGGACTATCCGTTGTAGCTGCGTCCATATCGGGTCACCATTTGGCTGAAACAACTAGTTATTTCCAGGATAACGTTGAATCGTTTTACCTATTTTTCTCAAATAAAATGACCAAAAGATAGTGAAGGATGGCAAAATTCAAAGGTCGACAGACAGAGCCAAATTATCTCAGTACTGACCCATCGCAGGTGGACCAGTCGGAGATGACAGAACATATGACTGTAAGTTACAGTGTCTGCTCAATCTACCAGCCTTGGCGAGGTTTCTCTCTGCCCAAACCTGTCCCGTGCCAAACTTGCACCAGTGGTCTGCTTAACATGCATAGGTAAGACTCGCTGCTTCCTAACTTTCGGTTATACTGACAAAGAGGCCTGTTTAAACTTAAAGTGAAGCTAGCTTTTACAATACTGACCGCTGTGAGGGTCAAGACTTTATTCGCTATTTGTTTCTAAAGATGAAATATTGGACTGAATGGTTTGTACATATTTCAGTTTACTGTCAACCGTTTTTAGTGTATTTCTGCCGTGAGTACTTATGCGCTTGCTAATGCTCAGTTTGCAAGATGTTTTCACGTTCCGTTTCCGATATCGAGTGCGATAAACACACGAAACATAATAGAGGAACGGACTGGAAAAATCATTTGGTCATTTCCGACGATTAAACATATGAAGGCGTAAATCAAGCAGACTAATCGCATGCCAGACGATAAATGAATTTCGTGTTAAAATTTATCTATCACTTTCATGGGTTTGTCATTTACTCCAGTCATGGGTCTGGTTGTTACCAGGTCGTACTTGCCACAATTGGCTAACTGGAATATACACCAGTCAGCTGGATGTGCAATCCCTCATGAAGGACAATAGCGTCAGGCATGTTGTAACCCCCCTCCCCACTCCACCGCCACGATCACTACCAACACCACGGCCCCTGGTAGGGCCACACCTCAAGGTTCAACTCTGACCGGTGGTGACGTGTATTCGGGCGAAACCCACTGAAAAGCAGAACAAGGAGAGCGAAAATAACAAAGCGTACAAAATTCTATCAAACTAATGGCCATGGGGGAGTTCGCGCTTGACTTTGACATGCATGAGAAATAATCGACAACGACCGACCAACTAGCGCATAAAGCCATTGAAGAATAACGTCTTTAGGCACTTCCGTTAACTTGGCAACTACATGTCAGTTGCATGTCACTTTCCCCGGTATTGACCCTATCTTAGCGAGACATGGCTGGAATTCATCGGAACATTTGAACGGTGACAATATTTAGGCGAGATAGTTTTATTATCCTAGCCTCATTCGCTCTGTGCTATTTTCCATCTGGATTGGGTTAGTATAAAGCACCGTGATTTGTTTGCTTACCTCCAAAAGCCTCTCCACAGGGCCTATTATCTTCAATAATAACAAAGCGACGCTTCCTCAGTCAAGTCAGTCTGCGCTTAAATGAAGGATATAAACATACGGACAGTCTTCACGAATGGTTTACTGTAAATAGTCGAGCAAATGAAATTTTTCAAAGAAAATCTGAATTCGCGATATCATTTCTTGTCTGTGAACCTATAACTAAAGAAGAATGCCGACTGGATCCGTATGCCCGGTATTTTCACTGACATCTCATACAGCTTGTGATTCCGTACACATTTTTAAGGTAAAATTGCCGCTAAGTACCAAAACAAACTGATTTGCAAGGTTGTTTATTATATTATCCTTAATGACGAATTTTTCCTCGGTTGCGACCGGGCGGACCACAGCAAACACTGTTCCACGAATTGTACCACTTTATTATGCTCCACTATCTAAATCTGATGATCGGATATTCAGGATGACACCCATTATCTGCAACTAATTGAATACCAAAAGAATAAGGTAGAAATGTTATTTACCTGCTCTCTATTGGTCGCTAACCCTTCCAGAACAGTAGACTTTATCGTGACTTCGTGAATATCGAAAATAAGGTTTAATCGATATAGGTAATTTAAACTGTGATTGGATAATCACTCAAAGAAGGCTTCATATTTGTAACAAAATCCAAGGAAGCCATTTGGCAAAAGTGCTAATTTTCATGGATTCTTCTCTATTCACTCGTGTTCCATCTATTCAGGAAAAGTCAAAGCGACTCAGCTGGTTAGGAAAAGTGTGATTGATAAATGCATTTGTGATTATTTCGTTCAGGTTATTTGCATAACCACAAAACCAGTGCACGTGCTACCCAGTTGTTGTCTGGTTCACTTTCTTAAACGTTTCCTAGTGTATTTTGATACACTTGCTTGAGTGTCAATCACTGAGCCGGCATGTGTTTTCTGAATGCTCTTAATGAAACTTTCTTGGTGATAAAAAAACCAGGGACCCGGTGTTACGAATACTTTTTCATTTGCTACCACAATCACGTGAAGCTATCGCCATTGTACATCTAGCCCGCCCATGCGGTGTGCGTCATGCACAGACGCCACACATGATACAATACACAAATTGCACCACATACCTGGTACCTGTTAATGGGTCTCGAAGTTAAATGTATCTGTGCACAATATTTTGCCCAGAATACTTCCAGGTTTGTTTTATTACTTATATTTAAAGATTGGAAACAAGAAATTTCTTTGCCCTTAGCCGACTTCGTCCTGACTTGTTCGCAGTGGTGTATGCTAGTCCCGACACAGGCATGAGTTTGTCAGACATGGTTGAATCGATTTCGTGGTGTATCGTTGCAAGTGTTTTCCTTCTGTTTTTTTCACATTGTCTTTAATGGATCATGGGAATTTAACGGTATACTAGCTGGTCAAGTACACAATGCATTTGGCATTGCCTGCTCTCTGCTCAAACGTTCGGGTAACCATTTCATATGTACTGCCAGTAGGTTGAGTCTTAGACCGACGGCTATGTTTGTGCTTCTTAGAAAACAAGATGTGGAAGAGCCTGCAGTAAGAGGAAGCATATCTGAACTTAGCCAAGTCCGACTTGTCTTCTGTTCAGCTTTCATGGAATAACCCCAATAACCATTGATTTTTACCAATATGATGAATAACTGGAAGAGACTGCTGACGAAAAATCCCATTGCAACACGAGAAGGAGCCTCCAGTGCCCCTGGTCATCATAAAATGACAACGTGCTGCTTGTTCGGATCGGCCACGGAAAAAACAGAAAATTTCGAGCCATTAGATCTCACTTTGGTGGCTAACGAATACTCACTCGATGAGAATGAGGTGAAAGTTAAAGGACGTTGTTATGCTTAGTCATCGCTGATGACCTAGTCTTAGGAGTCAAAGCATAAAAGGAAATCACAACGTCTTCTCGATGTTTGCAAGAATGAAGGAGGGTTGTTTTGCAAACTGCTTAGTTAATCTTAGAGCACATGTGTTTTGCAATCCAGAAGCGTCTGTTACTCTGTTTTCAGTGTGTTTTGCCGTTGAATAATCATGATTAACTTCTTAAAAATAAAGACCACCAAGGAGAACAGGATGTCCGAATCACGGGATTACTTCCCTTGGGGAAACATTTCTCGTACACTGCTCATTTCTCACCAGTTTCGCCAGTTCTGGCAAACGCTCTAATTCGAGCATAGGAGAAGTCTGTTAGACACGAATTCTAATGGCCTAATGAAACAATCAGCATAGATGACAATCTGAAAACACGATGCCACCGGATGAATCGAGTGATGATTCGTAGTGAACCCTGTCATTATGAAACATTCCCCTTTTTGTTGTCGAATGAACCGCAGAACGCATTCGGGAAGAAAATTTGGAGATTACTCAAAAATGAAACAGGGTGCCATCCCAGACAAACTTAATGCCGATGCAAAGTGAAGAGACGAAACAAAGAGGATTTCAAAGTCGGTTACACAGGAACAGTTAGGAACAAAAAACCCAGACTGTGTGCGCAACAAAAGTATATCAGTGAGGTCCGTTTGTTCAGTGTGACAAATAGGTTTGCTTTGTTCAGGCTACATATTGTGTGAATATGTGGTTGATCATAAACTATGATGAAAAATGAAAGTATACAAGCCGTTGTTGTTCAATATCTTGTTGTCCGAACGATTGATACGAAATGACCTCCGGTATCATGATCACTTGAAGGGAAGCTGGGGTGGTCGGTGGTATGTTTGCCATGCAACTGGATAGGAACAATTTCCCCGGGGAGGCATAAAGTCCGGTTCAGTGATTCTTCTTTCAGTCAGCAATAGCATCTTACGAATGAATGTTTGCGTCGAATCACCGTGTGACTTATCATCCATCGACGCTTCCAACGATTCACATGAGACTCCAGTTTCAGACTGCCTAATTAGGACTGACAAGTACCAAATATTCCCATTCGGGGCAATTATTTAAAGAGGCGACAATTACGTAAACAAGTTTGATGACGATGATCAGCAAGTCAATTTTGAAAGCCCGTCAGGCAGTGACTGTCGAGATGAACAACCGGTAAGAGGAAGTTTCTCAATGCAAGCACATTTTGAGTAAAACCGTATGGACTAGTTATTATGTGAAAGTAAGAAGGCTTTCTATTCTCAAAAATCTCAATGCCTCGTAAATGATGACGCTTCTATTTTAGTAATATCACTAAGATCAACAGTGCTTTATTGATATTGGCACTCCTTTGCTCCCATTTATAATTTAAAATCCACTAAGTTTGCACCGAAATTGCTTTCTCTCTAAATTGATTGATTTTTGTATCTGTCCTTGTTAATGTCATCGCAGCCATGATGAAAATACAAATATTAAGAATATCTCGTGAGAAACTTGTTGATTTAAAGATCGAATGACTTCAATAAAAGTTTCGCTTGACATTGCTGTCTACCAGACGGTTGATAAACGCACTTTGTATCTCAGAACATTTTGCTTGCACTAAAGATTGCACAAGTTTTCTTAAGCTTCACCTTTCCAAATTTGCTCAATTTGGGTGCCCAACCGAGGGGTCATTTACAACAACTTTTATCATGACTGACTTCTTGAAATATATCTGTTTGAAGACCGTTTCTCCAAAGCGTCTGGAAGAAAAAGTAGTTTCATTTCTACCCGGAATGGGATCCATCAATAGTGAATCTTTAACCGTAGAGCTCTGTAGGTCTCTGCATTAACATGTGCACTTTCTATCAAGAATTTCATCCCCACCTGAAAGCCGTCCATCGGGCGGTCCGTAAAATACTGCCACAGACAATAGGCGATTTATCATGTGGTAATGATGTTCCGTGAACAGTTGAGAATCAGACCGGCTATCGTGGTGGATAAATGATTCAAATAACGATCTTTCTTCCAAGGTCCGGTTCTCATTTCCAGCAACATGGATATGTACTGGTGATGATTCCTAACAAGGATAAAACAGCTGCACAGGGCTTGCAAGATTGTCAATGGGAAGTTGGAGGTTTACAATGCAGGGCAAATCATTTAGCAATAGCAATGAATACATCGAACCAGGGTATGGACTGAGAGAATAATTTCCGTTTCGGGTGACCAATCACGTCCTGTTAGACCGAATAAACATTGGTCACCTTTCAGTCGAGACTGGCACATTGGAAGTCATGCACAAGAAGAGTCGCTTCCAAGCGGTGACGTAAATAAGACCATTTGGAAAAAAGTGGAGTGTTGACGCTTATCAGCAGACATGATGCACAAGCATTTGTTTATACGTGCATTAGGACAGCTTTGGTAATACTGGCACCATTTCTTCCGTTTTGATTATGTCATGCTTGTTGGCCACGGTGACTTTCAGTTAGAAAGATACCCACTTTGGATTTCTGCGACTGTTGCGCCTGTTGCGCATGGCGGCACTTACGAACAGATGAATTGTGCAATTGGAACTTCGCGGATTGTCCCTATCCTAGATAAGGAGAACCATGAACAAGGTAATTGTTCTTCTACAATCAAACAGAAATTATACTTCGGTAATTTGTGCGGTACCATTGACTGACGCTATTTTACAAAAACCCGAATGTGAGCAAGACGGTTACCCATCTTTACAAAGCTGTTAGAGGTTTAAATGAAATAAAGAAAAAATTCGAATCAGGACAGTAGGGGCGATTTTCGAGCAGGTTTATTGAACCACCGTTCGGCAGGTTTGGCCTCGTGATCTGAATTATCGGTTCAACTTCGCGCTCCGGTTCAGAGCTTTAGTGCACGTCTGTCAAACAGTTGTACTAGTTGACGCACACACACGCAAATTCTTGATTTACTCAAAAGTAAATAACGCTGATTCCGTATCAGGCATCTGCAAATCACCCGATTTACACGCGTTTTTCTATCTGCCTATGGTGGTAGGAGGGCTCGCATAAAGATTTCTTGTTGCTCAGTCTACTTTTGCGTGGGAGAAACTTTATTGACTTTTTTCATATGAATAGAACGGACATACGGCATGGATGGCGAGACTCAATTATTTATTTAATCTTCGCTGTCACTCACGTAAAGCATGGTAATCCACTCCAGTATGGACCGGGCAGCAAAGTAGCGGAAACAGACAGTCAGCTAACTCAGAAAAGTTGACTGGGTCCGGCACACATTTAGAACAGTCGGTTTTTCCCGCAGTTCTTTGATCGATTTGCGGCTGATGTGTCGTGGAATCACTATGGTTAATTGGATCACAGTAGGTCATATGACTTTTCGCGATAGATCCACCGATGAATTAAAGCGAACACTTGATTAGAAATTATTTTCACAGTTCTGTGCGGTATGAATATTTTGAAGAATGTCCAGACTGTCTGTTTCCTTCGAATAGTACAATTTTAGTGGTTTGTTCGAGATGTTATGAAAGCAGCGCGGCACATTTGACAAATACTAGATGCAAGTTTGAGAATGCGTTGACAGACACTAGGCCAGACTGCTCGTATGAAGTCAATCCTTGTATTTAACCTGTGTGCTCTACCAGCTAGGTCACAAGATCATACCGAAGGGTGCTTGGACATTTCGTTAAATGGTTCAGTGCCGAAATTCTATGAACACATGAGACCAACGGCGGTGAAAATTTGAAGTGATCTGATTTAGCCTGACTTCCTCAAATTATGCTACCACCCAATAGTTTCAATTCATTGGGATAATTTTATTCTGATCTAATTTTGAAACCATTGTGCGGGTTTGGCTAACGCTCCTGGATACTGCTTTGACTGTAAAAATCAATACGCATTTATCTGACCCGTCGAACATACCAGCAGTGTGATCGATCAATAGGCAAAGCAGATTCCCGCAAACAGAATTGGCTCATCAGACAAAAGCGAATCATTCCCTACGGTAGGTAAATTATCTGTTACCAAAGCACGCGCGCATAAGGTTTGCCACAACAGTCCTTTCAGCTGTGCAAGGAATCGATTTATTCATTAGATTTTTGGTCAGCTGAGAAATATAAGATTTAATGGTCTATCGTAAATTCGCGCAATATACCTCGTTGGCATTGTGTCAAACAAAACCAGTGTCCGTAATTGTCTGTTTTTGAATTGTTTCGACGTGTGCGAAATGTCTGGTCACTGTCAGCTGTTCTCGTTCCACGTAGGAACATAAAAGATTATCAATTTACACCCGTTGCATTCGTGTGTGGACCGTGCGAAAATAACAAGGAACCGTGTCGTTTAAATCTTACTACCACATTTGGGCTTGCACACCAAGATACTAAGCATGGTTTGATGGGCGCACTTTGGACCGGAATGCGCTTGGAAGAATAGCTTTTATTTCCCCTCCCATAGAGCAGCAGCCTATGTAGAGACTCAAATCACGCAAATGCTTCCGAGACTGTCTCACAGAATCTCTCATTCCGAGTTTACCTTTTCAGAAATGTAAACGCTTTTCTGTCTCGTATCCACAACGATGAAGATAGATGATATTTGAGGTTCTGGCTACCAGCACCCTGGGCAAAAACAATGAGGATATACCAGACTCTCATAACTTTGTTGCTCTGCTGGAAATGAATTTATTTTCACCGAAGTCTTCTACGTGTTCTATTTGAGTTAATCTCTGTCGCCCGTAAGAGAGAGTTAGGTGGTTTTATCGTGAAATTAGTAGGTTAGTTGTAATTCTCTGCAAATAGTTAAATTTTTATTACTCAAACAATTCCATTGGTAATTCGATTATTTAGCACAATACGTGATCAGTAAATGTATTTCATGCTATTTCTCCCCTTGTACCCACCCCATGCTTGCGCCAATACTTCGTACTCAGTAGCTACCGAAATTCATTACCTTATATATGAATAATACCCATGCGTTTTCGCATTATCCGATTTGCAGTAGATTTTTGTAATGGGGCTACAACGTTTCATTAAATAATGACTACAAAAACATTATCGTAATAGTTTCTACAAAGTCGACTACTGCTACTTGTGCAAGACTTGGGTACAAGATGGATTAAAGTGGAAAATTAGCTATTGTTATCAGAACAAACACTTTACATTACGGTTCGAAATAAACACAATTGAAAATTAAATGAATCAAACGAATTTCGCAGAATAGTAGTGTATTTAGATACGCATTTTAGCATAAATATGTATATATATACATATTTGCTGGAATTTTCTCATAAAATTTCAAAGGTATCAGTATCAGCATTTGATTTCAATTTATTGGTCGTTTCCGAGGCCAATTTGAGTGGTCGTTCGATATCGGCTTACCATCTGCGGAACCGACAAACTCAAAATAATTCGCAATAGTCCTAGTTGGCGAAAATATGGACTATCGTCAGAGAAATGTTCTTTATAGGTTGGCAAACTAAAAATTGACTTTTAAACGTATTTGCCAATAGTATATGAAATACTATATAAAGGTTGATGCTGTTCAGATGAGTCACTTGGAATGTGAATATTTTTGACCACCTTCAGTTTTTCAGGTGTTACTTCAACTCCCTGGCCGCACACAAAGTAGTCAGCTCGGGAGACATTTTTCACGACATAGCGATATCATCCTTACCTAACTGACATGCTATTAGTATCGTTCATCTTCTAGGAGTACTGACTAAAACTACACATAGAGGAAGTGCTTTCTTTAGAATAGTCCTTGGAAATAAAACGAGACGGTTATCAAAGGATAAATAAACTAAAATAATGATTTCAAAATATTAGAAGGCCCGAAAACAAGAATTGTTTCCGTACATTAGTAGCTAGTCGAATACAATTAGTCATTGGGAAAGAAATCAAGCAAAAAGCAATAACAGCAATAGTTCGCTTACCAGTACAAATCATCTCCGGAAGTGAGTGGTTTGGCCTGTAGTTATTTACGCCTAGTAACTGGTGGTATGGCTTGTGCATGTGCAGTTAGACTGTTAGGCTGGGGCCATTGAGAGCCCTCCAAGAGATGATTGGAGGTGATCGGTAATGTGGCTCACTACCACAGATAATGGCCTTCACGCACTCCACTTTAAGAACAGCGATTATGTTTTCTCCGCAGTTTTTCGGCTTTCAGCCAAATTTGTGTGTACTCGATTGACCGCTTTAGCTTACACTCCCACTCCGTGCTAAGTGCATGCATTTTGGCTCTACACTTTTATCATTTTCATGTGTCATTCGTATTATGGATTGGGACTTTAGATATAGATAGCGCTTTGTCGGGAAATTCCCTTCGTCTATGGATCAAAGTACAAAATTGTGCTCGTCAGCAAACCACATTTAGCTCTATCCTCTCAGCCAACCTAGCTATTCAGTCTGTGATCGGCGTGTGACCATTCTGACTATTCACAGTTTTCGGATCTAACAAACTTCCCCAACAAGTGTACTATATGTTCAGACATCCTAGCCAGATGAAGATGCTGATGACTTTCGGTTTTCGTGGAGAAATTCCAATGTAACCGTCAGGACCCGAGCTCTTGTAGACAAACAAATGGGTGGGTGGTCGACCGTCATCATTCCAGCAAGCGGAGACAAGTCAATCGTTATTTTTAGCCTGACTATCGAATGACTCCGTGATCAGTGTTTTTCTGGACCAGCTCATTTTTAAAGCAATACCATCACAAACACTTACGTAGTTCCTTATGGTGTACAGCCCAGCACCTTTTCTTTTAATGAGCTTTTATGTATTTTCTAGTTCAGCTGCTATATAGGTCTTTACGCATAACGTTGATGACTTTAATTATGCTAGCACTTATTTACTCTAATTCACTGATATCGGTTTGACCTGAAAAGAAGAGATGCTATTTTAGACAAAGAAACTGACATGGACACTGATTTGTTTTTGCAAGTGACCATTGGTTTTTCTAATATCCAAAATGTTTTTATGCGCTGCCCATTGATTATTCACTTCTTCGTAATCACTAACCTGTGCATGCAGCTATTGATGTTACCGTTTTACTGCTTTTCCCCTGCGTTCTCATTTATCCAAGCTACAGACGCGTTTACTGACGCATCACTTGCAACTTTCGATTTATATTGCACTATATAACTAGTGCTCAACACCAGTAGTAGAATTAACCAACCAAAATTAGGGATATTTCGAATTCACCGGAGGTCAGCAACCAGTAGATTTTTCCATCTAATAAACGCGAAGAAAAAATCACTTAGATATTTCCTTTGCAAGCGAGCTTCTACAAATCAAGAATTCCATCCTTTTTTCCTCATAACACAAGGCTTTAGTTGGCAGAAAACGAAACAGACAAAACAGTAAGATCTATCTTATCCATCTTTGTGATAAGGTAATACAGCTTTCCAGTGCCTACTCGTGTTCCTACTCCCTGCACTTTGCTGTTGTTAAACCTTTATTTGCTGCCGGAAGTTATGAAGTTTTAAAATCCAAAAGACTGTGGGCTAATGGATCTGATGACCTCTGTTCGGTGATCCTCGGTCTGTTTCTAATCACTAAATAATGCATTGGCATCTATTTTCTGTATTCCTCAAACTTCGATTCAATACCCCGACCATACTTGCCGCAGAAGCTTGAGACCTTTGACTGTCCTTCACAACTTTCGCAGTGAAAGAAATATTTTCATAGCTCTGTTCAGCAAACTAAGTTTAGACACAAACTTCCAAACCGGTTGTTAATATCCTCGGTGTGCCACACGGTGCTGTCTTAGCCCATTTTGTATTTGCGATCTGTGACAACTAAATTCCCGCATCTTCTGCATCCGAAACGTTTAACTATCCGGATCACATGTTCATTAGTGAAATTATTGCTAGTCCCCTAAAAAATTTAAATAGCTTGAATATGTTTCCAGTTTTTTCTTTCGCTTTTACTGACGGATCCTGTTGCAAACTATTTGGATTCGGTATCTGAATTTAGCTTGTCAGGTATTTATGTTTTAATCTAGATAACAATCTAGCGCGGACTTTGCAAATTCGATCCTCAATCGGAGAAGTGAGACGGTTATTTGCACAAAGAGATCAAGAAATTCATTTACCAGCGCACACTCCCGTCATTACTTTGGTGTTCACGTGCGATGCACCTCCCCACGGTTTTTGGAATAAGATTTTGGAAGTATTCGTAGCGAAAGACAATTTTAAGTCCCGTTTCACCTCTCCGATTTCATTTCCTGTTGACTGCAATTTTCAGGTAATTAACTGAGTTTTACGTCGCAATTTACTTCAGGGAATTGTAGGATGCAGCTCACCCTTTCTACTAGTCACTTATATCCTTGTCTATCGCATTCACCTGCTAAGTCTACGTTTCGGCACCCCAGTTCCGCAATTAACGTAAGAGAAATTCAGGTCCATCAAATAAAGCAAATTTTGACCAAAAAGAACAAGACTAAAGGGGATTTACAGTCTAAATATGAATATTTTTTCTCTCTTGCATACTGTCTGCATGAAGTCATAGATCCTCTTTATTTCGCTGCAGTTTTCCCAGAGACCCAAGGCCAAAAGTGTTCTGCAAAAGTCTATAACAAAAAGTCGACTACGAACATTATATGAATATCAGTAAAAATAACTGCACCGGAAGCACATGATTGGTTCGGTAGTTAGTGCTGCTCAGCAAGTATTTGTTTTCGATTATTATGTTTTTTAACCCTTACTTCCTTTATTATTGAAACGAGCGAGTACATATTACTTCTCGGTAAGGGGGCAGCGGCCAACTCAGGGCTGCCAGGTGGGGAAGTTGACCGGTGGTAGGAGGATCCGAACCCATGACCTTCACGTCCTAACGCCAGGACCTTATCCGTTTGGACACCGCCGGCCAAGAAATGGACTCGTAATTCAAACTTCATTCTGATTTTCAAGACAAAATTTCAGGTGGTGGCTCCTATGGGTTATTATCTGTTTAGATGAAGCGAGATCTAAACTGTGGAGATATGTTTGTCCACTGTCACCACTGGTCTGATAGCTAAAATTTCAGAATCAAATTCACAGCAAACGGAGATTTACCTTGACTTGTTTCATGGTGCATGTAATACTTGAACATAAGAAACAAACAAGTAAAGGTAAGGTCAGGACGCAGTTTATAAAATATCATTTATGCAGTTCCACTGGAAAAGTGAAGCCGAGCTCTGCAACTAGAAATTCCGAGCAAGAATTTTTTCACAGTTAAGTCATAGAATTTTGGAGGAAATAGGCGAAATCCCGTTTACTAACTCGTTGATCACGATCGTTTCCTCAAAGTCAAATGATAGCGTAATGGCACTAACTACTAGCCAACAACTGGGGAAAATATCCCTAAGCTTGGACGGGTCAGTCGTTTTTTTCTTTATTTAGCTTGATTCCGTTCTTATTCAATTCAGCAATACCACCTGTCTCACAAATATCAATCTCATACATTGGCAAAAGCCTACATATTGCTTCCCTACGGTATTCGGTCATTGATCGCGCAGCACTTTAGATGACTCGAAACATTCGTAGTCAATGGTATTCTGCTGTGGTTATCCCTTCCGGTCCGTGGGATCTTCCAGCTGCGGAATATTATTGGGTACAAGATAATAGGATTGGCTATACAATCGATCGGTCACTTGGTTGCCGTAGGTTTGTCCATGGACTTATGTCGGTTTTTTTCATAACTTTCAAAACGAAACGAGTTAGTAATCGCCAATTAGCCTTAACCATGACATTTCGAATGATGTTGATCACTCCGCGTCTTTGCTTTCAGAACGTGATAAGGTGCATCGAAGCGGCTGCTGTCATCGGAAATCCAGATTTTGCCTGCATCTATTCGCGAAGTTGTTGCTCATTGATTTGTTATATGGGCATAATTGTCTCACCTTTTACTTGTAATACCGGTTTCGTAAGAACTAAATTTATAACCAGATATCTTCTTCTGTCATGATTTATTTGACCGCAATGAATAAACTCCGCCGGTTCTCTATTTTGTTATTCCTTCATCTGCATCCAGCTGGACCGCGATATCATCAATACACCGGAATCGATGTATATACGATCCATCAAAATTGACTGATCACACTTTCCGAAGTTTGGCGCCTCCATCGGATGTAGAACTGTTTTGGTGGACCGTATGACTTCAAAGCATTCTGTGCTTGTCACTTGAAAATGAATGGTGAAGTGATTATGTATTCGGAATAATGGCGCAGAAAATTTTTTCCCATAAACAGTAACAAGGAGAACCGCTTATTTTCTTTCGTTTCGTGGACCCTCTCGTTAGTTTTATTATTATTCCACAAATAAACAAACCATGAGAAGCGCCGTGTGATTCGCGATAATAATTTGGAGCCACGATTGCACATGGCGAATTCGTGAACTTGTTATTTACTTAATCCAACATGATTTACTGCAGTTATCTAACTAATAACTGGTACAACTCCATGATCATTGTCGTTTCTCTTTGTACGGCGAAGAGAACGAGATTATGACTTGCTTCGCCAACCCGAACACAAATTCTAGACCTGTCACCTATTCACATGAGAGCAATTAAACTTATGGAATTTGTGAGGACCGGTGACCTATATCAGGAAGCCATGTTAGGCATTTCTAAATGGGTGACAGTCATGTTAATGCTATGGGGGAATATTTCGACTTTTTTCTGCTTGTGACAATAAAATGGATAAACTAACAGCTTTAAATATTTATTTACCTTGTGGCATTAATCTGTACTTGGAAGTACAATATGTTGTGAATTTCGATGTATTCCGGTCTGTGTATTCAACTCTAAGGACCATGTGAATCTTTAATTTTATGTTAGCTCACCGATACATAGAGTACATTTTAGCAGATAAACCGGTGGAGTAGAGATAAAATAATTACTTCAGTACTATGGAATACAGATGGCCAAATAAAATTTCGGACTTGGTAAAATCAGATAGCTGTATACAAAAGCATTAAACGAAATGCATTATAGGACAATGTTACTCATAGGACTTACTACTCAGGTAATCGCTCTGTATCTCCATGGCGTCCATGTGAATTCCTCTTAATAGTTCTACCAGTCTGGAGATGAAACATCTTGGGAACAACTGTGAAGTCGGGATTATATGGACTCAAATGCCTGAGCCTCTTTGACAAGCCGCTTGGGGTGGTTTTCCTGAAATGGTGGTTTTATTCTTTAATCGTTTTCCTACTGATAAAATCACAATTACTAGCAGCCATAAACTGAAAATCCCACAGTCTGTCTTTTTATCTCGCTTATCTGTCGCCAAAAATTCTCGGCCACACTTAGCAAGCGGGCAAAGGCGGTTTTTATGAGGGACGTTTTAATCAATCTAGATCACCAGAGAGAAAAAGTAATTGATTCCAGGTTATCCCTTGATATGCGACGTATCCGCATACGAGGGTCCGTCAGAAACTCGTTGTACAGGTAGGATTATGTCCAGAATTGAGAGTTTTGGGTACAGTGCCAGGGAACCGATAACTTTGTAAATAATGCGCAAGAGAAGGGAACTTGTAAATTCGAGAAATCGGTCAAGGCACTATGGGGATGTCGTCGTTGCACACTATTTCAAAACATGGCTACATGTAGCTTTGTCAAATTCAGACTACCCCGTTTGATTTACATTCAGAAGATTGTTTTTTTTAGATTCAATAAAATCCTTGCTAGTCTTCCCTGAAGTAGCAGTAGGCATGTTTATACCAAGAAAATCGTTTTGACGGGACAGTATATTCTAAAAAAGTGAACATTATCCGAATGGTTTCATTTGATTATCCAGGAATGAGGTCGCGGTTCCCCTCCGACAGTTGGGTGCTTTGGTCTTCACATTTAGGTCATTCCGAATCACCTTATCTATTTCGTCCAAATACACCTCAGATTTCCAATTATTAATTCAGAAAAACAAAATAAATTCATAGAGAAACGTTTTCGGATAAATGTGATTTATTGTGTTTGGAAGTCCGGCTACTTTTGATTTGCCATCTGCGTCCCGAAATATTTCTGCTCATGTTATTTTTAGCCTATTCTTCATCCAAATTTACCTATTGCGATTCATCCTCGTGAATGTTTTTTCTCTTCCACGTTTATCACGCTCATCACGAATGGGGCAAAGCGTTACTATGGCCAATTACGATGTAAGACTGTGCAAACTTTTACGAACCAAACAGGGGTTAGTTGGACCCCTTTGTGAAGACAAAATGGAATATTACTTTACATTTTCGTATTACCAAATAAAATCCACATCTTAATTGCAATTCTTTATAACCTGATTTCCAAGGTGGGTAACTAGAGGAGCATTAGATGTTGGGATCTATGTTTGTCTAAGGCACATTCACTGCACCTAAAGATTATTCACACTCTTTCACCGAATCCGTTTTATTCATTTGTTTGTTGACAGTCTTCTTCTTTTACTTCCCTGAGATCATCACACATAATGACTGATTAGATTGCACGAGTAGAATGTAGTTTTTCAATCGCTGTTATGAAGACTAGTCGCGAGGACACCGGGCTGGAATTAAGTCAGTTTCCATTGAGTGTTTTACAATGCCGCAAACTGAAAGAATAAAAAAAAAGGACAGAAGATATGATGGGCTGTAAATCAGTTTCATCGATTAATTCTTACTTTCCCCTCTAGATTTGGTGGTCAGCAATAAGTGATTAAATCGAACAGCCTACATGTTCATTTAAAGTCTGCTTGAGGACAGATTGCACGACTGTGTAGTTCGGTGCTTCCCAAAGTACTGGTCCTTGACGAGGGCATCTCATGGCGAGCGGATCTTTTTGACGGATTTCATTTAATGCTGGGATCTGTGAAATCGAACCCCAGCGGCATGGTTAACAGAACGAAAACCTGTAAATTCCGGTGAATACAAAGGTGGCATCTATGGTATGCTTGACACCGGCGCGAACTCAAGCGACCGTCTCGACCCTAGCTCAATCCCGCCATGCTTAACCAAGCAGGTAGGACAAAAGTGGCTACTGGCCAGTCAAAACGAATGTTCTTTACTCGACATAAACAACTGATTAATATGGGCCTGCCCAAGGTAAAGTCCACTGGTCGTTTGTTTCCAATCTCTCGGGCTCATTTTCTCTTCCTTGATCTTAATTCTCAGCGTTTCGTCATTTTCCCTGAAAGTGCCACCAAAAATACACCACATTTTCTTTTTCCTAGCATCAGGACGAATGGTCGATTTTGCATCCTGCTTCCGGACTCCCAGATCCCCGGCCTGTGAGTCATCCAGCGGAGTCCCAATGGGGTTGTTGGGCAGTCCTGTTTCCCGGACATACTTCGATCTCATCGTCTTATGATTCATGGCACCAGAATATGGGTCCTAGAATTTTTGCATCAGCTGGCTGTCTCTCCTTACAGAAAGTGTTTTCTCATACGTTTTGTCAAGAGACCTTTCACCTTAAGATAGACTAGAACTAATGGGATACTGATAAAACTTGGCTGTACTGCCATCATCCTATAATTGCTCAATAAAACTCTTCATCGAATGAAAGCAGTTTTTGTTTCCGTGACCTTGAATGAAAATGTGGCTCTAGAAGACCTACCTTTTCAGGCTGGTAGATAAATGCTGTAAACAAACGCCCATTGCATATTGATAAGCTACTGGTTTATGTCCATAAACCGAGCAGTTTCATCAGAGTGCAAGTTTCACTGGATCCAAAATGCAGAGTGATGTAAATGAGAACCAGTACGCACGTCATTACTTCCATAGCCGTAAAATACGGTTATTATTGGAATGATTGTCTATTTTGCTATCAAATTCACGTTTCTCTGGGGAAACCATAACTAATTGCTGAATAAATCTGATTGATGCCCATTTGACCTTGAGTATGTCGCAGTGTGCTTCCGCATTTTAATAAGACCATAGCGGCTTCGAAACAAAGGACAAATGGCCTGGATGAAATCTTTTATTAGGCTGAGGGAAGTAATTATATCAAACAAAATGCAGTAATCAAATAAACGGAATTAAGATGGTTGACTATTATCTGGTTTGGCCATCATTATACACTGAAATAAATTTTCTTTAGTAGTTTATGATGACATGGTTTTCACAACTTGATTGGACAGATTGACCCATGTGGATTTTAGCCTCACGTTACAGACGATCCCCATTTGTTGTTCCTTCAAGCCTTTATCTCAAACTATATAGTCTTTTGACGGGATTCCAACCCGATTCAGCAAGTTGGCAAACTACTTTGGTCACCTCCCGTTGGTCAAGCATTCAGCTTCCTGTTATTGGGTCATTGATATCACGGCTTCAGTTCTTTTACTCGTCGATTGCCTTCCAATTCGGTCTGGCCACAATCCCCATTCATGCGTAAATTGTAGGTTAGTGTTTCGTTAACTGAAAAAGATAAAAAATATCGTTCTCAAAATTTGTTCGCATGACTGCTTGCATGAATTGTAAATGGTTCTTTTACTGCGTTGCAAACACGAGGTGGCTTTCTGCCTCAACCAAAAGTGTCGACAAGTGGAGAACTCATTCCAGATTTGCTTCGCTAGATTAAAAAAATCAGTGTCTACCAAGAAATGAAGTTTTGCTAAGTTTATAATGTGATTCTTAGCCCCTGTCCATCCATATTTTCCGAAATGGTTCTTGGGGATTTTCTGTACCTGTGCTGGTGAAAGTTATCAGTTTAACTAAAACTCAGTTGTTTGACTGCAGTTGAGAGTAGTATCTTGTCATCAGCATCGTTTGGTCTCCTTGGGGCAAATTTAAAAATTTACCTTGGCAAGATCAGAACTGCTGCTAGAAGCGCTCCATTTCTCATCAGTGCAAGTCATTCAGGTATATTTACCAATTCATTAAGTGATGCTTTCAAGGCTTTTCATCACGTCTTCCTGGTTACAGATATAAACGTAAGCTGTTTTTCAGGCTGAACAAAACATTGTAAGGTGTTGCATTATCCGACCTATTCAGCATTAACTTGTTGCTTCCTTACTGCCGCTCAATGCAACCAAAGTAATCTCTTTAATTGGTGATGCAAGCTGTTCTGCGAGATAAAACCGAGGTAACAGGTGACTGCTTCGGAAATTTCCAAGAAAACGTTAATTTAGTTAGTCATGTGCATTGCTTGCCCAGTTGGAAATGCTAGCAATTACTTGTTAGTCTCTCCGCCTTCGGTGACATTTTTGGGTTTTTGCAGCCAAAAATGACCGTGTACGCCATATTTAGCCGTATGATTCCATTAGTTTGGAACATTTTTATTGCATATTCCTCTATTTGAGTTTTTCTGAGTTTGTAGGTGGAGCCAAATTGCATATATTGTTTTCGTTTTGGTCTCTCTTTCCAAAACGAAATATGTACAACCACTCATTTGTGATGCACTCGCTGCGGACTGCTAGCGTAGTTGGCTTAGAACCCACAGTTAAATTGGTTGGCAAAGTTTATTTGACGTGTATTGACATTGTTTCATTAGCCAGTTTTATCAGTATCTCAAAGACCTCGTACTAAGTGCGATCCATGAGGCACTTGATGTGCCAGTCGGGAGCATTTTTTCTGTCTTCCCTACCGGAAAACGGTGGCATTTTCATTGGTCAGAAGCTAGGAATACACATCTACCTGAGAATGCAATTGTCCATCCAAATGCAGATATCTGCATCGCGCCAGACGGTCCGAAAGACCAATGCAGATCAGTCTGCACCTGAGAAGATCAAAAAATCACGAGTGGCGAAATCATAGGATCAGTCAGCCTGTCAGGCTCTGAATGAACAGTTCTGCTAACCGTTGTCCTTCTCTTTTTTTGTTCGGTGGTTCAATGGGTGACGCATGCGCCTTCGTTCATTCGGACATAAACAAAACTGTCGCATAGTGATCTATTTTGTGTCTGTCATGTCTGAATTACCGACCAGTCAAATATTTTTTTATTTACTAAAAGTTGTTTTGACTGATAAATAGATTCTTTTTTATAACACGTCATACGCATGCGTGTAATGGGAATAGTATACACGGAAGCCACGGAGACATCTTGTCCCAGAAGGGAATGCCATCCATGTCTGGGAACCATATAAAGTCCTAATAAGTCAGCCGTGGCAACAGTCCAAGTGACAGCAAATTATCGTCTCTCACCAAATGTTTCGAAGTATCAGGATTCGAACCTTCGAACATTTTGAAATCACATGTTACTAATCCAATTTACCACCGCCATTCAAGTAGTGATTTTGAAATTCCGAAATAAATTGCTAGGAAACGTCCGCGGTTCCAGGTATGCAATGAAAGAAACACAAGTGGGCTGGATATTCATTTCACTTGCCCTGAGAGTAAATATATCTTAGCATGTTGTCAGTTGTACTGTTGGTAGTAAGCGATTATACTAGCGTAGGCAGGTGTTTATACAAAGCAGAGTGAAACAAAATGTGTCGATGGGTTTGTACTCAGATCACCCTAAGCCTGATGTGCGGAATCCACACTGGAACGAGGTTGTGTTCGATCACAATCTTTTCACGTTCAATTTTCGCACATTTGCGCATGTGGTCAGTTTTTGTTCGAACACAAACCAGATGGTGAACAAACCGACGGGTCCGAAAGTGACTCGTTGCAGAATCATCGAAAAAGGAAGTTAAAATAGCTAGAAAGTTGTTTTTGACCGACAAAACAGAAGAAAAGAAAACAAAAATAGGCGTCTTATAGAAGGGGCGATTCACGTTCCCTAGAAAAAACTTGAAATTTCTTTGAAACTTTCCGCTGACCCCATTGGGAAAACACCAGTTGGTGAGCAAGTTCGTTTTCAGTGATTCGTACTCATGCCATTCCATCAGGATATAATAAGAAGCATTTTTGAGAAAGATTGCGTTAGTCAGATAAAACTTGAGTGAGGAAGGGATTCGTGGTTTTACGAGCATAACATGAATACAAATGAGCGTGTTTCCAGTATGCCGTCATTTAATGACATAAGTAAGAATCGCTAAAAACGGGAGTGTTCGCTAACTTACGCTTTCTCAGCATCATATTTCAAAAATATGTGTGCGCTACATTAAAGGCTTTCAAAAGCACCAGGAATGTGGATGAAAATGGGCTTGTCAGTAGTTGAAATGACCTTAAAGTACGCGTTTTTGTAAACCATAAATCCATAGGACAGTCATTCACAGAGCAGTGTTGTAACATCTGACGGCATTTCTTGCTAATCAACCATCGATACGGCTTACGCCTGTTCTTACCGAGGATGGTAAGGAAATGCATTCGTTAGCTTCTCTAGCACATTTCGGAGAATGACCGGCTCGACAGTCACAGTTCGGTACCAGTGGATGGAAGTGAACTAAAACTAAAAGAAATCACTTTCGGCTTCGCCCTCATCATCTGTCCCCATTTCGTCGTCCACTCTTCAAATTCACTATAATGGAATAAATGAAGCTTCAGATACTCTCACTCCAAGAAAGTGATCTTCCTTGCGGCATAGACGTATATCTAATTAGTCCAGGTCTTGCCATGACATTTAAAGAGCTAGTCTCAGCCTCACATACAGATGGTTCAGTCTCTCAGGAATGGGCCGATTCACCAGACTGACACCTACCACAAATGCCCATCAGTGCAGAGACAAACCTGCAGCTTAGGCAACACCGCTGACGTTGAAAGCTTGTGACAAGATCGTCTGTGCGCTTTTGGATGAAGAGATGACCGACTAGGGGAATTACTGGGAGAAAGACATATGGAAGGTAGCTTAAATGCATAACCTAGGAATAGATACTCATTTCCTAGCCGAACTGCTAAAGTTAAACAGAAAGGGTCTGACAACAGAGAACACAACAGACACGAGCACGGCGGTCACTGAGAACCTTCGAAAAGAAATGAATTCCAAAAGAAAAACTTCAGTTCGGTTACATGAACGAATCCCCAAACAAAACCAGTAGTATTTCGATAGGAAATCGCTTCTCTATCGATCGAGAATTGTAAAAAGTGTGCTAATGGCACAAAGCTGTTGCCATCACTACTAACATCCACTTATTTGAACCGAACTGAAATTCTATTAGACTATTAGGGAAAGAAATGCTGATTTTGAACCAAGTTACATTTTAACAGTTTCGAACATGAATGCGTCTCGTTCCTCAGGTTGAGAGCTTTCAAGGTTTTGTGAGACAAGATTTTCAGCTCAAGCCGACATGATACCATCAGCTAGCAAGCAACGATCTCTTTGTTCAGTCGACTTATAGTATTTTTGTTCTAGATTTTATGTTTACCTTCAAATGAAGTCACCCTTGAATTTTGCGATGGCTGCAACCGGCAATGGTACTAATCTTAGTACGGTGCTTTTGAGATGTCATCAGCTGGAGCCGTGATCTTGAAATGGCTGCGCCTGCTTTAGGTTCCAAAAATCGTACGGTAATCTTTCCAATTAAATTTAGGGTTTTAGTAGATCATGACTGACCCAGGTCTATGTGCCCACTGATGGAATCTTGATGATAAATGTCGTGCTTTCAAAAACTACCACGAACGACCGTGTTCGCCTAAATTACAACGCAAGTCAATATCTCTTCTGATCTTTGTGATCGGATATTAATGAAAGAGGATCATGTCTTAGTACGATGGCTTTATATTCATGTACTAAACCCACTTCCAGTCTTGCCAATTTGGAATTTGTTGCAGCCACGTGGATAAGATTTCTTTGGCTATCCGTTTTGAGTTTTTCTTTCAGCTTCGAAATAAAATTTCTCGTCGTTTTGTCGCGTTTGTGGACGGTTGCGATACCTCATCTTTGAAGCAATCTTGATGTCATCTCAGACACATGTTTAATTTACGATTATTTATTTTGTCTCTTTCTTCAATCCGTCTAATATTCTCCTTATGCAGTTTCGTGTATATCCGTATCAATGAAATATCTTAAAAATGTACGTACCTTCTATCAGTTCCACTATAATTTCTGATTCCTTTTTCCTGGTATTTACTCTTGTAGGATTATTACTGAGAGAAAGTAACCGGAACTGGATTGACTGCTAGAGAGACTTAATCAAACGGTGGGAACAGCTACGTAAGTCATTAGGTTCCACCTTCGTCTTCAGTGTCCTCGTTGACAGATTAGATGAATGCACGATCAACTGACTATCTGCTTTTCTTATAGGAAGAATTCACAGATAAGCATATGCCACATGACGTTCCAGTCTATATTACTGGATTCGGGCGAATCCAGATGCGATGTTTTACTCGCGACAAAGCAAACGTGTAAGTGGATAACTTGATTCGATACGTATTTGAACAATAACTTTTCCTTGAGGATGTCCCGTTGGAATCTGGTTTCAGTGTAATTTGAAATCGTCTTTTCCGACAGGACCAGGAGCAGATCTGATGTGCTTTTGCACATATGAAAACAACGCTGGTGAAATCAATTTAGAAATATTTTAGCTATTTGTTACCGTTTTTGCTCTAGATCAGATAATTCGTACGGTATCCGGATTTATGATAATATAATTTGTCTGTTTCTGGATATTGAAAAAAAAACCTCACACTTAGTTCTGTCGATTATGTCACCAGAATCTGCAGTCTCCATTTGACATTTATGCCCACCAATCAGGATGTCACCAGTGTAGTTTTGTCCACTTTTGAGGATTATCCATTAAACCGGGACATTTATGTTGCAATGCTACGTTCATGCTTGATTTCTGTCAATCAAGAATGAGAGTGCACCACTGCGCCTTATATGGATGCACTCCAACTAAGGATGGACTATGAAGAGCTATCTACTACTACACCTAATGGTTGGTATGCTTCTGAAATATATCAATCATTTTTTTCATGACACTGACTTCATACCGGTAACCTGCTTGCTTACCTAAACTCCGTTTATTATAAACACTCACTGCGTTTGCTAAAGTGGCCGGAAGTGGCTAGAATTAACTTGAAAAACACCTTCATTCTGCTTCGGTTGCCTGCTTTCGGACTCCACCCTAACCGGAAAATTCTCGAACCCTCCAGTCAGTGTTCCATTCGAGAGACCAGAATCAAGATTCGCTCTCATTAAGGCATACCAACCACCAACGCATTCAGGGTTTGAGCCTGGGCCCTTTGGCGCGGGAGATGTGTGCAAGCCCAGCTTCTCTGGCCTTTCATCAACATCACGCACCACTCGCAGGTGATTGTAAAATACTTACATAGAAATTCTTTTCAGCCACCCGGCTGTAGGGAAGTGGATTAAATGTTTTTTCACTCCTTAAAGGCCAGATGTTCGAATCCCAGACCCTCCGGTCACTTTGGCGGTAGACGGGAACTAGCTATCAACCGGCCCTACTTTGCCCCACTTGAGATCTTATGTGGTTCTGTGCCAACTCACTGTTTCAGGGATACTGCTGCCCAACTCCACCCCCCCCAACGAAGAGATCCACTTTGTGAGGAGCATGTCTCTTCCACTACCTTAAATCGTGAGCTATTTCATGAAAGCTTGTGAATTCTGATGTTGTGTGACGTAATATGTAGCCGAAAAAGTATTGTTTGTATCACCAAACTTAAATGAGTCAGCTTATTTATCTACCCGTTGACAAAAGTTCCATTCATTACTTCGGTGAAATATTCTTTGTCATTTTTGAGACTTGGACCGAATAGAATAGAAACGCGCAAGCGCCACCAATCAACTCAGCGTATAAAAATTACGTGAGTGAACAAGCTACAAAATGTGAACAGCAACAACAAACTTCATTTATCCAACCTGAGCAAAGTGTTGAAACCGTTAAAAAGAGAGAATGATCATGGTTACTTGGGTGAATGATTCTAGGTTGCGTGAGTTCATTCTCGTTTTCGGGGTAGAATACCATGGATACCTCGAAAACAGTCTCTGCGATCCTGGCCGGCAGAGTGGGCTTTGGGTGCAAAAGGAAGAAGTGGATGTGTCATCCCTTTCCGTGGTGTCTTCAAACTGCTTATTAGATTGAAGTATCACGGGATACTTCTTTACGTGTTTCTACTACTCAGCGATAATTAGTCCAGGGAGATGAATCACGAATTACAGGACACCATGTCCAACCAGTTAGATTTAAATGTAGGGTGTGACCATCAGTGCAAACATTTTAATCTCCGTACTCCTTGGTGGTTTTGACTGGATGATTTCACCTCTTCTGACAATAGAAATGGATAAAATTTCATTATTGCAACTGGTTTCAGCTAGTACATTTTTCTCGTTTTCGTCATTTCTGCCATGTATGAAGTATGAGTATAGTGGGAGGGCCATTCTCCAAAGTCCCTTAGGTCCACTGCACATGGAAAAGGAAGTGCAAACCGTAACCCTGAATTTGAAATGATACTGAACAGCACAAGTTCTCATTTGGTCAGGCATGGTCACGAGTCAGCCGACAGTTGTTTGCCAACCGCCACGAAATTAATGGTTCTTCTTGTTTACAGTGTAAACGTAAATCAACTTTCCACTAAAATGTTTGGTGTTGCTCTAATTTACTAGTTACTACAGGTAAAATCTTTTGCCACTATTGACTTACACATAGCGAGATTCATGGCTGCAGAAAAATGAATCTCTTGACATAAAATAACGTCACCAACAACGCTCACGGAAAATTCTGAACAACAAATGTCTGTGTATGTTCGACAGCGTCATCACTCTCATTCGGATGACCCCTCTGGGCCACTCCTAGATGACTGAGGGCCTAAGCCATCTCCGATAAGTTGCTTCCCATAGCGGTTCCGCTAACACGGCTCGAACACGAATGCAAACGCTAGTGTTCCCCAGTGGGTTGGCACCACGTTGCTAGTTTGCTTAGAGATGTTCCAACCCTCACATCAACCTATCCATGAACGGTGCATGCAGCATACGGCACCAGCACCAAAAACATCTATGACAGAGGGGGTGTTTACTAAATATCCTAGTTGTGGCCGTGTCTGATTAGATAACGGGCTAAGAAACCGGTCACTAGCTGCAAGGGGTTACGAAATCCTTTGGTCTCATTGTCATTTATATGTACATATATGTAGTAAGTAGCCTCTGGATGCGTGAACAAAATTTTCCCGGGAGCACACGACCGGTTTCGCGGTTATTGTTGCTCGTCAGGTATGCGTACCCGATACTTATATATATATATGCATGTATATATATGCATATATATGTATAAATCCCGTTCCTTAGTTAATCTCATTGTGGCCTCTAGATGAATCCGTGAACTACCGCGGACAACCGATGACCTGGAAGTTAAACATCCAGTGTCGCTTACCCCAATTCCTGTTGATAGCACAGTTGTCTCGTGTTTATTGATTCGATCAGTGAAAGTATATACATGGCTAGCGGAAAAATCTGGTTTGTTTGGAACTGGTAAGACCGATCTTTAAGTGCGTAATACGTAAGTGAATTTTACACTTTCCATTAAACTAGGTTCCTTATTTCATCTCAAAACGATTTACAAAGAAAATAATATTTCAATTCCTCGAAAATTACCACTGAGCACATTGAGAAAACACAAGTTGGCAAACAAGCTCGCTTTCAGTGATTCGTATTCATGCCATTACATCACTATATATCTTGACAAAAATTTTCACAATTTCTGGTTGCGCTTCAACTCCCCTGGCCCATCCTCCGTCCCAATTCAAATCCTAGACAACAAAATAATTAACACAACACATCTTTGTATATTCAGGTTAGGCATGTAATACCACAAAGCTCTTCCCCACCCATATTTGTATCTGACTAATCCAATCCTTCCTATAGTGAAAATTTTTGTCAAGATATGTAGTGGTGTACTGGCATGAGTACAAATCACTGAAATAATGTTTATTCAAATTTCGGTGCAAAATGTTCCTAATGTTAGAAAGAGTAAAAAGAGTATTCTAAGGTTTACTGAATTCCCCGTCATTGGACATGGAGAGGATTCAAGCAGTGGGCAGTCCACATCCACCCACGCTTGTTTTGTGAAAGCAGTTTTTGTCTTCCCGATGATAAAAAGATACCAACAATCTGCACGATCTATGCCACACACTAAGAATATCCGAAGTGCGAAAACAGTCTACGTTTGTCAGCAGACTGGTATTTTTTCTCCACAAACTCGAGGTACATTTTTCCTAATCAGCGCTGTAAGCCGACCGGAATTAGTCGGATCCAATGGATGCGGGGTACTTTTGTTCCTGTTCGGACCTGTCCATGGTCGGTTATCATTAATATCAACTAAGTCTTATGATAAATCTTTCTAGTTAAGTTTCTTGAAAAAAATCGAGACCCGATTTCACTTTCTTTGTACCACCCGCGTTTATAAAATGCCGTAGAAAAAATTCATTGCCTTTGTCGATAACAGAGACTTATTGCAGATAACTGGCCTTTTCACGTAAACTAGCCGTTCCGTCCCAATGTCGAACGAACCATGAGTAGACGCAAATAAAAAAATAGGAACAGGTGAAAATGCACTAAGGCAGGGAATATTTTTAACTTTTTGTTGGCATTATAAACCCAGTTCCGAAAACCTAAATAGATAGGGGAAATATGGCCTTTATCGGACTTCAATATCATATCCGTCCAGCCCACGGGTTTCCGCGAGTTTAAGCGATTTACTCAGGATTCAACTAAAAGGCAACACAAAAGTAAACGTAATGAGCTGAAGCGAACCCGTTCGGGAGATTCTTAACATTTTTCAGTCTGCACGTTGTGGGCGAGTTGTGACTAATCCAGGAATACTAAAGGGAATCAAAAACTATAACGTACAATATATGTGTAAACTGGACCTCATTAGTTATCTCACAGTATATCGTCATTATGACTATTTTACTTTCTCACTTTCATGACCAGTAGATTACCAAGTGCAAACGCGGTTAACCCAAAGAGCAACCGCTTCCATTTTTTTACACCGTCGTTCCCATTCCACACCATTCTTCGGGTTTTTTTCATTATACATTTTATAATTTTCATTTGGATAGGTTCACTCACAATAAGCAAAAGAATTAGAGGCATTAGGGAGCAATAATTTCCTTTCCAGCCCAAATGGATAATGGGTAATAAAAGTAGAAGTTTCTCATGATTTTCTTTCACAGCAGTTGGTTCAAATCTTGTGCACATTGCTTGCTTCTGTGGGACCTCGCAACACCACTGAGCATGGCTTGTTTACTTCCCATTCTCGCTTGTTACGCGTCAAATTACTTTTGCTTCTTAGCGGTTATCCTCTAGCGTAGCGTAATCGAACTATACGGAAGAAATATGGCCAGAATGGACACTATCGACCCAAATCACAAAATTTAACTGACACATTGTAAAAAATGGAAAAAGTGGCAGAGGAGTAGAAAACTTTTGTGATGCGACATTAATCTCGTTTGATTGATTGCTACATTTTGAGCATTCGGATGTGGACTTAGTTTTTGAGAAAACCTTTCAATTTTAGCTTGTTCTTAATATGTTTTACAAAGCGCAATTTTAAATAATGAAACGGGTTCCTTCTTTGGCTGCTCATTAGATTTTGAGGAATTACCAAAGTCAGGCAATAGTGTACTGATTAAAAATTTAGTATCATCTCCGGTTCGACATAACAATTACCTGACAATTCTTATTATTTTCACTTGCCTATTGGGCAAATTCCTCCAAAAATATCATACCGGGAACATATCCTTGAAATTGCAGGTCTTACAACATTACAATGCTACTCTCTATCGGCGGTCAGCACAGCGGAGGCTCAACAAGAAGTTCGTGAGTTTGAATTCTACCACCGCCGTCCACCATTCACATCTGGCAGACGTCTGTTGGCCGCCAGTTCCTTCTTGAAATCAACGAGCGTTGCTGTTTCGTTAATAAAGGGATTCGAAGAAAATAGACAAAATTACAAAATACTAAAAATACATGAATATATTTCATTGGGACTTTACAGTAATATCGCTTGTTTGCATCTTGACTCAGTAGATCATCAGAGAAGAAAAAATTTACCATGAAAGCGTAATTCCTTTCTTTAAACAGAATCCAGCGTCATCTTGTTATAACTAATTATCCGGGTATATCATAAGGTTCCAGCTGTTGATCAGGTTTATTGAAAGAATCTCATGTTTTTACTACCATGAAAAAGGTAGATCAAGGATGGCTGCTTTAAGTAGGGCCGCAAAATATATATATATATTTCTCACCAGAATCGAATCTGTAGCATCAGGAGTGTGCATGGAAGGAAGCTCTTCGTCGAAGAGTCCACAGAAGAACCACAACTGTGATTCGTTGATGACTCTTTGTCAGTTGGGCTGAACCAACCTTAGGAACGAGGGCAGAATGCCCCAGAATATACGTATATATATAAAGAAGCAGGAAGTTGCTTGCATTTTGACCCTACAGTATATCATTTTTTTGCACGGCCAAGCGTTCTAAATACAGAACATACTGCATTTGCTCCATTCAATTTGGTTCTGAAAATCGTCTCTAAGTGCCCTCACCTAGCGAAAGTCTTCATATCTTGTGCCTAAACTACTAAAGCATGAGACGCTAACGAATGCCAAAACTAACTGAAATGATGTTATTCCATCATGTTCTGAATTTGAAAACACATGGAAGGAGATAAAAGGGTAAAACCCAACTGAAGATTTTCGTTCTTCAAGTCAGGTCAGACACGTAGATAGCATTATTAGGATTATAATATTACCAATTACATATGGTATACCGAGATGACCGGTCACGCGAAAAGACCCGAAGATTGCAATCAGAAATGGGACTAAGAAAAGTTAGCATTGCGTTTTACCCAGTCAGCTTAAGTCAGTTGATTCCCATGGGACTGTGTGATATCAAACTCCCTTACCTTAAGCCCGGGTTTTTCAAAAGTTTCGAAATTCCAAAACGGATTTAATTGGATTTGGTCATAAATCCTGTAATCGAAAATCTGGTTGTGCGTGACATTTGACAATCGCTGTGATACACAGTATTGGGGCCGAGTACGACCATTTTAAATTGAAGAGCATCATTTTCTGATGTCGGTTAGTAACAAAGAGAAAAACTGAGTTATTAGTTAGAAGCATTCCTTTCTTGCCATAAAGTAACCACTACTAACATTCAGACGAAACGATCAGCTAGAGGTATCGATTCAACGATAGCAGTACAAAGTTCGAACAGGTGGCTCCATTCCGTTGCACTATAAAACAAGAAACGATAGAGTGGAACCAAATAAATACACAGTTCAGAGTCTGGATTTATTTGCCTCATTTCATCGATCGAACGAATTTTGGCCAACCATTAACTTTAACATATCCGTGATTATGTTGCCTAGTGATTGCAATAGTGTTTTGCGAAATTTGCTGGGTAACCTGACACTAGTACTAACGACAGCGTTTCTTTGTAACTTATTTAATTATTAAAAAACCGTAATTATCCGAATATGTTTTTCTGCAGGTATTCTGGAAAACTAGGTTAGGCATAAGAAATTCTGTCTGGTTATATAGTGGACAATAAGGCAATCGAATAGACACCCCGAGCTGCAAGAATAATAATGAGGCAGGCGGTGACCAAGTGGACAAGGTCGTCCCGTTTGGACGCGAAGGTTGCGGGTTCGAACCCTCCCACCGTCCGTCATCTTGCCCACTTGGCAGCCCTCTGTTGGCCGCGGCCCCTTTCCCGAAAAGAATGATGTACATTGTTATTTCATTAATAAATAAAGTAAAAAAAAATGAAAGATAAAATGGAATGACTTCAGAAGTGCAAAACGCAATAACTCCATCCTAGATGAATAACAGAAAAATATTATGGATGAGGAACAGAGCGGTCGGTGTTGCTGCTAACTGCAACACATCTTCCAGGCATATTTTCAACGACATTGCAAGATTACTGTAGTCTGCATTCATTTCGGACTGTTCAGTGCATTCATGAACGCTACATGGGCTCAAAAAGGCACCAGTACAAAACCCCAAAGGTCTTTATTTTTGGACCTCACTCAGGCTGTGAACAGGCATGCACTTCACGCCGATAGTCCTGCAGTGAACTGAAGATTTGGTGCAATTATAGGAAAGAATTTCCAGAATGTCCGCTTGGAAAATGAAGGATTAAGATGTCAGATACAGAAACCACCGCGCATGCCTTACGTCCGAATTTAGCTGCTAAAATGTTTGAAGCTCTGGGGAACTTGTAAACTGGTGTGAAGATCCTTCAATCGGTCTACTTTGGGGTTTTCTTTTAAACTACGCGCTTCATTTCCTGTATGATCAGTTTCGTTTTTCTATCCAATCAAGTACTTGGTTGTTCATCCCATCCACAATATCTGACATATTTAGGCTACGTCCTTGGACCACGGGATGTGAATAATATTCAACGTAAAATAGACTGGAAATTCCAAACAAGGCCTGAGGCGTCCCGAATGGAATTTATCAAAATTGCTACCAGTTTGCTCCCCTAAGCTGGTGGTTCATCACGAGGTTGATGGAATTTCGTACACTACGTGGAAATGCAAATTAGCAGCGCAGACTTTTGGCCCAGATATGGCAGAAAGGTAACAACCTTTCGTCCAGTTTCTCATGTGATCAGTCCACTTGTGTCAATATTTTTCTAACCACTGCTACGAGGCAACAACTGATTAACACCACATCCGTTTTCGGATGTTTACCTGACCGTTAGATTTATCGAGGACATTCTCCGGTGATTTGAACTCCTGCCATCACATCATAGCGCACTAGGAAATATCTTTAACGGGATCGGATTTTCCAGAAAAATGTGATTGGGGAGGATTCTGGTGATGTTTCATGCGCCAACCGCCAAACGGATGAACGTGGTGTGCAAAGTCTTGTCTGGTCTACTTTTGCTGCGGTGTGAAGGGCGGACAGGGGAATTGAAGACCAATTATAAACTGTTTTCCAGCGCACAGTATAATATTGTGAGGATGAAACGCGTAAGCTTCGGCTCCGCTTAAGACAAAAATTCCCTACTATGGCTATCGTCCCCGAATTTTAAGCAGACAATACATTTGTCCTAATCTGGTATAGTTACCCCGTGGTAGTCTGGAAACTACCACGCTGTTGAGTGGCTTAATTGTTTGCTTAACCAAATCTGCAGGGTGGCGGTCATGGATGAGTTCAATCAAACGCCTGATTGTGCCCACCTGTACATTGTCTCGAAGGAACATGGGACTGAATAGACGCAAAACGAGGGTGCACAATCAGGAACGTTGTCTATCAACTGTTGTGACCTTATGGTAGGGATTCGAACAGAATTCGAAGGTGGGTTGCTTAAAGAGTCTTATTGTGAATGCTCCTGTTTTTTCCCTGCGATCACTGCAGGCGTGTTACCCTTGAATGGCAAGCAAATGTATACCGGCTTTCTCTGCACCGCTATCCTCTTGGGAATAACCCCTTCTGCTTATAGTACCTTAGCATCAAATTGACTGGGGCAGCCTTCTTCAATCAGTAATTTTCCCGCCGTTTGAAGTTTTGACCTAACAGTTAATAACCGTTATCCATATTTTCTTTGTTCCGCTCGTGAGGCAGTTAATTACGTTTCTTTTCACGCTAGAAAGATAAAAATAGTGTTCAAAGGAATGTTTTGTACATTCCACATGTCCTTTCTTTGTACTGGTTGCAAAGTCCAGCTAAAATGTGTTTTACAAGATTGTTGTATAAAGACTCGAATATGAATAACTAAAAACATCCATGTCCAGAAACTTGTAGCTTCAGTGTACTCACTGAGGGTTTTCAAACAACGGACTAATTTTTGCTTTCGCTTTGATTTGGCATGAGAATCTAGAAGTATGCTGAATGGGAAATCCGTTTGTGCATTAAGCTTGCCGGTAAGCAAAGGACTGAGGGTTCGATTCTGGTTTGTGGTGTCCAATATTGAACAAATTTCTCCACATATATATATATATACATATATATAGTCATCACAGTACAACAACAAGGCGAAGCGAATAGAAGAAAGGTAGTGCAACCATTTTCATTAGCACCGGGCTACTGGCTACATTCGTTTTCAAATCCATCAGCCTTTGTGGATTGTATCCTGAGCCCATCTGTTTTTTTTTGGCTTTTGGTATCTGGATAACTCCTGAGACGTTGTTGCCAATGGTTAGTTGACACTCTAAATATTGCTATCCGTCATGTTCGTGATATTCGTGTTGTTCATCTTGAGAGTTAACTCATTTGGTTTATCTCTTCTCAGCCTTAGCGTTCAGTTCGTAGTGGGTGTCTACTGACAGTTGGTATCTAATGGAGCAGGAGTGGACAGAGTGAAATTAAGCCATCAGGATCCATAAATGAAAATTTACTGTATGAAAACCCGGGGAAACAACAGATATGCCTATGATGAATAAACTTGTTGCGCATAAATGAATTATACTCTCGTAGTGCCGACCAGCTTCTAGGTAAGTTTCATATGACTTGGCAGTTTTGTCGGTTAACAATTGGCCAAAACCCGGATTAATTATTCACAAAGGATTAGTATAGTAGACCAGCGGAATCTGATGGATCCCGTAAACCGCCATTGTACGGTCATGGCTTCTTCATTTGCCTGATTAGCTATACTGAACCACTTGTGATGCTTAGGAAGGAAACGTCACTTGCCATACAATAACAATACGAAGAATAAGAGGCAGAAACATACTACCATCCCAATAGGCCCCTTGAGCGGACAGTCAAATGACATCGCAAGAATGTACGCACATAAACAAGCAGACATACAGGCCGAATAAGCACAAGTTGATGAGCACGTGACTGTCCAATTAGTCGCCAGCTGTCAAACCCCGAACGAGTGCTACTTGTCTATCCAATCCGTAGATATTTAAATACGTAGTCAATCTTTCAGTAAACGATCCGTGCAGCGAACGGTCGTTCCGCGTTCTTTCAGATGTCATCACAGCACAACTAACTGTGGTATGTGAATCTTTTTCTCCAACTTATTATGAAGTGTCTTCAAATCAGACCAATCTCGATCCGAATGTGTTTAAGATCGTAATATATACTCTACCCTTGGTGATTTAAAACCGTTTATGAACATTGTTAACGTATTACTTGCAATCGTTTCGGCTCCAGATGGAGAAAATAAAGCTCCTTGCCATACCGAAGGCAGTATCCGAGGGCCATCTGTAAAAAAACACCGCAAAACGGAATGCGAATTATGCAGATTAGTTAACATCTAGAATTTTTGCCTAAGTTGCTTAGTATTTTCTGCAGGTAGGGTGACTTCTATAAAACAAAACAGACATTAGCATAACGAGATAAAACTTATGACACGCACGTATAAACATATACATGCACAGAAAAACGATTACCAAAAGAAAACGAAAATCTCCGGAATCAATAAATTGTGACATATTTATTTTAAGCTTATCGCAAATAAACACACTCGTGAACGCACGCTGACTAGTGCTAATTGAGTAGGCAAGACATCTAAACGAAACCATTCGAAATACGAATTGTCCACCGTGGCACTTATCACGTGACCCAGTAGCACCATCTCATAGCTCAGCTGCTTACAAAACAAGCAGTAATAGATGATGGATGGCATCTGTTTTAAAATCAGGATTTTAAAATTCCCTTGCTGCATCGGCTTCAGTCGCATTTGCTGACTCAATCCTAACTTCGCCCAGCTGAGCGACAATAATCAAAATGGCCTTTGGCTGGTCAACACAGCTGTTTCGCTTACTTGCCATAAGCAAACGGTCCACACAAGGTAGGGCGCGTTGGCTGATTGCCCTCGGGCCTCTGGAGCCCATTGTGTCTTTTCGATCTTCATTTCGAATGCCACCATGTTCGCCTTTGAGCCTGTCAGAAATCCGAGTCCTGTTTCTTTATTCCAGAATTTGGGCAAATGTTTAGTTCCTCATCGTGCTTCCTGGACTAGGGTGGCTCGGATACTTAACATGTGCATAATGCCCCTGTATGTAGCCGGGCCTGTCGGACAACCCTCGCGTCTCAGATATGATCTGCCAACATCGTCGCATGACTAGCGGCACGGAATCAAATTAGTTCTGGGTTAGTGACACCAGTTCATGCACATCCCCGAGCTTCTCATGCCTTAGTTCCAAACTCACTGGGTTCGAGGTCTCTTCACGACTGGACCGGCTCAGCAAACAAATAGTATAAATTCTTACTAGGACTAGGTGTTAGTGAATGAAAGCTTTGGGTTAGCTAAAACTGGTGAAATATTTCTCACGTCAGTTCGGTAGACGGCAATTTAGCAACTAAATTGAGCCCAAATTACTGTGGCTTATGCTGGATTCTTTTACTTACCCAATAGACTTGGAAAGTTTCTCAGAAGTAGTGAATTGAAAGATGGAGATGTATGCCAAGTAGCATTTTAACACCACACATGTACAGAATATCTTAACATATACATGCAGATACCACCGACTGTGATGCATTTACAAATTTCCTCTAAAGGTTCTGATACCTACGAGATATAGAGAAGCATTTGCAAATGTCATGAATTCACCTACAGGTCCTCCTTGCTATATCTGTCTGCAGGCTGTAACTGTAATGACCGGTCCGAATTATGTTCTGAGTAAAGTCACGATAACAGGTGGATGACAAAGAAATATGGACGGTCTGAAAACGTAACTGCTTAAGGTTAATGGAGGGAAGCGAATGGGTTATCTAAGCGCACTGCTTTAGCTGCTTAAATCGTTATCGTGACATTGAAGTAGCGATTGAGGGATGGTCGAATCTTCTGGTAACAAAATATATGAAGTAATTAACTGATTACAATGCTCCGTCAATCTAAACTTGTGTCAGTTTGAACTTCCAGGGTTTCAAACTAAACAGAGCTACGATTTATACCATAATAAACGATTAAATTACGCAAAGGGCACGTATTTCAAGGAGTAAATCCATCGCTTTTGCAGGCATAAAATAGAATGCAGTACGGACAGCGGAACTTGTATTGTGGTGACGGAAGTAAATCCATGAATTCAAGAAATTACATAATATAAAAGGCACTGAAGTCTCCGAAAAAAGGTCTGCGTTTCATCGGACCAAAGTTTAGAAAACATGGTATTTTAATAGAGTGGTTTCTTCCGTCTTGGATGCAAGCACACTCGAGCCCAGAGTTTGATTTGCACAATTGCATGCCATAGCCAGAATCTTCATCCTATCCAAAATATGTTTAATTTTCTGATTTGACGAGTCAGTGCGCCAACTAGCCTGTTGACAGTGATGTAGGAATTCTAGAACCCCTGGAACAAGAGTCAAAATTGCGTTCGTGTTCCCGTTGCTGGATGCCTTATCAGAATGACCAAAATGTTACTGAAGGATAGTGGTTGACACATTGATTACCATTAATATTTGATACTGAATTTCTAGCAGTAAAGTTCTCAAATTTTTGTTAATAAACCTCACTTTGTCATCCTTAGCGGGCTCACAATTTGTCATGGCTGAGGTAGGCATGTTGCGGCCGAAATGGAATACTGACTAAATTTCAAGCCTATTTTGGCTAAGGTTTTGCCATTTTCCGCTGAATAAAAGAAATACAAATTTGTGTATTTCCCTCTTCATGTTATTATCCATTGAAGCAGAAAGCGTCCATGTGACGCTTGTTGCTTGGGCTTCGACAAGATATGTGGGATTTTTACTTGCTACCGGATGTGTAAACATATTGGCAACAATTTTAAAACCTACCTTATTTGTTGTGAGTTGGACAAAAAGGATGGGAGAACGAAAGTCCCGTGGGATTGCGAGACCACTTTTGCGGTCACTGTCGTCCACCGGGTATATGTGGGCTTCCGGTGGGTAGATCTGCTATTACATTCATGTGATATCGTTTGCACCAAACTTCCCGATGCATGTCTTTGACCGACCGACAACGACTGTCCACAAATCATCATTGTGATCCATAAATAGACCTATCACCCCGGTAAAATCTTAGCTATCCAAATGGCTTTCTTGTGTTGATATTTATTGTTCTTATTCGAACGCTGATTGTGGTTTGCACTACTTGTATCTTTCAACATACACTTGTAAGCTAAGCTGTCATCGCTTTGTGTACCCGATCAAGGCAGACCTAAGTTACTTCACGCCTGACATATCACTGTTCCAATCACACAGTAGCATACGGCCTTACGCTCTGAAAAGAATGGTATCCGATGACAGCTACTTTCCCTACGTCAGGTGTCGTAGATCAGTTGGGGGTGTGAAAAATGTCAAGTCTCCTCGTGTTCCTTGGTGATCACCAGGTTTATTTCGGCTGTCACCATTTGATCTTAGACACCGTGGTTTGCAAGGCAGGCATTTTTTGGATGCGGGACACTCTGTATCCATATTAGTAATTTGTAAAGGATTTACGTTCACCAGGATGTCAGTATTGGGCAACTGTGGTCAGTGGATTTTTCTTAATTTTGTGTCTATTGTAAGACAAGCGCACTAGGAATCAGGGTAGGGGCCGTGGCTATTAGAAGGTAGCTAAGCAATAAAGCGGCTGATGTCAATGAACAGGTTAACGTCCGTAATCCTGGAGACCAAACGCCAAGAGAGTACCAACCGGATGCCTATGGATAATGAATTATTTCTATCCTGAATTAATATCAAATTGGCAATTGAGACGGAAATGAATTGGACCCAAACTACGCAAATGAAGATCGTAAAAAGAAGGCAATTTATTGCACCAAAATTGAATTATCTTGTATCCAAACAGTTGTTCACGTTTTGATTGGCACAGTGATCCCTATTCCTTGTCTCACAACTGAGTATAAATTCTTCGGTAAAAATTCAAATGTATGACAATACATGCAGATGGTGAAGTCTGCAGTCAGTTGTTATTCGCATTGTTTTTTGACAATTAACAATCTACTATTCTTTCACCAAAATTTTTTAAGTGAATTAGGAAAGAGTGTACTTTATTCTCCTTTAGGCGAGCACATTAGTCAGCTGCTCCGCTTACTTAGCTGGTCCTGGACCGCGAGCAAGCACCGAAGATCAATAAATTTGACCTGCTCATTAGGAACGCCAACTGTTACCACAAGCATGACAACTTGGTGATTTCGGAATCCCAAGAAAACCGGTTCAGGTATCAATGCACGTATGGGCAAACAACTCGAATTCTCATCCACTCCCTAGAGTGGTAACTCAGTTGGCTGAAATCATTTAATCATTTAGTTTGCCGACAAAAATTATGACAACTTTTGTGATTGACAAAATCAATCTCCCTTTGTTCTATAATGAACACTTTTCCGACTTAGGTCCATCTCTCTCTGTCTGCAACCATCAGACAAGGAGATCAGATAGGAAATCTGGTTATCAGAACGATTTGGAATAAAAAATTCACTAGTGGGATTTTGTCTCATGATTAACCAGTATGCATTCTATGATACTCTCCGAACGGCTCACGATCCACCGCTTGTACCCGACAGAGCTACAGTTTTAATAAGTCCAGTGTTTGTCTTGTATTTGGACAGGCTTTTAAGCGCTAATTTGATTTGGACATGCAAGTTAACATTTTCATTATTACCAATGCTGAAAAACTAACTTGTATATTGTAAGACTGTCTACATGTTGCAAACATGGAATACATCTGGCGATTACAACGATAACTTGCACGTTGCTTTTAGTGTGGAACAAAACTATAATTCTGACCGACTTCACATAACAGTATGTCACGGCGATCACGTGGAGTAAACATGCAGCAACTGGAATTTGACGTAGCTAGTAGTCAATAGCATATGACCATAATAAGGGGAAAACAACTTAGGGATGTTGTCAGTCATCGTACGGCACCAAATCCTGGTTGACAAGTTGACTATCGGAAACAGGAGAACAATGTGAAACCAAGCAGATGCCTGGAGTCCAGCAACCGCTTTTCGTATGCTGACTTGTATTCAGTGCTATGGAATGCGAACATCACACAAGGATTTATTCTAATGTCTCAATGAATTTATTGATTTGTATTAAAGCTTGAACATTCCCGATATCCACAAGGTAAACACAAATATTAGACTTAAACCAATTGACTTAAGTGAAAAATGCCGGCTCACAGCTGCAAGAATGATAAACAGTATCCCGTTTGTCTTATTCCCTTATGGTGGCTTGTTTTGTGAACCTGATTCGACTAGTCAAGCGTTCATCACCGTCAGTTCTTCCAAAAAGTGACTCAGTGGATTTTCGCAAGAGACATCCGAAATAATTGATTCAGAACTCATGGCCACTAGTGGAGGTAGTGAAGAATAAGTATTTCAATAAAACTTGAGGACGCAGTTAGTTTGATGTTAAATTCTTAAAAAAGTCTCATAATTTGGTGTGTAGGCACAATGAAGCTTACGCCGATTTGTTACTATCTACCTTGTCACTAGCGTATAATTTGCCTGTTTCACTTTCGAGGCCTAAATCTTGTGTCGCCAAGGAAATCGGTGTTTGGCGGGAGGCAACATATATACTATGTGCTTATTCATCAGACTAATTACCAATGTCCTGGCAAATTATCCCACCCGATAGCTACCTTTCTTCTGATTTCTCCCAAGAAATTATTTATGAAATAATGGTAACTAAAGAATATGAGGACACTTTCTGGGGCAAACAAGTACGATGCTCACGGTTCCGCATCACAAAACTAAGTCTATCTACCATTCTATCCGTCTTTTTTTACCAGGTAGACGTGCTCGGGGTTCACGCGAAACAAATGGAACAATGTAAACACAATGAATGCAATAAACTACCGCAAAAGAACGGCTTCACAGGGTTGGGAAATTATTTGTTTACGGAAGGTTATGCATGTTGTCTACTCCAGGCTTGCCGTCCATGCAAAAGAAAATGTAATGTCTAAGTAGATTTTTTCGCAGGTTGCCTGACCCGCAATCTCAAGTATAAATTCGATGCCAGTTTCCCCGAAATTTGTCTAATCTGATATGGCTGATTCCAGAATATTGGGGCCGACATGTACGCTAAAGAGTCAGTGGCACGCGGACACCGTAGCATAGAACGAAGTTCACTACAAGTCATTGTACGACTGACGACCGGAACAACCATTTGCAATATTAAACTCTCAAGAACTGCACAATATCATTTTGTCCATCAAGGAGTCATGTCAATAAAGGTGTGTTTGTTGACGATTGCAAGTCCTCAATCCAGAATGTGACCAAAAACCAAACTTTTGTACGATTTAAGTAAACAGGGATGCCTAGACCCAAACGAAACTAGTTTGTTCATAATCATCGTGCTGTTGTTGCATTAGCAAATCTTGTTTATTTTCCAATCGCTGTTTGCAAGCCGTATCAGGATAGGAGATCGTTTCCGGATACAGATGTCAAGTTGAAATTGTTTGTCGGGCTTGTTCCCTTCGACAACGGTTTAGGAACTAGATTACAAGGCAGACTGTTATTGCGCTAATAAAAGAGCCCACTCTTGACATCTAACCCATCCAGCATGCTTCTATTGGTCAAGATTCCTTCCACGGATGGCGAACACACTCCAAGCTCGGCACAAAATTTTCCAACTACTGAGTTATGAAGTATTAATTATAATTAATATGGACGATTTCATTTCGATCTACCCCATCGATGCACTCTGATCAGTTTGATCTATTTTGCTGTGGCAATATTCTAACGCGAGTTTTGTAAACACTTGGTAGAAAATGAATGTTTTTTGAAAGTTGCATAGATACGCTACGGCACACTGAAGTCTATGTTAGATAAAAAATAAAGAAACCGAAATTTCTGATAACCCCATTTAGGGTTTTCGGTTATACCTGGGGGTCAGATTTGAGCTGAAAATGTCACTGATTCGATTACGCATATGCAGTTATTGAGTGTTGGTCATTTGAATAGCAACCCAATTTTTCCCGAATATCTCCGACCTTATGCATCATTGCTATAGGCTGAAGAGCTGGGCCATCATTAAGAGATAAATGCAAACCAACTTCACACTCCTACTTTACGTCAAGTATCATTCCTATTATTTGGCATAAGAGTCACGGATTCTGTAACGACGAAATTCGTGAGTCGCTACCATCAAAAACAATCGGTGCACCCACATCGGTCAATTGAACTTCATTGCCTCAGTCAAATTCCCTACAATTATCAGCACCTTGGTTCGTCATTTACTCAACCTGAATACAATCGTAATTTTGCGCAGAAAGAAGGTTAAGCGAAATGTACGTCGCTGTTTCGAATTTGGCACCAGTCCAGACAGCAGGATTCGCGTGTGGAGGGACCAGTGGCTTTCTTACGGTCTATTTGTTAAGTCTTCTTATGCTGTTTTGTCTTCTGCTGAATTAAAATGTGTAAACCAAGCAGAAAAACATATAACTCCGTCGATAAAAGAGTCAACATAAGCAATTCTGTGGAAATTACTTCAATCCGTAAAGGTACCAAGGTGGTACCAGTTTAAAGCTGACGCATATTAGTTGCCTGTGAATGTACATTCAGGCTTCTGTTTTCGTTGAACAGTAATGATCTCTTCAATTCTCAAAGGGGGAAACTATTCGGAACAAAAATGGTGCACGTAAGTGTATGTAATGAGGGATGAACAGTTTTTTTTTGTTAAACCTGTTTAGTCGTATCACAGAATGACAAATTATCACAAATTACACTAGAAATAGCGACTATGACATTGAGAAAACGAATTTCGTAAAAACATCTCTCGGAACAATCGCACGATGCACAATGACAGACAATACGATGTGTCGATCAAACTCTTTATTTATTTACTATCAAGCTAATACATGACAATAAGTGTGATTGAACGAGGGTTACTGTTCTAACAGTCAAAATCTGTGCTCTTTTGTATTTGTGCGTGATTGTTTAAGCAAGAATCGGCTAAATTGCCATGTGGTTAGGCGCGGTTCACAGCCGTGTCCCAGACTTTTAAAGCAGTCGGGGGATTTCGGAAGTTGAACGAAGGACCAGAGAAGATGCAGCTTCTGTAAGAGCTGTTTTCGGACGCACGATGAGGATCGTAGGGACGAGTGTTTACAGCCCAAGTTTCAGATAGGACCATGCATTTCGCCATTCTTAACGACCTATTCCGAAACATTTAGATTAATCTATACACTTAAGTTTCCCTAAATGGCTGCATCTAATCAGGTGTGAAAATCACTCTTTATTGTTCTGATTTCTCTGATGTTTAACAAAGGTGGATGTTGCCCACGGATCCGTCGAGATGTGCACCTGAATCAAAGTCCAACGTAAGTTGTCCCATAGAAACGAGCAGAACTAGGCCACGGAATCTGGCAGGTTATGTTTCAGGCGCCAGCGCTGGTCAGCATCGTCCACTTCGGATGTCTTTTCCCTCGGTTAGAATCATCTCACCGCCGGTTACGTACTCATTCGGAAGTACACCGTCGAATCTTCCGACGCAGCAAATAAAGCATTCCTGCTCCAAGGTAGAATGGCTGAACTTGGTATTGCTAATAACGGTAAAACGAGTATTAGTTATAATTACCTTGTTAAATTTTTCTACTCAGCTTATAATAACTAATTTAATCTAAGGAATAATATTAGACTCCATAGAAAACTCTCTAGATGTGACCAATCCCTGTGATGGAGCAAAATTTCCCCGACTCCTTTCAGATTCCAATATCATTGCCTTCCAGGAGTGAAAATAGAAGCGCACAAGTAACACATTTCGTCCACCGCGGTGCTGTCTGCTTTAGGAAGCATCTTTTTTATTAAACCTTTCGAACATGCTATCATTAGGGAATTTGCCAGCACATTTAGTACACTAGTTCTTATATGGATGAAACACTGAAGCGAGGAACCGAAGTTTCCCGATTCGCTTAAAAGCTTGCAAATAGGAAAGGTTTTTGACGTTCCCATTCGAATGAGGCCGGGTGATATATTTCCATTCCCGAGGATAGTCCAGCGATTGCATCTTCTTATATTATGCTAATAAGGGCAAGTCACAGAATTACACCTATCTTAATATATATATAGAAATATACAGATATTATCAGGCAGCTGAAATTCCATGTTTCCTTTCTTAGTGACCAAATTGTCTGAAATGAAATCAACCTCAGAAACATTGTTCGGCATGCAAATAGCTAAAACATTTGTAGAAAATGAGACGCTTAATTTTTCTTGCTGTGCGGAGAATGCATAACAATTACATCGATGATAACCGCGTAACTAATCCCACAAATCGCTTTCAAATGAAGTGAGCAGCACTGCCTCAACAGAATCTTTCAGACACACGAAATATTTAAATTCCTTGGATGGCGGTGTCGACATTTTGATGTATGACTATCAAGTGAAATTTCCTCAGGTGTACGTTGTATGCCTATGGACCACAGGGAACAGCTTCTCCGGAGTTACGAGATCCTTGTTTGGTGATTGTCGTTCGTGTGTGACTATCGTATTCCGAAACCTCTAAGCTCCGTGAATAGTCTGCCACTGCCTCGACGACAAAACCGCTAGAAAGGCGCAAATGTGCAGGTATAGAGACGATTGGACGAATTATTTTCGTGTATACGCACATGTATACGCACATGAAAGCGTTTGTGCACTTAAGAGTGAGTTTCAGGTTTTCATTCTGCATACATCTTGTCTGTATCCAAAGCCGTAATCACAGCACACTCAGTGATTCAGGTGAGGGTGTTATGAATTTTTTTCTGCCTCTAAGATATATCTCATTTTGTAGTGTCTATGCAGATCGTGACAATTTAGGTTAATTTACGGAACCGCGATTTGCTCGAGTTTTAGTTAGCTACAGATCTCCCGCCTAAGCTTGTAACCGGCATCCACAAACAATGAACCCCTTTACTCTGTGAGAAGTCATGTTTAATTAGCATCTTTTAATACGAACTCCATCATGTGCTTCGTTTGCATCATCAGCATTGTCACCATTATTTCCAGCATCATCATCATCATCATCAACAGCAGCAACAATGAACCATCCGCAGCCGAATAATCGGAGATGCCATCATTACCTTCCGGTGCCTAATCAAATGGTCCTCCGATGACAAGCCTGTATCCTCGAATCATTATTCCCGAACCAACGGTTTAAGTAGTACTGCTATGATTGATTCTTGTAGACCTTAAAATGAACTTTGAATGACGGCCGTCATTCCACTCTTAGCACGGTTGTCCAGCAAGGAACCGACGAACAGGAGCATAAATTTGGTGCATGAATGTCACTAATTTGATGAGTACGCTGCTGTCACCTCTCAAGTCAAAACCTTGCAGAGCGTGCGAATCGGTTTCAGAATTACCGTACATACATTTCATAATCCACTTAAACATTGGGAAAAATCCTATTATCACTGTTAGGAAATGAAACACTGAAAATGACAAAATCCCAGCAAGCCGCTACAGCTAAATTTGCGAAAAAGGAATAGAATCTCTAACTAGTTCTTCAAAAATGTGCAATCACGGAGCACATACTTCAGCAACGTATACACTGATCAATCACGTAGTAGTTTGTGCATAAATTGGCAGAAGTTTTTCTATCTAATTACCGCAAATTTTCATATTCATCAACTACTTGTTTGTCACTAAACGTGATTTTTCACAGTTGATTTCCTCCTTATTATGTAGACTAATTCATGACAAACGCTGAGCTACATGTATTTCAAGGAATCCTGAAACATTTTCTGTGGTTGCTTGGAGGGAAAATTTTCTCTCAAATCCTTCATACACCTAGATCCTTGTATCAGAAGAAAAAATGAAGCCGTTTTATGTTCTAATCAAAAGTAATTTTGTTGCTTCTGCTCACAAACAAGGATCACTTGCTCCTCCACTGCACGACGAATCCGAACAACCTTCGTTTCCCGTTTGCTGCCTGATCACTGCTTTTTGTAGTAGATTTCCATCCTATTCCCGCTCACGTTTATTGCTTTTCTTGCAGTTCCTATAAACCGTTTGAAACTTTGGCCATTTCGCCTTTTTGTCTTTCTCCGCTGTAGCTCACGATTCAATTTTACCCGCCTGTTTTATGATCTGCGTGACTTCTGATTAAACATGACATGAATACCAGTAGATTCCGATGAATTTTTCATTTGCCTGGAACCGCGTGAGTTGATAGCGTCGCTCACATTCGTGCGGAATTTCGTACCTATTTACAACAAACGACGGTAGTCCGGCGCTTACAGAATAATGTGAAGACGTGAATTTTGTCGGTAAACATTCTCTTCCGTCCATGCAACTTTCCAGTTGACAACCTTCAAAGGTCCGCGACAGGCTTCCCGAAGGTGATGTAGTTTTTCGAAAAACTATCAAGAGGATTGAGCAGAAGGACTATGAATAGAACAAAGCAATGTTTCCCTGTGATCGGTTAAAGTATTAAATTGATTAGCTGAACGCAGCGATGTGTTTCTGGTTACCGTCTGTACACTCACGTATGCCTGTAATGCCTTTGATCGCTTCTGTTACTGAGATTGGCCAATGTGCCAGGCGGCATATGCAAGTGCGCAGAATATTTCATTATATCCATTTGTTTGAGTGGAAAATAAATGCCTCGACCAGCCAATGCACAATCTGGAAGTACAATCTGATTGCACATTCTCCTGGATTGCTTTCCGAGGTTCGACAGTAGAGGCAGTGTTCAGCTACCAGTCACATACAACACCATTCAGTGCATTACTGCTTAGGCCACTACACAGCGCAATTCCCAGTGCCTCTGTTGTAATTCTACGAATTTTCCATGTAATTCAAAACGTCCATCGAACATGTAAAAGTGTATTAGTTTACGGAGTGGTTCATTTCCTGTGATTCGTGCTTCTTTTCGAACAGTTTTTGTTTTCCCGGCCGTCGACCTCAGCGCCACTTTAGAATGCTAACTGCCGATCCTGTTCTGTCCCAACTTCCTTTATGACTACCATACAATTTCCGTCCTACCTGAAACATGGTGCTCATATACGAAAACATAATTAATCAAATCATCCCAATTATTGCCGAATTTTAAATCAACTATTTGTTACGCAACGTGCATGCATTGTTACCACCATAATTAAGCGGGGTTAAACAGTTGGGAAAATCCCACTGACCGCTGTCTTTTTTCACCATGTTGAAAGTTTCAATGGAGGGCCGGAAAAACAGCAGACAGGAAATGGACCTACTGGAATTGGAAGAGAGGAGAACGACGTAGTAGCCGGAGGATGGAATACATAGTCTTACTAGATAAACAATCACTTTATCTTGATCATTTTTATTCTACAGAAACTACTAACATTGTCACCATTACTTACGTCTCGCTGCCTTATCCTCCATGGCAGCTGAGTAATGAGTCTTTTAGATCCTTACTTAAAAGACTCTGATCTGAGTCCCAGGTGGAAATCAGGAAAACGTTGTGCGCTACAGGGCGAATTCAAAAATGACCACCGGTTCTATGCTTGGCAGTGAAAAAGGTGTATCCGTGCTCGTTAAATAGGCAGCCACCGACAAGCAATGGAAACGCCTAAGGTAGGATGCTTTTCTCTCCGTCACTGCCAGAGGGCAAAGATGGTTTGCCTCCGGTTGTATTCCACTAACTCGAAAATGTTTTCCAGAAGAAGCGGGTGAGTCGCGCAACTATCAGCCGAGTCATCTGGAGCAAACATGTCCTCTTGCGGATTGTTACTAGCTGTGAAAAAGGTAGAGGTGCATCCCTAAATAGACAGGTCCATTCTGAACTGCGCCGCGGAGTAGCACAACAGCCCATATAGGAACCATGACGGCAAAGAGTAGTCAATGGTGTGTATTAGTTTGGTAGAGCTGAACTGTTATGAATACTACGCGGACTTCTTTCTTAAGTTGCCATAATTTTTCCCCGTTAATTTTGTTTCTTTCGCTAGGTTTGTAATTTCATAAGACCTCTATACAAATTAGTGATTAATGTAGCCGATTGATTATAAAACTTGACTTGAGAAAGACCACCAGTGATTGTCAAAACGTTAGGGGATTACAATATCTATGTGCTACTAACGTTAGGTCATTTATAATAGAAAATTCGATCGTTCTTGAATGGGTGGTTTGCAGCCTGACTGGTTCACGGGGGATCATTATGTCCTCGTATAAGCTGATGAAACTGCAGGCAATTTTTCGAGCGCAGCTTCACCAGGCCTGCAGGAAGCAGTGAACAAAACTGGTAACCCTATTCATACTTGCTGCAATAAAGCCCGCTGTCCAGTTCTTGTAACGGAACCGCCTGTTAACATCTTAACAGATAATGATCATCTGCAAATGTTTCTGTGAAAGGTGTCCGTGGTTCAGGCGAGTTATTCAGACATTAATTTGACTTGTAAACTCATCCGTACATTCGTTATCGTGTTAAGTTGGAATTCTGCTATAAAATGTGCTTTTGAAATTGCTCAAAGATTTATATGGTTAACAGAAGGCTATAAAGATCCGCGACTGGAGCCAGAAGGTCCTGGTGTAATGGGAGCTGAGGTGTGCGCGTTATGAAAATTGTAAATTTGGCTGCCGTAAAATGGAGATTGTTTGATGGTACGAAGAGACCACAATTTCTGGACTTTACCTAAAAACTGGTAGACATCCTCCAGTGACTACAGTAGCACTGACAGAATAACTATTACACAAGATGCTTTACCGACTTCAGAATCCGAGGTTAGTGTTCATGGGAACCGAGACCTGAGAAGATTTGCAGACGACCTCATAGCTCAACAAGTTAAAGAACGAGAATTGAAAAAATCTCCCAATAAGTAAATAAAATAGACAATAAAACATCAACATATTTGGCGTCTGTTTCAGTCACCAGTAGATGGGCGACTTCTGTCTGAGAATTTGTGGAATAACCCAATTCTCGTGATATCTTCCCCTGTGCTTGTGACGTTTCCAAGTAAATGTTCAGTGAACTGTTCATCGGAAAACTACTCACAGTGCAATGAATTCCCAAGGGATATGTACTGCCTTTTTCTATCATATATTTCACCTATTGATATGCTGCAAATACAAATCACACGAGATTTTGCTTTAAGTACTGTTCTTTTTGAATAAAAAGCATAATTTTTTCGGATAAACGTGAAGGTTTTCGTGTTTATTTCCTACTGTTTCACACATGATACTACTTAAGGGAAAAAATGAAATTCGTGGCGATGATCAATTTCTGAAAGTTATATTTAACTAATCAAGGAAAAACTGCCAGAAATGCGAGTTGTTAATTAGTTTGCTAACGCTCCTCAATCCTAGTGACTTATATGGCGTTCGATCGTCGTAAATATTCTCACTCCGACAGACCAAATTTTTGGGGACTGAAATAATGAAAATCGAACAAATAGGACTTTTATATGTAGTATAAAAGTCGTGTACAATACAATGTTTCTGATAAACAAGCTATCAAGAATTGACCACACACGCAGCAGTGCGTGAGGACAACAGCAGAGAGCAATCCAATGACCGAATCCAAAACCAAAAACAGGGTTTCAGGGCTCTAGAAATAATAAGATACATTCAACAAACCAGGTACTAGCAACTGACCTTTGTGAACAGGCCTTGGCAACTTGCATTTCCAAATGTATGCCTGTTTCGTGGATAGAGACATTTGCAGTATCAAGTTGAAATTTGCAATCAGTGTCAATCTTCGACATCATTCGACAACTTGAATTGCTAGTGCGGGTCACAATACGACCAATCACCAAATTATTGTGGACTTTCAAATTGTAACCATAGTATGACGCGCTTAGGAAAACCAGGTAAACAGTTTGAAAACGAGAGGATCAGCTGTTGCTTAAGTGGTCAACCCTGGCCAAGCAGCCAACATTGCGCCTTTCGCAGATGTTTCTCAGTTCGACTCCCTTATTATCGATCCGTTCCCCACTTGTCAGCATTCCTATATCTGCCGGATCACTTTCCTAAAATAGTACACCTTTGCAGCGCAGCACATCAACCTATAGCCATCGGAATTCTTTGGGAGCTTGCGTGTGCTAGTTAATCACGTCAGATAAGGCCTATACTACATTAAGTCTAGTCCCTCTGGAGAGCATATGACTTTTGCGATGAGACTGTTCGTCCGTTCCTAGCCACTCAAATGGTTGCAGCCACGATTTGGTTGACCAGGCTGATTTCATTGTGATGTGCTTTAACAGTCGTGTAATAGTCCACTTGAGCCATTCCAGAGTTACAACAGTGGTCCTTAACTGTTGGTGAACTTGCCAAACAACTGTGTTTCTCGTAGTTCTGCCTTTTCAAATATCGTGAATTATATCACCGTCGGACATTCTGTTAGAAAACAAAAGTGACCGAATATGAAGGAATGGTACGATTTTGTATTTTGGTGAATCACATTCCTATGAATGTAAATATATGTGCTAATTTGATATATTTGTTACTGATTGGTATTTATTGACGAGTGTGTTAGTCTTTTGACTTGAACGCTAAACCACATTTGCATCAAATTATTGTTCCTCTTTTGTTAGGAATTATCATTTGTCCATATCCACCGCCTCCCCCGAAATGGGGCGGGAAACCTAGTTGAAAAGTGATATCACATAATGATTATTGTCGTGAACCACATAATATATTATTTATGAGAATATTTTGTGTCCCGGAGCTTTTATTTCCATAAGATCCGGAATCTGACTGAATACCGTTCGTGTAAACTGTTTTTTATATAAATAGCTTCTGAATGTTCATTCCGGCAATTGGGGTAAAAGATTATCCAACCTAGGAATTTTGATCGAGATCCAATGGGCTTTTAAGACTTTGTGTGCAATAAAAATCGGCTTCATAAGCAGTTCACCCGGTTCGTGGTCAAACCAAGTAGGAAGTAAGGTGTTCCGACTGAAACCTGGTTGAATCGCGATCGAATGCAGTGAATTTCCCGATTTGTTGGTAGCAATCAATGCAGATTTTATCACGGTTTTTCACGCTCACACAAAGTCACACCAGAAACGAAAAACTAAATAATATAGGAGCCCCTGTTATCATATATATACGCATAACACATTCACGTAGCAAGAAAATGGGACAAGAATACGTAAGTGGATTCAGGTTATGTTATGCTGAATAGATTAGTGGACCGTAGATGAGCGTTTGAAACTGCCTTGAAATAAGGGGATTATATGAACCCAGTCGAATGTGTGGTTCTTGATAGGTTAGACTTCGCAGAACTTTTCATGTCTAATTGTGAACCTAAAATAGCTTCATCGATGCATGACTTGACATGCACCTTTCAAAGGATACGTGGTTCAGCGCACTCGCCTAGTAACCCGGTTCGCAAAATGAGTGAGAAAATCGTTCCACAGATCATGACAGGAAAGCATTACTCTTAAGTCTTCAAATTTGGACCATATTTGAACTTCGATCTCTACTGCTTTACATACAACGTCCCAGCGTCATTGTTTCTACATAAATTTCGGAATTTGGTATCCTTAATCTGACCATTTAAACTTGCCCGTATGAGTACCTCATAACCGTAACCGTATAGATTTCCGTGGAACCATAATGGACCATCAAGATACATCAATGGGTAAGTGATCGAAGTGTGTACGACTACGATGAGCATGAAGTGAAATAACGGTTTCGCTGACAGTGTTATTGGAATATGCAGCATCCCAGCATAAAACGGATATGAATATGAACTCGTCCTCTCCAAATGACTTAAAAAAGCGGTCATTTTGAGGACGGTTTGTGACATAAACAACATTTACCGATAAGCGAGTGAACCTGCAGCGGCGTTACGAAAACGTAAAATGTTAGCTCCAAATCAGATCCCCAAAAGTGTGCATCAATCAAGGCATCCAGACGAATCCAGCGAAAAACGTACGCCCATGAGCCAGCACAATGTCCACAGGACTACCGCCAACAAGGGGTGTGTATGTGAACCACCATATGTAAATTGTTTCTTAGAATAGTCTGACCACGCTGATAAAACCTTCAGAATAAAGTAACATTTCAGAACACCTTCCTTTCTTTTAGGCACTAAGTATTGTGAATGTTGTTTTACATAGTCTTGGTCTAATTGGCCTAACGATCCTGGCATTCTATATAAGGTTTATTTACCCAGAATTTAGTCTCTCAGATATCTAGAGGGGTTTTGATGAACTGGTGTTCGTTGGTCTTTTAATTATTGACTGAATGTCCAAGCTGTTTTTTCTTTTCCAGCTTGCTAACTATTAAGGTCCCAGGTTCATCTGTTTTTTTTTCTATCTTATTTATTAAGTCCATCTAGAAAGTGCTGTTTAGATGTTCTCCAGAAATCCCTTCTGTCTTATCGAAAGCGATCTTAGATCGCTAAGCTACTGTATCCTCTTAATAATCACGCCGATTCTACCACGACATTTGAATTGACTAACCTCATTTTTGACCTGCACATAAATGTCTGCACGAAACTTCCATGAAAAATCCCAAATTTTCTTCTTCTTGGCTTGCTGAAATCCTGCTGGCAGACTTCAAGGCCTGTTCCTTTTACGGTTTCACTCAAACTAGACTGACCCTCCTCAGAATCCATTCTGTGCCCCACATTTCATGAGCAGTGATAAATCGATGTGATACCTAAACTCCATTTGTGACCTAAGATGCATTATTGTGCACCATTGATTCATGATACTTTTTCAGGGACCATTACATTTTTGGCATTGCAAAGTGCGCGTTTGCCTGCAAGAACCAAACAACGAAATGTTAGGTATTACAAAGCACTACAAATAGTACAAGAAATGCAATGGAGTACAATACAGTTCTGAACAGCATAATGTGCGGCAGTATAATGTAATCCGAGGCAATTCAAGCAATCCAGTCTTACCCTTCGAATGGAATAACGACATTAGTTTAATCCTAAAACTGTGAGGTTTAATTAGGTTTCCTGATAGATAATCTCTCCTTTTTTAACATTTCTCATGTTTGAATCCCAAAGCGTCACTCAGGTGAATCTGCTAATTGGGTGAATATATCACTGCAGCAAAGGTCGATTCCCATGTTCCAGCGACAACTTCTCATGTACGCACATACGTCCTATATCGAGAAGGGAAAAATGAAGGTCTGGAAAATTGACAAGATCTGTCGGCAGGTTTGATATGACTAAATACTGCAGCTCATGTGCATCAGTTGATACACCTATGTAATCAGCAGCTATGGGTTTTCATTTGTCTATCAGACACTGGCTATCGTTTACTTTTGTTGAGCTGCTTTTGTCATCCAAGATCGTGGTAGGAAGAGACAAGCAGTATGCTTGATCAGATTACATCAAGGAACGATATTCACATTGAGCCAGCAATTCACACAGTTCACTCACAAAGTTGACAAGTTACGTCTTCATGTTCGCTGAGCATTGTTTATTTTTGTTTATTTTTGCCCGGTGCCAAAGATGCAAAAACGGCCCCAGGCTACCAGATGGGCAGAAACTTGCAACCATTCGCTGAACTAATACCGACATGTGAGCATGAGTGAATAGGTTGCAAGGCTCACTGAAGAGGGGTTTCCCAAAATTTGTTATTCTCCCTTTCAAATTTTATGTTCATTCTTCCGTTAATAATGAAATTGCAATACATAACATTTTCAGAAAGGGGATCGCGGTCCACAGATGTTTACCAGCTGGGGTAGTTGGCAGCAGGTAAGAAGACTCGAATCCGTGAACTTCATATGGAAACACTCCTGCCTTATCCATTCGAGCACAGTATCTTGGAGGTCCTTTCGTTCCCCGGCTAGCGTTAAAGACACGCTTCATTGACCGTTGTTCAGCACACTGAATTTTAATTACTAGTATTCTTAAGCTACTAGTTCCTGTTATTGTAAGACTTTTAGTCCCCCGAGACATCTCATGTCAACAACACACTACAGTATACAGATTCACGAATTACAACATCAACCAAATTGGGGTATCTGCTTCGCTGCGTGATATGCAATTAAAAAAGTATTTGCCTGTGTTTCCCTGATCAGATTGACCCTAGGGCTTTCTAGCTCGGATGAAACATTAGTGAACTTAAAACAGGTAATCAGTGCTATCTGATTGCATGAATATCAGAAGTTAAGAATCTAAGACAAATAAACAATTTTTCACGCTCCATTTGGAAGCTATTGTTTGGTTGATGGAATTAAACCCAAGAATTTTAACCGCAGTGTTCTGGGCCAAACCTTCAGTGCTTGATGAAATAATGAAGTGCGTTGATCTACCGCCAGAAAATGCAAATCTTGAAGTCATTGTTATATTTGTGAAAGTAGCCACAATTTTGTCTGTCTGCATCATTCTTGAGATAGTCACGTTCTAGACATTCGCTAACGTAACTTGTATGGTAGGAAATAACTTCCAGTCAGTCGGTATAGTGATAGGTATTGAAGTGCTATGTGGATCAATAATGGTTGGTGGAAACCTTCTTAAGCTCGTCGGAACATTTCAGTAAGAATGCATTGACCATTTTCCCGTCTCCGTGGTACTTTGACGTGACATGTTGCAGAGTGAACTCATCACGCTGTTCGTCACTTCTCCACTGGCGTTAACTATGCGTGAAATCAATGGACATTGCTGTCCCAATGATGGAACAATTAACGGAAAAATTAGTGTTACTTAAAAGACCATTTCTTATGCCTTGTTTATTAGGATGGAACAAACACTCGAATTACTCCCCGGACCCCACAGGTTTTCGCCTACTTACACTGTCCTTGACCTCCGAATGCGTGCGTAGAAAAAACATTCCCATTGATAAAGAGGCATTTGAAAACGAACCACCATCTGGCGCTAGCACAAGTGATCGTTACGAGACTCGGGCCTCCAACCAAATTGTGGCAAAAAGCACCCTTTTGTTTATGTCCGATTTCGGAAAATTCTATGATCCTGGCAGGGTTATAAGTCAAGTTCAGCCGAAATACACTTTTTACCTTGTAGGGAATACCAGCTCCTGTGGTTGCAGCATAACGTGTGCCACGCTTTAATTTATTTCGAGAAGTAGAAGCCATTCTAATGCTCCCTAGCTGTAACAATTTTTCGTGATCTTTGTGCGAATTCCGTTCTTCAATCACGACAAATGACACGTCCATCAATGTCGATCCTATTGAACCTTCTATGGAGATCGACAGTTAATTTGATGGAAATATCCAACAGTGGGGCTGAAGTAGGATTTGTTTGCTGGATGCGAGTTCTCTTGCAAAATTTACTATTTTCTGCATTTTTCCTACAAAAATTTGCACTTCCCAATTTTACTTTGTTTTTCAAACTCTAAGATATATCCCATACCGATTTTGGTTCCTTTCTGTAGTCTCTACTAGAACTTTCCCACAGTTATTGAAAGAGTGAACTGGAATCGCTGCGCAGTGCCATATCTTCAATGGCCTTGTAAGAAATGATTAGTTACGTTCCTGAACTCCTCACTGCGCTAATCAGTACATCGCTAATTCAGTGTACTCACAAATAGAAATTTACATTTGAAAAGACAGAAAACATGTCTACCCCTTATGCATACGGCACAACAGTATGTTCTGGATCGTAAAATTCGTCGTAGCTGTCATGGTAATGGCACGTCAACCTTCAAGAGAAGATGCACCACTAAAGGAATGACTGCACTTCTGCACTTCATGATCACTCTTGTACTTAGCTCAACTTTATAATTCCTCGTTGATCAAAAACGTAATTGTGGACGGAACATGCTTTTTGCATTCACAGATCTTTAAGTACAAATAATGAACACATTCACAAACACAAGCACACAAACCAAAACAGATTAATTTGAAACCAATCAATAGAGTAAACACCCTTGATCATCTGCTGCTATTCGGATTCGGGTTATTCGTAAATCCTTGGGAAGATAGCTTGGCTGTGAAAAATCCCGTTTCAGAAGTGTTCACGAACGTATTTTGAATTCCGCATCTACTGCTTCGGATAGCAACAGCTGACACTTGGCAGATTTCGGAAATGTAAACACCACTTCATCATTATTGCTCAGTAATTTGCTATGTCCGTTAGGTCTAATTGTTCATAATCCCTGTTATCCATCTGACCACACACCAATCGGCCTGGAATTTATGCAGTGTTGTCATAGTATCTGGTCATTCCCATTATGCTTAAATGTCTATGCATATTCGATAAATCCCTCTTAAATTTTATCACCAAGGTAAACGTTCAGTCATTTTCGCTAACTAACCACGTTGTTTGCCGTGATTCGATTTTCTCCTGATAGATTGGACTCTTTCCCTGGTTTCACCAAGTAGATGCCTTCAATTCCATTTCAAACCAAGAAGTTGCCTTTCTTTCTTTTTTCGACGAACTCTAGGCATGTTGCTCATTTGTACAGCTAAATGTGTTACTGTACCAACTGTTGAAAAAGGACGAAAATTTCTGGTCAGAGCAACCATGAAAGGGAGTGGTTAAGTTAGCATGAATTTTTTAATGCGGCAAATCACATTGAAAAATGCATGATATTTTGATTAGTCACTGTAATCCCTCGAAGTTTCGCTAATTATTCAGTTTTCGTCAAACTAGGCTTAAATGAGAAAACTGGTTCATCCTTCTGATATACAGAAGTTATTTCCAGGGACACAATGACCAGAAATTTGCAGGAATTCATCATCCATGTCTGAGGAATAGATGCCAATCACGTGTCACTTCAATACTTAGGATGTGATCATTGTAGCACAATGACTGTCTCAAAATGGAAAGTCATTTTGAAATCCCTTCGGATTCTTCGCCGTAGTGCTTTTCAAAGCCTTCACAAGTAATCAGAGGGGACGCACAGATGAAACTACTATCTCAAATTTACATGGAAAATGTCTGACTAAAACTGGAAAAACGTTATTACGTAAAAGCAGAAAACTTAATTAAATTTAGTGTCAGTTTGGCCCGAGTATTTTCACCATTTCAGCTGTGCCCCACTGCTTCTATTTCGAGCATGGGAACATTTGGTGATTCCGTTCCGTGGCTCCATAGTAAGGATTCCGGTTTTTATCTGCGGGTATGCATGATGTGACTTCTGGCTTTTTTGTTCGGTTGAACAGTTTGCTGTTCATTTACTGTACACGTGTTCCAATTTCGTGTTTTTTGATCGAATTACTTGAAGATTACCAGATTCCCAAAAGTCTTTTATGTACCCATTTCGGTTACTAGGTCCGGAATCGGAACATCATCCACAGTGAACTTAGCTCTTTTTTATCCTCCTGTAAGAATATAAAGGACAACCAATCCCATCACCTTATAGCTAGTTTGTGTTCGTGAGTCAAAGTGGACACCTTTTCGCCGGTTCGGCCGATGCAGCATTTATTACCGTGCATGCAACTGACTTGTGCACGACATTGTTTTCTTTCTTTGGTTTCCATTTGAAATTTCGACGGCCTATGAGTCACAGCAATCTATTAGGGTTGGAGCAACCTGGTGGTAATTTTGACACATCTTCGATATGCAGCAGAGTGATTCTTCTGTACTTGTTCGTTGGTCCGTTCCCTTGTCCATCCCAAGCAATTATCCTCATGATGTTTCTTGAGTATCCGTTCCTCAACCGAGAATGCAATTTTCTCGTTTCTCAATTTTGGTCTGATGCAGCGAATGTTGACTCTTGTGAATAGTTCACGGATGAATGGTATTTTTGGCTATTTGGATGACTACTATGAATAGTTGCCGTTTAGTCTACTTGTGTTTGTGATATATTGTTGTTTCAAAAGTGTCATTGGCGCTTTCATTTGCCATTGCCTCCAGAAATGCCAAGTTGTCATCTTTTCGATTTCTTGGTCAACTTGGTATCTTTGACTTTGTTGATTTTTTTTCGCACACTTCTTCAATAAGCCAGCATTTGATGATAACGAAGATGCCATTAACTTATCTACTCCGAAGCTTCGAGCGAATTCTTATTAGTGTAGTCTTTTCCAGGGCAATTTGATTTCAGTGGGAAATCCGGAACTGGATGAACCCATTGAGGTTCCCTTAACCTGTTCGTACACAACCGAATTTAAAGAGCACATGTATGCACGAATGCAGTGGTTCAAATAGAATATCAGTATTTTCAGTGTTTTGTTTTGGTAGAGTACTTTGACGAGTTTAGTGGCTACACACTGAATACTGTTACAGTAAATTCATTGCCAGTTGTACCGGTGGTCCAATGAATTAATCGTTTGTTAACAGAATGCTTCAGAAGTTTGAGTCCAAGATCCACCGGTCACTTTGGTGGTAGACGGCAGTTAGCTGACATCCAGATGACCTAAAGAGACCTCGTGTGTTTCTATGCCACTCCAACTTTCAGGATCAAGATTCCCGGTCGCCCCTCCTCCTTCTGTGGAGGGAGCCCTAGTGGTTATGACAAATTCCCTTTCGGCAACACTCATGCAAGAAGCGTGTTATAAAAAACCTATGCTCGCGGAGAATACAATTCCGTTGGGGTCTTCATTTCATACTATTACTCACTATTGACCTAACGCCACCCGGCAACACCAAAACTGCATGTGGGCAGGATTATCAACGGACCAACGCACACTGGAGGCCCGTGCTGCTCATGGAAGTCTGTGAGATCAAGGATTTCGTGGAAAATATTGAGGTGTGATGTCTTACGAACAGAAGCTTTGATCCAGAAACGAATCCGAATCACTCACATTTGCTGAACCAACTTCTTCTAACTGGTGTTCATGAGGAATAAAGACTGCGGTTTAATGCTTTGAATCACTTATATCGTTTTCAAAACAGTGGCATCAAACTGCCAACACGAAGAGACCCGATATGAACCGTCAGTCACCGCCCCGGAGGAATCATAACATGCAAATATGTGATGCATGCAAGCCTTGTTCAGCATTCTCGTCTCACTTGCAGTTCAAAAAGCTTCAAGTGCGATAAGAGTGGCCACACCCATTTCTTTTGTCAGACGTCAGGGGATTACGTTATGAACAACTCCATTTCTACTTTGATCTTTTTATCTAAAGTTTTCTGTTTCATTAGGTGTCACTAGTTCGCTCCGTTCAGATACACTACACGATTCTGTACGTCACTCGTTTACCATTGACACTAGCGGTTTCATTCCTGTTATTCTAACTGTCTAATCCAGCGTCTTGTACCCTCTGCTTGTGCTAAAAATGTTAACGTTTCTATGAAGGATATTACTGGACATGGACTTAATGTATTAGGAATACGCACACTTTCTTTAAAGGACTCAATTTCTAACAATCACTAGTTCCCTTTTTTTGTCATCGACTGTCCGTCTTTCATCATTGGTCCTAACTGCATGAAACGTCTTGACAAATCTCCGTCATTTTTTATCTACTCTCAAAGTTCGCCACTCCGGAAGTTGATTGCTAATTATCCTAGAGCAACGAGTGGTACCAGGATACAAACGGCCACTCTGGAGGTTTCAGGGTTTCCAATTTTCATGGAACAATGCATCCTGCCTCTTGGTTTGCGGGAACTGATCAATTACACCGTGAACCAATCGGCCGGTAAAGGGAATTTGACACCAGTAAGTTCTGCTTGCACCAATTGCTTTTCCATAACAGTTAAAAGGTGATAAAAGAACCCCGAGAATTTGTGGTAAGCCCCAGATTACAATAAAGAAATTCCCTAAACAGATAAGTGGAGCGACATTTAAATCCGAAGACCAAATTCATTTCCAAGCTCGAACTTCGAGATGGATTCTTCCAGGTACCTGTCGGGTAAAACACGTGAGTTAAACAACATGAACACTACGTCTGGACTGTTTCGATAACAATCTGTCACCCTTTGGCCCTAGCGTTTTCCCTGCGATTTTTCAGAACTTAATGAATGCTACTATTCCTGGATTAGGCGGTGTTTCTGCCTTTCTGAATGATGTCGTAGTAAATGAAATCACCACAGAACTACATAATGTGCGTGTGAGTTTGTTACTCGAGTGATTTGGTGGTCATAATGTTATCATTATCTCTGAAAAGTGTATTTCCATCTCAAAACATTAGATCCTTAGGCCACTTAAGAGATAAGTATCGCTTCCCATCAAGTCATATTCGCTTTTCAGCCTTGTCCCAGGCACCATTGTTCAGATCTCTGGATGAGTATTGTTCATTATTGGATTCCACTCCGCATCGCTCATGATTCATACCGTATTTTTTCCTTATCGAGAGATCTCTTTTCGGTCTTTCAATCACAAAAGTCATTCGCTTGGTCTTTTTTACATGAAAATGTACTCCGATGGTTATTCGCATTTCGGTCTAGCAAGGTCGTTTTACATGCTTTTTCACCAAAAATGAAGTCACTGGCCATCACTAACCACCTTTTACTGGCTAAGGAGACGGTATCACAGCAAAATTTCCACCGGTTGCCCTGCATTTCTAGCCTTCTTAGTCCTGCGTAAAAGGATATTCTTGGGATCAGTGAGAGGCTCGAGCTGTTTTATGGGAGGTTCCGTAGTCACATAACTATTTTTTGGTTTCCATTTCCTTGTACTGACAGACCACGAGTCCATCTAGATTTTCCATACTTTGTTCTTACGCTACGGGAATTGAAAGCCAGTTTATATCTGGTTAAATTGACCTTCGGGGCACTATTTCATTCACTCCTTGAGTATTTCCTTATCACTCTGTCACTAAGCTCGCCAGCTATTGAAAAATCCTAAATAATTTCTTTTGTGGGATATGACGTAAGTTACGTTGAAATTTAGAAGTGTGACACCTTGCATGCAACTTGCTGTTTTCCGGATTTCGAATGAACACAATATCGATGAAAATTTGTTTTCCCTGAGAAATAGTATCTTTCAAGGATAACCGTTCAACATATTCGTTCTATTACCTCAAGACCATGAAAAAGCTTGAAAAATTCGAAACAAAAAGACTGGGTAACACTAACCAACTAGTCAAAGCGTAGAACTGGCACAGCTATTCAAATTAGCTTCATGTCCGTCTCCCTTTCTTGCATCTAAATTGCCATTCCGATGGGGTCACTGAAATGCTTAACATCTTCCGCATGGCACAACTAATTTCGCTTCACGTGAGAGATTACCCACATTAATGGATAAGCCACCATTGTCACTTCAGTCAATCTTTAATTGTGGCTCTTTCTGCAACGGACGCTATTGACCTAACAACAGTGATAAGTGAGCAGGTTGAAAGATTTCATCAATCACAACCACTTTCTAACAACTACTAAGTTTTCATGAAATAATTCACCATGTGATATCATCGCTCAACTAACCATAAAGAAACCATGGAAGCACTGTACAGCTGTTTCATTCTTGTTAGGAATCATCAATAGTGCATATCCACCGCGCCCGAACTGGGACGAGAACCCGAACAAGGACGAACGATTCTGAGTCGAACGCCTTAGCCATTTCTCTACCAGGCAGGCTCTGAACGATTTGTTCAACTTCACCACATGATCTTGCACCTATCCGTCCCGGGCTCGGGCCCCCATTCGGGCGCGGGCCGTAATGATT
>LUCM01003988.1:219722-239454 GCA_008360955.1 Fasciolopsis buskii
TTTTTCAGGATACCGCCTTGCTATTCCAACCGTGATTGAAGAAGCGGCATAGAAACTGGTGTATGCGGACAACGAAATGGGTTCGGGCACAAGAGACAAACATCTGCTGAGCCTTCCACCTAACCTGAATCTCTGTACCACGAAAACTAAAAGCTTTTGCCACCTGTCCAACGACTAGACTTAGAAAAGAACGTATGAACAATGCGCCTGAATGAATTCACAGAGGCAGAGTACAACTGATAATAAGATGCATCCAGGATATTTACCAAACCAGGCCACAGTAAGATTCGAAACCCCTTGGTGAATTGAAAACTGAAGTACGTGTGTCTGCTGTTGAAATATCTTTTCTTCGGGATGTTGCAAAACTGAAATTGACAGTTCATCCTAATAAGAAGCTTTCTGTTGATAGCAAATGAGCCTGATTTTTAATTTTTAACCTATTCCTGTAGAACAAAGTGGAGTCATCGTACGAAAGGTAATATAGCCGAGTGCATCTCTTAGAGTCGTGTAAGGTCATCGAGCGTTGATTCAATGAGGCAAAAAGATCGAGGGCTTCATCCATTTGCATGCGAAATTTACTACTGAGAAGCAAAACCAATAATTTCGGGCCTTGTGTCAGTCTCATCTGTCACGGTTAGCCTTGCCTGACCGACGAAATTCCTTCCACGAATCACCATGTGATTCTTAAATCCGCTTATCATCCATTCGCGCACCTAACGATTCCACTGAGATTCTAGTGCGAAACTGAGAAAGGAGCGCACTAGTATAGGGAAGGTTGGACACAAGAATACGGGGTAGGCAAAAACTGAAGAGCGCCAATAACCGCCAAACTGGTGGTGTGCTGGCGATCAAATTTTCTACAACCATCTGGGTACGAAATATACTACTGCGGCAGAGAGCTTGATTGAAGTTAAACCAAGAACAACCGAGTAAGTATGTCATTAAAGTCTCCTTCACTCTTCATCGTGTGCTAGATCAGGCATTCAGGCCAATAGGCTGTCACTTTTCGACCAGAGCTTAACCAGCCAGGGTTCGTTTGTACTACCCCATTAAGTCCGTACAGAAAAAGACAGTTCAGCGCCCATCGCCAAGTCATGGAGGGACAAAAAGTTGGTACTGATTAGTCCACTAAATCCTGGTTTTTGAATAGACCTTAATCACGGAGTTTGTTTTATTTCAAAACTCCGCTGATTTACTGTGTCAGTAATTATTTCATCTGCATGATAACGATTCATTTGCAATGAGCCTTTGCTCAGAAATACTTGTTTCTGAATTAACGTTGCTGGTTTTTGAACCAGCAGGTTACATGAAAAGCTTAATTGTGTACCGTGCAATGCAAACATAATTGTTCAGGTGTGCTTTTCAACGATTCATTTAGAACTGATTACATTGTGCGAAAAAGTTCAACCGAGATACTTCATAACTATTTTAGTTGTCCATACACCGCTTGTTTCATTCGGTTTACAAACGAAGGATGACGGTAAGGCGTCTCAGTAGGTGTCCACCTTCGACGAGCGAAAGAATGGTCTGGTTGCACTGGGAGGATGAATGACCGAATTCTGTAATCTGAAATTGGTTCCCGATACATTTGCAATGACAATATGAACAGAATTAATTTGAATGCTGACTCCTTTAGGCACCCATCCAGTTTCGCAAAATCCAATTTTTGAGAATGCATAGCTGACGAGATAGCTCTGTTTGAACAGAAGCTTCGTTTGGCCCTGAAGGTTGAACTGTTCCGTTTCCCTTTTGTTGGTAATATTTGAGAAAAACATGATTTGATAATGCAAATTTTCAGGTCCAGTATGTTATCTGCAGCAGTTTTGTACCGATTCGGTTTGCATAATAGTGATTTATTTTTTTCTTTATGAATTCCGAAAACACCTTATATTTCTCCACTTGGGCAATCACCGGTTCTATGCATTGGACATGCATAAAGCTTTCTTGTCTACCATTTTTGTTCGGTATTGCTATGCGTCGCCATTCGCAGTCGTGAACACGACTAACATGGAGAAATGAACGCGCACCTCGAATACACGTTGCGTGTTGTTTTACAATCTATTCATTCTGGGTTAATCGAGGGATCCCACTTAAGTCCGACTTATGTTGATGTCTGTCCTCATGGCCGTCAATAACTTGCATGTGAGCCACCACCTCCGCACCACACACCCACACACGCGGAATAAGCAACGTTAGTCCGAACGGATGTCTTGATCTCTCCTTCGAAGTGACCATATCAACAGCATATCATTATGAAGCGTACGAGTCATGATAATTCATATGCATAAGTTTAGACCAGAGTAAGACTGAAGAAGAAGCAGCAAGTTTCCTCCAGTTAGTTTGTGATTAATGAGTGCCTAAGGTCTACTTGCGTAAATTTTATTCACTGACGGTGATTCCCTGACCTAACAGCAGTTTGGTTTCCAAATGCGAGTTCACGGGAGTATTGGGTCTACAATGACTCATCTCATACATACTGGCCTGACCTTATACAAATGCACGGGCGCACGCACACGTGTGCAGACAACCGTCCATCGACGAAGGATGCCCTAAAGGCATCCGTGATTCCGCTGGCAAAGTAGGCTCTTTGGTAGTGGTACGATGAGACTTGAAAAATCTGTTCTCCCTCCTTGTGTTCGATGCTTGTTGCAGCCACTCCCCATAAAAAGGGCATGGATTTGTACACTTACATACAAGGGTGAGTCAGTTAGTGTGGCGCGCTGAACAACAAAATAGCATGTCACGGGTACGAACTAAGGGATTTCCAACGTCCCTTGACCTGAGAGAACTCAGTCTGAAATGCGCAAATCTTGTCAGCATGGGATGGACAGGTGATTTAGCAACTGGGAGAGCGTGTACTAGGACATGACCAGCGAGGAAAGGGAGTCCGACAACTTGTACTTGTGAGAGGATGTCATATGCGTGTGGGATTTCAACCCAGTTACTAACTTGCAACCACCTGGGATACGTCACCTTAAGTACGCTATACTCATACCACCACAAGCTCAAAGATCGAAGTGTTTCCACGTCACGAAGCGAGCTTGTATAAGTAGTCAGATGAATGAAACAGAAAAAAAGATACACCATCGCTTACATTAGTCAGGAGAGCAGCAGTTATGATGTGTCAACGAGGTACAAATCATTATTACAAGGCAAGAAACTCAGACAGTTGACGAGTCCTTACCGCGAGATTGGTTGAATCACTCGCTGCAAACTATCCAGGAGAGTGCGTTGTCGAACAATTCAGGCACACTCATTGGTCAGGTCATTTGCGGTTCGTTGGTTATATCTATGGAGTCATGACAATAAATTGCAAAATGAACAAATTTCTTTTGGAACTAATCACTTCAGGTGCATACATCAAAAATTCGGTACCACTCAAAGTTTTTGCAGTAGGTCACTTTTCTGTGTGCAGTACAGCAACCAATTTGGGCTTAGTCGTGGAGATAGTCATGCAAGACGCTTACATACGAGTTCTCGTCTATGTAGCTGTCACTTAACCAAAACTAGGAAAGTAAGTCGAAAATGGGTAATAACAAGTGATCCTCTTCTAGTAAAGTGAATAATTTCTGAGCGACACTACCTGTTAGCCAAGAATCTCGACATATACTTTGGGTATACATAGTTGCGAGATACCAAATCACCACGTGTCGGTTGAACCTCATTCTCGATATCGCCGACCTTCATCCGATCTTGGGGGGTCGGTGAGGTCATCCAGTATCGAATGTTAGAGGTGTGTCCGTTTGAATAATAATCACATATCGATTGATTATTACTGGCCGTATGATTACATGGTGCTAACAGCCTTTGCATTTGGTAAAACGGCCTGAATCGAGAGAACCAAATAAATCATTCCAGAGATTTATTAGAAAGGAACTTAGAATACAAACAGAATACCATTTGAAGTGGTTTATTCTACTCCAAGACGTCCTCGATAGATATTTCCGGTGTACCGAGTCTGTAGCTCGTTATTACTGGTGCTGACCAATGCATAATACAACAAACAGTACATACAAAAAAATATCGGGATACAAAATCTTGTTAGGATGGTTCATGAAATTTGGAGCAGCCAAAAATGTATTCATCTAGAGTTTTCAGTAAAGGATAAGGTTTCCAACAAAATTATATCATCCAGATAACTTAGTGAAAATTACGGGTACCGAAAATACTGATATAAACTGCAATTGTGTGAAATTTGCAGTTAGGATGAATTGAAAGTCAGATGTGATAGCCTGGGGTGAAAATAAGAAATGAAGGAGTGGAGTAATAGAGGTGCAGTGGAGTCGGTATATGTGCGGTTGGGGTAACAATCGCTATTGCCAATGCAGCAGCATCGATTGGACAAAATCAGCTTACTTGCACAATTTCGGTTTCAGTGGTCTAATTAAAAAACTTCGGATGTCGTTAGGACTCATCTGTGCAAACCTTTCTTTTGCAATCCGATAGCTGGTTGAACTGATTTGAGAGCTGCCAATAAAACTATCCGGTCCATATTATGAACCCGAGTCCTGTAAAATTGAACTCTTGATTGACTGAACCATGCCTGGAAGTATTCAGACAGGAATGAAGTACAACACAATATACTACAATAGCACATGATGTGACACGAGACAAATGACTGAGTCTGATGAGACGATTTCGATTGCTGAACGATGGATGATGTTGCATTACCTATAACATTTGAGCTACGGGAAAACACCTACCTGGAGTCTTCGATGGGAATTGCAACGCCTCATTAATATCACATGCCACTGGGACCAACCCCTCTTTCATACTGTCTGTTTTTATTCTGGCTTTGCAAGTTTCTTCTCTCATAAGCAGACAGATTAAAGGTTCTCAGTAAGCAATTTCCCAAAATACCGCGCACAATTTCTAACTGTTGATCGATTCTCTCTCTGCTGCTAATATTTCTGGTTTTGTGGGCGAGACAGCGAATCACATTCACGTTTTATTGGAGAGATACAAAAACTGTATAATCGTGCGTACCGCTTCAATCGAGTAGATATCCGAAATACTCCCTTCTCCTTATGGTTATTACATACTGGATGTTTCCCATCATCCACAAGTGCCAGTACATTATATTGTCCTCTACCTTCACAGTTAACTTTGCCATCCGACTGCGAATTGCTATCAGAAATCTTCGTAAAACAAATGCTGAATCATCGGTTACCTAAGGGACACCCAGACATCTGGTATATAAATTAAAGCTGCTAATGGTACAGTTGTTCCGTAGCATCAACTGAGATGTGTCGGATGTGCACTGCCAATGAACCATAACCGGGATGAAACAATGACTCAAGTGATCGTACAGGTGAACTGCGTGTGAATACTACAAGAAGTAATTTTATAACTAGGTGCAGTCTTCTGACGGAGGAATACTGGGGAAAAATCGTTTGCTCAAACCAAATCCCAAGAGGGACTTAAAAAATAATTTCGAATAGTCTTCTGCAGTATTCTGAAGGAAATAACTAATTTCAGTGTCGAAACGGACCAGCCAGAGAGTTGTCTTCTGTCTCATTCGGGGGATTCAGTTTATCGTATTGTCTAATATCTCATCCAGCTTCCTCGTTGGTTAACAAAAGTTCTTTAGGACTAAGGACTAAATGAGTATGTGACAGTCACATAGTTCCCCATGCAATAGACCAGTTGGCAATAACCATCAGTGAAGGTTTAGTAAAATGTTTATCAGTACATCCGGGTTCCTTGGATGCATGTATGCACAGACGTGTGATCTACCAAACCCCAAAATGGGTGTTTATACCATCCCTTCATTTCTCGGTATGTGTGACATTCGGAATAATGTCCATATTAAGTCATTTTTGTGTTTTTGTGCGGTTTGTAATACCTGTAAAATGTTTTGATTTTTCAAGTGAAACGGCTGCAGAGAAGCGTGGAAGAAACCAAGAAAAATAACGGGCTGTCTTGAAAATATTTCAGATTCATTATGAGCTCAGATACTGAGCGATACCGATGCATTTCTGCTTTTTGTGCTCTAACGGGCGAGAATTGTATAGGTAATAATATATGATAGTAACTGTTCTACTTCCTCTTTATTTATTATATGGCAAACGTGCAATACGCGGAAAATAAGGGAGAACCGACTAATCTTTTTGTATTTCTGAATGCTAAACGAGCAAGAATGATGAGGACTATAGAGTTTAAACATTACAATACCGATTTATCTGGAGTCCCGACGTGGAGGAACTACCACAGTTTGTGGGTTAGCTACCTACCGCGTTATGACGTGCATGTGATGGATGTGAGCCAGGGCATAAGCGGTTCATTCACTAACATTACGCGGGAGTGCATATCGAAGGATACAGACCTGCTAATCGTGAAACACGTGTTCACAATTCGTTCAAATCGAAGTTGGACAAACTGTTGCTAGAGATTTCATACATGGGATCAAAGTTTTGATGTCCACATTGCAAGTGCTCATAGCGAAAATCAAGTGTTGCCATTTTTATCGCCAAGAGAACTAGAAAAAACCAACGGTCTACCCAAGGTTGCCACGTGCGTTTATACGAGATAAATAATAAGATTTTCATGAGAGATATTTAAATCCTCGAATTTCTTTTATTCAATTTAAGAGGAAAAGAAAATGTACCTGTGACGTGGTGCAGGCATTTTGTTTAGTCTTTTCCATCTTACCCGTACAAACAATACGGTTTTATACAACAGATTGTGAGTAGTGCAGTACAATAAGCTAGATCGCAGGTTTCATAACCTCCACAAACTACTATGTACAAATCGTAAATTTTTATATTCACGATCATAACAGTAAAAAAAATGTTTGCATCTTAAGATCAAGACCCGGATAAGGTGCAGACATAGTGATGTTTGGTAAAGACGACTAAGTCGGAAAATTGGAAGCTATTCTAGCTGACCAACTCCAGCTGTTCAAAAGCGGAAATGGAGAAGGAAAATGATCCATAACTCGGGGGTTACAGCACTTCACGCCAAAAGGCGTAACTGACTGAATTACATTTGAAAGGCCTACACCTACTGTCAGTACACTTGCATGACTCGTGATGAAACTTTTTTGACCTAAACATCAAGCTCACAGATTGGAACCCCATGAAAATGAAACAGCAGTACTTGAAACATAAGCGTGTGTGAGGGTATGGAATCCAACTAAGCATAAGTGATGTCTATTTTCACTATGCCTGGTGCCACTAATCATTAATATCTATCTTTGACAAAAAGTCGATCATTTGTTTATGTTCTGCGTCAAGGGTTCAAATTCGGTATCTCATTAGATAATATGGGAAAACTGTCATTTCTCTGTGCATGAAAAACAAATTAGTTTTAACGAAAAGACACATTGTCACTCAAACTATTAATAACCAATGTTTTCATGACAAATTTGGAGAACGGTCCACTACAGCCGTCATTCAAGGGAATTCCGCTGTACAAATGATAGGGGATGATATTCTGTGGATAGAAAGGCTATCGTTAGACACAAATCAGCTGTGTACCACTCTCCACTCGGCTCACCTGGAAATAGTTTTACTCTAGCGCGTTAGACACAAATTTCGCTAGCCTTCGTAAACTTGCCTCTAACTCGAAGAGAAGGTGAATCAGTAGGGCGATCAATGCACAAAGAAGCAGGCTTAGAATGGGCACTGTATCTGTTCAAGTATTTGAGTTAAAAGAAACCTTTTCTTTCACCTTAAGAAGAGGGTAAAAACTATGCACCCGAGGTGCGTTTCGGTAAGAGCTGATAAGGATAAAGAACATATTCGTTCAAAACGGATATCCATTGTATCTAGTTGATCAGCTGATAGAGGAGAACGCAGAAAGTCCAAGGAAAAAGAAATTCAGTGGGCACTTCTTTCTCATTAAGTAGTGGCAACTTTAAACAGCATTTAATACTGTTGTTGCCAAGACTTTCTAGGCTGCGGAGCTACGTGTTTTGTTTGTAACCGGACCAGGGGCGTTTTCGCGGATGAAAGAGAAGACGTTTTCTGCAGCCTCATTTTATGTTTATTCATTTACTTGACTCCTTAAGGCAGTGTATAATAACCAGACGATCAGATGCATATCAGAACGCCGGGAATAAGGACAGAAACAATCAAATTGATCATTGGTGGACGTTTCACGCCCATCCGAGACGAACCACTCGGTGAGTGTGACCGAAGACACTCGCTCGCTATATAGGGGCCGGTGTTGGCCATCTAGACCAATGAGAAGCCGAATAATGAATGCAATGGAAGTGGTTGTGATTCACCTTTCCAGTTTTCCGTCGTATGACACTGAGTCTGCCCGGTCCACTCACCACCAAGTGACATGTCTTAATGAGTCAAGTGGCTAACTGATGGACTGCGGCCATCATTTCACATAAGGTCCTCAGATAAACAGGTATCAAAGTATGAATGACCCGTATCCCCCATTTGTAATTCTATATACCGTGCTGCACTGACATGAATGAGTCACTAGAAATGTGATTTTTAGCCCACCAATATGCTTCAAATGCCTCCAGTGGATGTCTTATGTTATTCTTTTCCGCAATGTATGCTATGCATCATAGGTAGAGTGTGAAAATCAGGACTGAATCTTAGTTGCATTTCTCGTAAGGAGCACTGTTTTAATTGGAAAAAGTGTTACAAACGTTCGACTAATCTAGCTAAACTGTTCAAATGAGACGATTTTCCTCCCATACCTTAGCCTAACTGTTAATAAGGGAAACATTAAATCTTCGATCGATGATTTCTTCTGTTGTTTTTTATGGAATCAGCCCTTATTAGAATTATCGTGGTTGTGATTTTTCGAGAAAGACTAGACAAAATCAGCGGTGTTTCTGTTTTTGTCAATTCAAAGTGCGAAAACAACGAAAGAATTGTGTTTGTGTGGCCAAAACTATTCATACTATAGAATGCAGATGTCGCAATCCATAATAACACAAGAAACATTTAACTGCATCGTCCTTACCATACTTGGACAATGTCTCAGCTGGGGCATTGAACGGTGAGACGTGACTAAAAATGTCATCAAAACAACTAAAAATAAGGAATTGTAAACCGATCATCACAAGAGACTGTTCCGGATGTCTGGAGGCAACTACGTATTGTTCTCCTCCAGCAGTGGAATGGAGATGTGGCGCTTCGTAAACTCAGCAGCTAACATCACTCAAGTGAACAAATAGGAACAAATAAAACAAAGCAAAAAAAATTACTGTACGATGCGTGATTTTCCAAAGAGCATACCGAAACTTGAAATACACTTTCATTGCGGAAGAGGGCAGTCTATTACCTTTATTCTTGTAAGGTCTAAATGTGACTGGATTAGTTCCTTATTGTGACAATCAACTTTAACTCCAGGACTGAGTTGCTTAATGTTGTAAACTTATCACAAGATCTGAGGTTGTTTTGTTAAAAGAAAAAGCAAGAAACTGATGCTTATTTTTCAGTTCTGCAACTTCGACGATCATTTAGGGGATAAGGAGAATATTGTTCGAATGCATCAAATAAAGAGACCAAGGATATGTATTTTCGTGTATACTGGATTGATTTCCTGTATCAGCATATGGGGCTCCTGGGGTCAATACGAGTCTTCTGCAATTGGTGGACTCAGATATTGTAAACAGTTGTAAGATTGACTGTAATAATATGATTCCCATCGTGGATGCAAACAAGAATCGGGGGAAGGGAAATCAATTAAATGTCAAAAGCAAAAACCCATTCACACCATTTGTTCACTTCCTACCCGCCTCGGATCCTCACTACCTCGTCGAATGATTTAACGAAACCCTTGCGTTTGACATTCTGCATGAACTGGGAAAAGCTACTAGGATATGCACAATAACTATTCTCCGAGCTCATGCATTGTATAACCAACAACCTGCTAAATGATGCCATCGTATTGAAGCGGTTATCCATCGTTTTTCGAGGACACAAAAATATCTACAGTTGTTCGGCGAGATGGTTATCACGGTATACATTGGTGAATTTCTAGGCAGTTCGACCTGACGCGGGAAAGCTGACTATGTTTCTTGTAATACATTAAATAAATATGGGAAGATTTACTGTAACAATTATGCAAAACAGCAAGCAAAATCTTACGCGTTAATATTCGGAGATTGGATATTTTCATGAAGTAATTCACCATGTGATATCACCGTTCAACTCACCATAAAGAAACCAGGGATCACTGTACAGCTGTTTTATCCTTGTTAGGAATCATCAGTAGTGCATATCCACCGCGCCCGAACCGGGATGTGAACCCGGGACGAACGATTCTGAGTCGAACGCCTTAGCCATTACGCTACCTGGCGCACTCTGAACGGTTCGTTGAACGTCATCACGTGATGATGTTGCACTTATCCATGACTGATTTGCACGGCCATGGACCGCAAGCTCAGAACAATCGACCCCTTCTGATAGATGACTTCTTTGCAGGTAGCCTAAGTACTACGAAATCTTCTATCGTTTTGTAATGGCTGGTTGAGCGTTGATATCATTTGTTTCATGATAATCCTATGAGGTGAAAAAAATCAGTATTGATTTGTGCGTGACACAAAATCTCAGCCACATGGGTCGACTGTCGTTAATTCAAAAATAGTGATAGTTTTGCGAACTGAATGAAAAACTAACTTTATGATGAGAGTTAAAAGCCCCTTTTTAATTCACCATTCAACTCCGAATAGTAACCTAAAAGATGTATGAATAAACACATGCAATATAGCGAAAGCAGTGAATATTTAGGCTTGGACTGTAAATGTTTGTGTGCGTGTCATAGCTTTCACGGACTACTTGGAGAAGCGTGCATTGCAATATTACATGGATCCGGTGACCACAGATATCCGTCATATGCAGTCATTTGGTAATTCTTACCTGGAAAATTTCAGGCGAAATACGACTGGATCGAGCCATGCATGGTTACCTTCAAATATTGGGCTTTTTAAATCACCTGGGAACATGTCAACTTACTGACATCCTGAAACCAAGAAAGCCGCATCACATCTTTTGTCTTTTACTTCCATTAATAACGAAACAACGATACACATCAATTTTCAGGAAGGGGGCCGCGGCCAACAGAAGGCTGCCAAGTGCGGAAGTTGACCGGCGGTGGGAGGTTCCGAACCCTCGACTTTCACCTCCAAACGCCACGACCATATCTGTTTGGCCACCCCCACATCACAGGAACTAAACGTAATGAGGAAATTTGTGCGCAAAATGCTTCACCCAATCTTTTGTGTTATTACATTCCGCGACCTTGCATTGCTGTTTGTATCAGCCAAGATAATCTGTGTCAGCTACCCATCCATTCACCTTTCCGCACTCCACCATTCAAGAAAAAATGAACCATGAAAATCGAATCCTGGGTAGGCAAAAGAAAATAAAATCTCGTGTTGCAGATGATTTTCACAATAATGCAAACCATGAATACATTCTATCTCTGTTTAACCTGGATTATCTGGAATCAGCAGCCGTATAGAATTATGGGGCCTAGAAGAACGTTTGTGCGTAGGACATCAAAGCCACTGGGATATCCGGTTGAATGTCACATATTTGTTGAACATAGACATTGTTGTCTGATGAATCTTCTAAAAAGCAAATGGAACGGAAATGCAGCTCAACGTGAGCATACTGGAATACTGATAGGGACAGAGAATCGGCAATCATAAAGTGAATCCGAAACCATAGGCGAGTATCACAGATGTAGTTAGTTACGGGGATGATCTGTTTACATGAGTAACAGATTAACATTAGATCATCCACAATCTGTTTTCTTTTTTATATCCCTGTACATAAGACCAGACTGATTGTCGAAAGTGCCACCAATTCGATAGTGCGCAACGTGTTTTCTGATTCTGTCCCAAAAATTTATGGAACGCGCTATTTGTATTACTCTTGTGACCTACCTCCTGCAACTGCATCATTATCGCTGATCATGGGCGGATTCAGTGCACATTTGTAGCCTTTTTTGAGCGTGGTCGATAAAGCCTACATCCGATTCCGTCTTAGTTCTGCGCAGCCAAAAAAAATAATAAACCCATTTTTGGAAGTTGACTGAATAAGGGATCAGATATTTTTCTTGTGCATGTATTTTTGTCAAATAAGACCAACTTTTCCGCTACAAACGTGTGTCTGATGGTACGAGATAAGCGCTGCATGTTGAAAGAAGAAACTTTACCAGTAAAAAAGAGTTGGCATTATTATTAATCATTATAGACCATAGTAGTAAGGCTGCCGTCAAAATGTTTGCACAGAAAATGGCTTATATCCTCACATTGTTTTTATTTCGCAGAATCGTTCGCAGAAACCACCGGCTGCAATTACCATTCTGCTCCAAAGACCATAAAACAACAGTCCCGGATGAACCGGACTCGGTGAATCACTTCGATAATACATACAATTTAGTCTCAACTTCTCGATGCACAATGGGATCGCGAAGTGGCGATGGCTAGTTCGCTTGCTTTTTTACATTATTTTCCTTGGATATCTTTCAAAAAACGGTGTATATAGAGTGCAGTTTGCGGAGTGTAGAATCATTTATGTCTTGTTTGACCCCATCGGGACAATGTTAGTCCGAATTCCAAAAGGCTGAAGTCATAGGCAATTTTTCCCGATGAAGCTGTTTCTCGCAAGTAAAATGTATCGTGGTTGCCAACCAAGCACACCCATTGAACTCGACCGTTACGGCGATAAATTATCCGGGCTATCGTACCATCATTTGCACCAAGTATACACTGGCAATAGAAACCTTGTGCCGGATGACACGAAATCCCGGAACCAGACGACTGAATGTGTGGTTGAAACAGTAGTGTGTAGAACCCAATTTGAATGACCCGAAAAACTATTCTATCGGTTTGTTTCCCTGTTTAGTCCCATGTATGTCACTACTTACGTTTTAGATGCTTGTGTGCAGATTTATTTCATGCTTGACCCTAACGAAGACGGGGTGAGTGTTTCCGGACCGTCCAAGCCTCCGAAACTGAGTGGAACTAACATCGACATGGAATGACGCATCAGCTCCAACAGCTCTTCGTAATAACCATACCAGTACCATTTCCCGAATCCAGTAAAATGCCTAACACTTTGCGAGGCTTTTAGGGAGTTGTGAGGTTTATTCTGTTGCTCTGTGTACTTGTTCGGTATTAGGTTAACAGCAAATTTAATGCTGACAATCGCCAAGGGCCATTCGCAGCGAGTTGCCTTCACGTGGCACCGGCACCTAGTTACAACTAAGACAAAACAAGGTACGTTGTAGATATACAAGTGCAATAACGGATTAAAAAACGGTCGCAGCATATAGTCACCAAACTCACCATGGGGAGAACAGCGGTGCGATAACTTTTGCATGAAGAACTTTTCGTGTTTTTTCTGCACTGCATTCTTATTGCTCATAACACGTTTCCTATGTGTTGCCATTAAGAAAGGTCTTTACACATCAGACTAACGGCTGTTTTGACCTAATTGCCCGTCCACCTGAACAAGCTGTTTAGTCAGCGGGAATGCAAATAATCAGACGCACAATTCAGCCTTGACAGGTTCCATGCTATTGAAGTTCGCTGTGTTTCTCTGATTCTCGGTCTCTCAGATAACCACACTACAATTTCGTGGTTTTTGGCAGGATTCTGTACCCCTCGAAACTCTTTACCAGTGGGATGTTTGCATGCTGCACTACCGATACACGTGCGTTAACAATATGGTCGGCCAAAACATGACGTACCAGATTGTTTTGATGACTAAGATATCAACATTCAAACAAATAAATCAACATCTAAAGGTACTCTGTTGTGCTGCATAGGACATCTTCCCGTATTGTTTTCTAGGATTGAATTAGTGGGTTGGTAAGTAGGACAATCATTTTCTTCTATGAGTCAAATGGTGTTGAAAGCATACTTGGCCTATCCATCCTGCACTTATTCACCTGCTCAGCCTAAAATTGTCCATAAAGTTGGCTTTATTAAATTTTCACCACTCCGTTAAATGCAGACGATGAGTGCTGAATTAATTGTGGAAAGTGTACGCATTACATGTGAAATCCTACAGCCGTCGGGGAGAGGCGTTGGAACACCCGAACAGCTCGGTCCCAGTTTTCAAAGACGGCTCTTAGGGTTTCACGTAACTGGCTTCAAAGTTTAATGAGAAGAGCTCCGATCCCGTTTTTTGTTCAAGCCGATACAGGAGGATATTACGACAAGGGAAGAAAGGGAAACTTTATATGGTATGACCAGTGAGCAATCATCAGTTTTCTGACAGTAATGAAGTAAATTTCTTCTGTGTTGCCACTCCAAGAGGTAGTGATGGCGGTGCGCAATTGCATATTCAACAAAGCAGTCCCTAATCTGTCAGATTTGGCATAATGTAAAAAGATAACTAATTGGGTCACGTGAACAGACTTCATTCGTCAGTCTAATAATCAACAAACACTATTTGATTTGCCAGTAATAATTTGTGAAGCCATGAAAATGGAAGCTCAAAGATTCACCGGTAACGGCAGTTAGGTAACTGGCTTGATTGTTTTACTGGAGACCCCAAAATACCCGTCAAAAGTTTTGCACGACTACGAAACAAGTGTACTTTCATCCATCTCTGCAGAATTTTACGCTTATCTAATCAATACATCGTGCCGAATTTTCGAACAACTATCAATTTGGAAACCACTGCCAAATTTGGACACTTCGGTCTTCGACTGGAATTAAGGGTGTTTCTAAAATTATAAGAAATTACGCAAAACAGTCTTGCATAAGTAACTGCGGCAGAATCGCGGGAAAAATCGATTCGCAAGTCCTTAGAAGAGATGCAACTCTTGTGTTTCCGTAATCCTTAGTGTTTACACTAGTCAGACACTAATCTGATTACTTATGTCAGGCTCCACCTATCTAAACCAATGTCAAAGCAAACATAATGTCCTGATGCGACTCAATCAGCTAAACAAGAAACCTCATTGGAATTCTTTGCGATTTATGCTTGATGAAGATCTTAGTAAGGAAATCGCATATGAACCTGAAATGGGTGGCCTCAGTGTAATTCACTCCAAATTGGCGCCTCAGTCGGTGAACCGAAAACCACCCCTGAAGGGGTTCTTAATTAGGCAGTTGACGTTTCATAAATTTCCAAGTATCGTTTGAAAAGAACTAAGTAGGATTCTCCTTTTGAAGCGGTTATCCTCATGGATCACACGCATATAGCAAGAAGAATTTCGGATATAATTTTCCCTAAAGGAATGGATTGCAGTGGACCAAGTTAGGTCATCAGAAGGCTGTTAGGATCATTACGTCGCTGTTCAAAGTCGAATATCATCTGTTGCTTTCTGGTCTATTTAGGGAATTTTCAGCCAGGCTTGCTGTGCCCACTCGTCCAACGAACTTTGATCGATCAGCTGCCGCTAACCAATAACGCGTCACGCGCGGACATCATCAGATCATAAAAATAAACGGCTGAATGTCAATCTAGTGTAGATTACACTGGTAATCTTTTGTGGAGATGCTAAATACAACGAGAATAAGCTTGCGTATGATATGATTCAGTATTTCATATCTCTACGTGGTTCACCATTGGAAACTATGAATCTATCTTAAGGCTATTGTGTTCTATTTCGGAACTGTCAACTGTGCATTTGCACCGCTTCCGTAGATGTGACGCAATTCCAATTGTTGCACACACCCACACTCAGGTAGTAGGAGATAAGGTTTCACTATTAGAATTGAAACCTATCATTCCACCTTATATTTATTGTAAATCTTATTTGCTTTATGCCTTGGCATGGTTATGAATAAATGAAGACGGGTGCTCTTTTTTATCTCAACTCGCGAAAAATTTCTTATTTGGAATCACAATTCTCGAGGGTTCTTTGTGAAGGCGGAAATACGAGGTAACTACCCAGATAATTCTCGGAATCAATCATGCCAAACGGTTTTCTGGAGACTGAAGATAGAACAGATGGGTAAAGGAAAAGGAACGGTCATTCGAAAAATTTGGAAAAATTTGAGATTCAAATCAGCTGGAACAGAAAAATCGTAAATGGATTGCCGAAAAAGCAGGAGGTAACTTCATTTCTAAACATGGCCTGATATGAAACATCATCATCTGCAAAAGTGAATAACTGACGAAATAATTAGTTGATAAGTCATTGATGTACGTCGAAAACAAACATGGGAAAGAACAGTACACTGAAACACTCCTAAGTTGTTAAAGAACGGTTTTGACGTTTTGCCACAAAATCATGTGCCCAGGCTGTTGTTGATAAATCGATCGGATGAATGAAATTGCGATATATATATATATATGCATAGAAAGGTTCAGGGGTGGTCGACTGGCCATTCGCAGTCAAACACGCCCCAGCATCGCATTCAACCGATAGGGCATGTCCTAGTAGGTACAATTATAAATGGAAAATACGACAATAAAGAGTAGCTGCAGACCACAAACCTTTGAAATATAGTGGGAGAAAAACTAGTACAGCGCACCGATCGTGAAAATCAACCTGTCTAGAGGAGCCAGGATTGCTTCACTGAACAAAGTTCAATTCAGAAACAGGAGGAAAATCGCTTGTTTCGTGGCAAGCCGTGCACTTGGAAGGCCCTAGCTAAGTTAATTAGAAGCTGCAAACGACCCGTAGCACTGGACAAGATCCTAGAAGATTAATATTCAGAATTATTGATGGATAACCAAATTCTTAGTCCGTAAACTGGAAAAAACAGCCGGATTCCAAAAATAGCCGAACAAAATGCTGAACGGGAATTGCATCAATAGTCAAGCTTGGTGACGCAAACAAGGGACAGTCGACCTAATCATAAATCCATTCAATTTAAGTCAGCACAATAATTTTTCATTTCGATATGGTTTTCCGTAACGAAATCACGCAGATTTCTATACAGCTTTGTGGAGTGGGACTATCATGATCACTAACTTATTTCCCTTCTCGTCATTTTCGACTTAAGGTAAAACGTCACCGGAAAAATGCAATCACCAATTGAAGTAGCCAGTCTGTAATTCAGAAAAGCACTTCAATAAAATATAAGGAAAAGATATTCTGTCGGTTTCCCTTGTTTGAGCGAAATAGGAAAATAATGCCTCCAGCAGAAGCTGAAAATAAACCGGTAGACGTAGCGGAACGGTAAATAGTGTCTAAAGTGTTGTCAGAATGACTGGAAAGAATACGTCTGTGCACTGAGATTATATTCCGTTTGTTTGCTACTGCAAACTTTTTCCCCCATCCATCCTGGTACAGTCCCTGCTCATGTTGTGTTCATTCTTCCTGTGTCAATGTGCAAACTTTGGAGAAAATGCAGCGGCCAATGGAGCTTTCCCTGCTAATGAACGCTGGACGGTGGAGACGACGCATGAACGGCAAAAATACTAGAGTCGAAGAGCTTAGGTAGAAATTCTTTTACGTTGTCCTCAACTTGGTTCTCCTAACTCGTTTCTTGCTTTCCTTCCCTAGTATTGACTGAAAAATTCAGTCAGATGTACCACGACACTGTATCGAAAAGAGATCCTACTCAATAATTCTTCCATCTGTTTTATTCTAGTGTTCGGTGCTTAATGAATTTGGATTTCTTCGGGTATTGGTAGGCCTGATGCACATAAGACAACATACTTGTTTAACAGATGAGCCTGTGGCCATTATCATCAGTGATCTTGTGGTAAAGGAAACCAGCGTTTAGGATTAGTGCTCCGCTATTCGCTTGAACTTCCGTCCGGTGTGTTACGCAAAGATTTACTACCATCGAACTGGCGGCCTTACGTCTGCAGATATGGCTCCTCCTGATAGTAGGTAACTTTCATTCAGAGAGCTATGGTCGCCTTGCCAAAGTGCACCCTAAATGGCAATCAATCATATGCCTTGAAAAAACAGAGACTCTGGAAAAATTAAGTTATTATTCAATTAAGAATTCATTCTTATCGTTTAGGCATATTCATCCAAAAACGGCAGCTCCGATTTAACCAGAAGTGATGTCTAACAAAAACCTATAGTATTCTCATGTAAACATAAAAGTTGCTGCCTTGATTGAGGATGCATACACGAATTTCCGTTCAAGTCGAACATTTTCAAACGAGGTGTACTTGAAAGTCAGTTCGTCCTGGAATTCTGCGGTTCTGAAGATGACGGAAGTTGTGTAATCTGTTCCCTAGTTCGTTACTTACCGTTGTAGATGTCATATTTGGCGTCCTTGTTTGTCGAGTCAGACATGAGCTCTAACAGGTTACTTTGCTAATAGCTATCGGCGGAGGATTTCATGTGCGACATGAAAGCATCCATTAAATTGATGAAAAATTCCCAGTACAGTTCATCTAGAATGCGAATGCAGCGAGAAATTCGTTTGATTCTTCATTCTAAAGTTGTTCTAATAAGCATAGACTAAGAAACACACTTTAAGAGATTAATCTTCAAGTTCGAAAAAAGGCAACAAGATAACCTCATTGGTAGGGAAAGGAATTCATGAAAATATTAACTGCGTCATACTCTTCGGCTGGGGAACAACTGTTTTTGTCTACATAGTCCGGGATTACCAATTCTGATCGCTACCGTTTCACAAATCAGTAATGCGAAAATCCTGACCTAATCTGATCGGTTTCTGTGATTCACAGAACGATTTTCTGATGTCCATTGAGTGCCATGCTTTCACAAAACATTCGAATTCTGAGCTTCCACTTGGCCAAGCTAAATGATATTCTTGGGTCCATTTGGTCAATATCCCACTGGTCAAGTGAAAGGAAGCTGATAAACTGACAAACAGGAATGTGATACAAAGGGACAGTCTACGTTTGAGTTCTTGAACAATATACAGATAAATTGAATTGAATAATTTTAACTACCAGGGCTGAATATCATTCGGCGCCTCAAAAACAGCTTGCACACATTGTGCCTTGAGCACGGTGTCATTGATGTTTCGTTCATGGGCAATGCACAGCGCTCGATATCCGAATAAACTTCCTAGCTCTGCCATTAACTGAGCGTAAACAGTACCCGTTCTTCACGAAAGTTATCACAAATTCATTCATTAGGTCTGCAAGATTTTAAACCCATTTTCCTTCCTTTATTCCTGGGCCTCGCACCAAGTTCGTATAGACTGAGTGGAACTGCGCTGTAGGGAAGGATACTACGGTCCAACCAAGTCGACTTGCTGGAGACCCTTCTCGCGATCAATCAGTCTCCGATGTTTAATAGAGGTACCTCAAAAAAGGTACAGATCCATCCTTATCCATCTTCACAATGAACTGAACCGATGTGAGGGCGCAATGGAAATCCTGTGACACCTAACTGATATCTTGAGTGGCCAACACACCACGCGTGCAACTTTTGACTGGCTGCACTGCAATTCTATGTAATCGTTATTTCGTTGTTCTCTTGTGGGACCTTGGTTCCATTATGGTCTCCGTTCGCCACTACAGTTGGTCTAAATTAATTCTTCTTAAAAACCTCACTCTTACTCAACTTGGGCTGGGGTCACGCACTGTTGTACCTGAAATATTTAATCCATCTAGAAGAGGCATCAGTACTAACAGACACACAGTTATCAAATACACTCCTCCGGCCAAGGTGTCCATTCTGGCACTGTTCAATACTAATATCTGTTTTTTTCTTTACGAAAATGTCGGATCCGCCCCTCGTACTTCAATCACCGATCCATGTACACTCTTGGGTCATTTGCATACAAGAAACTTGGCTGAACCCGGATATCACTAGTTCATCAGTACGATCATAAAGAACTTATACGTTGCTCCTTTCAGATCGTCACATGTCACAGCTTTTTTGCGATTTTTTTAGCATTTATTTT
>LUCM01003990.1:3875-22320 GCA_008360955.1 Fasciolopsis buskii
TGTGCCGACTAACTTTTTTTCTCATTTGGGATAGTGGGGGATAGACTACAGGGTCCTAGAGATAGGATCGGCATTTTGAACACCAGACTATGGTGTAGAGTCACCGATACACGGCCGTAGAAAGGAATATTTATTTACAACCCTGTCAAAACGATTACTAGTTTTCAATGAAATTTATTTTTATCAGGCTGTAAGTTTTTCATTCACGGAAGCTTGAACACAAGCACGTCACATTTGACACACGTATTAGGGGATAGTAGTACGTTCGGATTTGTCGCGAAATTTCACTGCTGCTTGAAAGCAAAAGATATGTGGCAGTCGCCTGGTGGCTGATTGTGCATGACCGTTTGGCCTTTCACCATGCATTTTCCGATTGACTAATTTTCTCGTGTTATCTGGCATCAAATAAATTTATATGATTGGGTTGTGCCTGACATCGGGAATGATAGACGAGCAATATCGCGATTATTGAGAAGAAAACGCGATATTTTCTCACACAATGAAGAGTTGAACTGTTCAAGAGCACGGATGGTCAGTTTAGCTTAGGGCAGTAAGTTGGTTTTCGCTGAAGGAAGCAACGACTGCGTCCGTATTTTTCATTCTTGGAATAGTCTTGCTTCCTAATATATGGGGACATGTGAATTATATTAAATCTCCTAACTAAAAGCAGGTGACTATTGTGAGAGCTCGGAGCACTGTTTGACATGGTCGCATATCATGGATAGAATTTCTTGGAAAATAACATCGATAATTGAGATTACGGGTAAATTGTTCACTTATTCACATAACTGTCTGTCACGAGCTAACTGATAGTTTAGGCATGGAAATTTTGGAGTTTACTCAGGAGGTCAATAGGACTCATTGGAAAGAGAATTTGTGATTGAAATCTGCTCCCAAGTTCTAGGTCATTTTTCATGTGTCTAAGCTAATTGACATACTATTGGTTGAAATTTGAATAAATGTCGGCCAGGTTCCAGAAAATAGAATGACCGTAAAATCGCTTTTTTCCACGTACCGCTAGTATTCTACTCCAATTCCGGATCCGTTGTCGCTGATAGACCTAGAGAACCCACAAGTATGTATTCACATGTTTCACGGTCCTTTCCTGATTGTTCACTCAACACTTTGGGATAAACATGCATGGAAAAATGATTCTTCCAGTCCACGCAAAAGTCTAAATGTGGCTAACATAAAATAAGGCAACCATAAATACTGAAAAAGTTTTAATCAATTAATCAAATCTGCATCAGCCTCTAGTTGTCCTTAAAGCCGTGCCGTTCGGTGGAACGTAAATGATCTCGAATGCGGTGTCCACTGCTCAGGTGACGGTCCAGTATGGGTCATCTTGGGTTGTGGGTAGATCCAATAAATTGTGACGATAGACTGCACTCAGGCAAGATCAAAAACTGCGACTAGGTCATGCCGGTCTGTTTTGCTGCCAACCCATGAAAAAACGAGCTGACATCAGACAGTGCCACTGCACAAAAGTGAGGTGTGATGATGGTGGCTTGTGTGTGTGGCTTGTCTCACTCCGGACATTCCAGAGGGCGCAGTTAATGACCCACTCAAGTGATAGTTGCCGATCATTCAGAATTATTGTACTCTGTTTAGCTAAACTGGTGTGTGCGAATTTCGATTGATTGTGACGCGATTCCGAATGATCATGACTTAAGTCTGAAATAATGGGGATATGGTTTTGCCTCCGAATAGAACGCATTCGGTTTGGTTATTTAGAGATTTGTTGCTATCTAAGGAGGTTTTAATTTCCACGATTGTTGCAAACATTCAGAATTTGAACTGTGTTCATCTCTAAACCAAGATTTTATACGCCCACAGTCAATAGTATCAACAGCTTCTGAATGAAAAGTCTCGTATGGTTGGAATAGTTCTTCCAATCTAGTCTTAGCAGCTGTTGAAAAATGTTCCTAATTGTCGGTTCTGTGAAGGAAAGTACATTCGACATTCGCTTACTTACCCAAAGCAAAATGATCTTTGCTACCTCTCGTATTCAAAATATGGCAAGACTACTTATCATTTAAAGCAGTAATCATAACAAACCAGGATTCATGTATACGGGCCAGACCAAAACATTGATGTACAAGAAATTGCCACTGAGTATGCGTATTTGCATTCGTTTCCGAGCTGATGGTCATGCCACGGTTCTTGTAGAATTTGTCTAATGCTAACCACAGTGAGTATTTTAATGAAATTTTCTATCTGCTTCAATCAGATTCGTTCCAAATAAACAATCAATTGGGTTAGTTGTTATTGAGATAAAAATGGACTGCGTGTTTCCAAGGGTACTTGAAAGTCGTACAATTAATTTGAATGAATTTACTCCTACATACAAGGAGTAATCATGTCACGAAGCAGCAGTAGGAAAGTATAGGAAAAGAACAAAAGGTTGAAATGCTGATAGGGCTTGAAGCAGAATCTTCCTCGCAATCGAGAATGACAGTTTCATTGTGAGTTCGATTGCAACATAATCTACACAAATCTATATTATTTACTATTCATTCTTCTAATCCGTAGTTCGGGTGGAACAAAAAGGTAAATACTAGTTGGTAGGGATTGGCCTCCTTGGGCACGATTCGATGTATTTGATTCACATTCAACGTATCAGTGCCAATAGTGGGTGCTTGCCAATCAGTGACAAAGAGCACAGTTGGAACGACCGGCCAAAATATCCGTGCAGGGACTTCTCAAATATTGCTGAGCACGCCTAATAGGGATGTGTCGTTCGGACAAGCGAACTAGAGTGACAACATAAAACAAAAATTCCCATCATCTAACACATCATCTAAAACGTCCCATTTGCAAACTCACAAACGCCATTTAGGGACTGCACCACAATGGGTTACCGTCTTGTTTAACCTGCCCAATGTAAAAAGAAACCGGAGTTGACGGATAAATAAAATATTTGAACTTACATGATGTCCATACTTCATAAATCGTATGATTACTATAAATCGTTTGTTATATTGCCTGAACTCGAATATCAAATGAGGCCGATTAGAGCAGCATTTCATGGTCGAGTAGGTAAAATTGAATATGCGAAGCTAATTCTCCACTGTGCTAACTGATTGCTGTATTAAATATACCACAAATGAACTATTGTCACTGATACGATGCGCTCATCACATTTGCGGGAAATGATCACGTGAGTTTCAAACAATTACCTGAAGAGTTCGGGGAAAATATAGGAAACAGAACGTACTGTCAACAATGGTGTTCTATTGTAAGTCTCTTACTATTCGGTGGATATGTTCGAAGGCAAATTGCTTCATTAATTTCTCAATGAATCCCCTGTCTAGTTTTGCATAGCACTATCTAATCCGGTGGATGCATGCAAGCAAGCAAGTATCAGTTCTGTTTGAATTTGTCTTTTTATGCGCTTTTCTATTTATGTCTCAGTTTTTGATTCGCTAACGACAGGCATCGTGTGAGCCCTTATTCATGTCCATTATCGTCATTTTCCCACTAGATTAAATCACTTGCAATTGCAGCCAACAAAATCGAAATAATATGCCCATATATCTTTTCGCTTGTCTGCAACATGAAATGAGTTCTTCCTTGCCAAACTAGAAGATCCGATATAGTGTTTCATCCCTCTCACTTGATTATCTAACCGCTTCCTTATTCTTCATATACTAAAGCTAGGAACCACATTTTTATTTCTCATCTAACTTCTGCACCTTCCATTCCTGCAACAACTTAGTTAACATGAATGTGGTTGATTTCATTCCTGGTTCATTTTTTCTTCTCCACCTAAATTAGCTGCAGGTTAGTCAGGAACGCTCTTTCGAGATACCGACAGAAATGTGTAATCATCTTTCAGTCGGAATGAACATAGGTCCACGGAGAAAACTTTATCAAATTCCACCGCTGACCGATAGATTTTGGCGGCAAATTTTGAGAGTAAATGAGTTCGTTTATAAACATAAATGCATAGAAGAAACAAACATCCAGTTTGCTTCTTTGATTTTCCGCCACGGTTCAGCTATTAACAATCACGTCAAATTATTATTACTAGAAACTCTCAGAAAGAACTGCTGTACACGATTACTTATGGTCTGTTTGCTTCTGTCGGAGTTTGCTCCTTTAAGCAGATGTCCATTTGCTGTGTTGCATGTCATATTCTGCGGATTGCTGAAACGGAAATGGCCCCTTTGCGTTTTGTATCTGAAGTCTGATAAATCATTGACGGCCAGTCCGGACAGCTTAAAGGTCACGGTGTCCGCTTCAAATTTATCCAAACCCCGTTTAGTCGCCTATCTGGTGCGACGCCCAACTGTGATTTAATCATGCTGCCTATCCTTGGCCTCGTTTCCGTATCAGATCGCAATTGTCTCCATTTAGTCTGTGTTGCCTTTGGGTTTCCTTGTAGGCATATATATATATATATATGTACCAGTCAACTTTGAGCAGTGTTTAGGATTGACAGAGGAATCATTTCACTGATTGACCTCCGACTTCATCCTTAGCACACAAACATCGGGTTATCCAGTCAACTTCGGATTCGGGAACCACGAGATTCGAGTTTCGCTCTCACTAGTTTTGCCAGTACTATATTTTGATCATCAGCACCAAGGCTCGAATCCGAGCTTGCATACGCCTCTGAGCTGTCAAGTCCAGCACCGCATGACATGGAAAACCAGTCGCAAAAACAGGATAAATGCGAATAGTTACCCAATCTTGCTGACAAGACCCTACTTGGTGTCGTGCATCAATTCTTCCTTGTATCCCCAAAATCCGAGAACTGATTAGGTAATCCATACGAAATACTTTCTATTACTTTCTCTCCAAATGAATAAAGTGGGTAGAACACATTGTGAAATGAGAACAAGTTAAATATGTTGGTTGGCGTAGAAACTAGGCGTTTTGTATAAATAACGCTAAATTCGTACTAGTGGCTGTGTGGATGACAAAAGAAACTGTCGTGCGATGTGCTATTGAAATCCGCACTTATCCACAACAATGGGAAGGCGCTGCAGGAGATAATGAGATGGTGGCTCGATTATCGTCTTAATCTTCAAAACCCTCTTCTATTGGCACCCAGAATGCTCAACTGATCACTATGGCTTATCTATTCAACGAAGCCCTGTTCTCAGGGACAAGTGCCACACAATATTTTTGTCGTGAACACCTCAAAACTGGTGGATATTTTCAACTTCACTTGCTTCGTTGAATACTAGTAGGACTCTCCATTCGGATCCCGGGCATACTGAAATGCGCAAATCCCAGAAACATCGGCGGAATAGCAACCCGAGAAATTAATGGGAACAGTGTAGGTTGGGAAGTATGGGGAAATGGATAGGATGCAGCTTTCGACAATGGTTACAAACTTTACCGAATGATTAGGACTACTAGCCGACGGTATTCGGGCTTAAGTCAGGTGATTGAGAAATCCGACTAGCCATTGGTTCACGTGCAGTAAATTTGCATGGAGCGTTGAACAGAACCCTTCAAGGAGCAGTTTAGTTTGGTCCATTTCGACAGTATGCCTCTCATCTATGCCTGCAAATAAAACAATGCTGACAGATACCACTGTCTCATCAGAAAATAATATATCAGACTGGTAGCTATTCTGAAAGGCCACAAAGTATCTAAGTCGATTGTGGTGATTTCTCCCGTTCTCAAGCACGACAACAGTGTTAGCTTTGATATCAACAAAGCCCTTGGGTTTAAACCGGACGAATAAAAAGGTTGTTGGGTCTTTCAGTAATGATCACAATAGAATTGGATCGGATAAGCATTGCATCCAAACTACCCAAAGGCATTAGCCAGTGGAGAAGGTGTGAGTGTTAGGACGAAACCGCTTTCAAACCTAATCGAGTTTATACTGACCAAATCCTCACTGGCAGCCAGTCTCAGGCAGTAAGCCTACCTTCCACCGATTCATGACTGCCTTCGTTTTTGGTCTGAAAGCAGCATATGAATTAGTCAGCCGTGCCTGTCGTTGTGGGATATGCGAACAACACAGGCAATCTACTGTATAGGGCGATATTTCACCCAAGTTCAGGGTTTTCACTTTTCAACTTTTGCTTTCAATTTGATGGAAAATGTTACGAATCTGCGAAATCACGTTCTGTACAGATGCTTCAAAGGCATTGTTTCCGACTTCAGTTCAATCTCCTTATGTTAACTAAGAAATGTCCGGGATTCGGGCAAACACTACGGGCAAACCAAAGAAACCCTGCACTCATGGGCAACTGCCACAGAAGACTGTATGCAACGCAATCTTCTGAAACGGTGGATATCCTTAACTTTATGTGCTCCATTGAATGCTCGCAGATCCTATTTTTCGGAATCCAAGCGAACTATAATGACCAAATCCGATAGAAATCAGGTAATCATGAGTCTCAGAAATGAAGGAAGTACTGGTGGATCGGAATGCGACTGTCGGACATAATTTCATTCGTTATGGACAAATCAGTAGCACTGCTCGACAAAGCCCAAACGTGAACCGGATGATCATGGAAACTAATGGTAATCTGGTTCGCTCTCAGCAGTTTCTCCTGGATCGTTAAGACAATTTAGGACAGTTTAGAGATCACCTGAACCCCTGACGATCATATAAGTGAACAGATGCATATAGATGCCAGCCTTTCATCCAAAATATAGATCATCAGGGAGCTTGGCTTCAAGAAAAACCATAAGGCTTCTTGACCATATAACCTGTTCTCTTTTCTCTTCAACGACGGTGTAGAATGGGTAACATCGGAGTTAACAAAACGCCTAGAATCAACCTGTGAAAGGGAATATATACCCAAGGACATTGATGAATCGGTGATTGTATTGATTTGCAGGCTTTTTTGGGAAAATCGCAAGGACTTTGTTTGGTAAGCATCTCATCCAAATTATTCGCTGGCGTTATCCTCCGCCGATCATCGACTACTCGCGGAAGGTTCATGCGTGAGAACCAAGCCGGTCATCTCTCCGCCAAGGGTGCATTAGGGAAACCCCCAATTGGGAACGAATCTAAACACATGGGCACATGTTTAGCACACCCGTGTTCTCTTTCTCTTCCAGTCTGATTTCACACGGAGATCGTTCTCACGGCAATCATTCATCCGAGTTTATCATAAGTGTTCAGCAAAAATTCTGTCATCCGCATTTTAATTTTTTACGAAAACGGTTATGCACATAACTTCATGCTCCGGTGAGAGTACCACTAGCATTTGCTAATACTGCGAACTGCGTGACTTCGAACATCCCGGCATCAAATATCCCGGCAATGTTTTACTATACAGTAAAGGCCAGTCCAAAATGCAGATTTTACCAATTTTTTGAAGAATATTGTAGGCACGTTTGGGATGCCTTTTGCGCCTTCTAAGTGCAAAGGCTGTTGCAGGACTGGACTTTTCCAGGGGGAGAATCTAGTTTAGTTGATGTTTTCCAGACTTGATCTGCAATATCTCACCCGGTGTTTGTATTATTGGTTGAGGCATATTGGAGTAGACCGAGAGCTAGACTGTTATCTTGGAATTTCAAGAATCTGTGGCACTAGGGTGACATCGGGTTGTCGAATAAATGTCGACTGCACCGAGTGTCACCAAGATACGTCCTGATATGCACTTCAGAAAGATATCTGCGGAAGTGCGAAGACTGTCGGCTTTTGGACACCGCTTCTTTCGTAGTATTGGTGTACTTGAGTGCGAGAGTTTGTTCAGTAACTCAAAAGTTAGGCGTAAGAGTTTGCATGGTAAGGTTCATTCTAAAGACGGAACAGGCATTAAATCTAAACTGGCCTAAGGGATTCGAATATGTTGTATGCATGCCTATCGAACTCCTTGCTTGAGGTGCACTGTCCATCCAGGGCAATAATGATTGGAATATGGATTAAAGTGATCAGATGGTGACATGGCAAAAGGGCATAAAACCTTAACCAGCGGACTGGCTAGTACAAGTTGAGGTCAAATAAATCCCTCTAAGCCAAAGATGGAAGCACTACGTGTTGTGGCTTATTACCAGAATTAGCAGCGCTTTCCTAAAGAAGTGCTTGTTCATGTGAGCAGTGATTCAATTTTTCGATATTGCCCTGATCTCTAACTATTCCTCGTTCTCAAATTTTCTTTGTAAGCAAGCCGTGCTGTGAGGCAGCAGATGAAGCAAGAACACATTGGTGCAATGTTAACAGTTTCAAAAAATGAACATAAGTGAATGCCACTCAGAAGTATGTTTCGCGTAGGAGTGAATGAACAAAACTGCGCCTGAAGCCCAGGACCGGTTTCGCGGTTATTACCACTCATCATGTATGCAAACATGGCATTCTCCTGTTCAACTATTATAATCCCTGTGCACTCCTTTAATGCTTCCTCATTAGAACCGCCTTTGAATGATTTAAGAACGTGGAAGGATGATAATGGCAGTTTGCTTGCGCTGAAATATTGCCCATTCATCCCTATGGGAAATTTACTACTGGGAACGAAAACCAATACTTCTGGACTTTCTGAACGTCAGCCCTGCCTGACGGATGAAACTCTCCCGACGAATCACTGTTTCATTCTTAAATGGACTTGTCATCAATTCACATGGGATTTTAGTGAGAGACTAACAAAGTCAAGCACAAATGTTGAGACGGTTCGACACAAGATTGCATATTGTAACAGCTTTTCATTTTACAGCTTCGGCTCTGGGAACGGGAATCGCGTCAATTACTGAATGCGCGTTGGGGCAAGGCGAGCGCGAATGGGTTCAAGTGCGATCAAAACATATTAATGCATTGAGGTAAAGACCAAACCGAGACGCAACCTTTTAAATGTTGGGCAAAGTTTCTGAAGTTAATTCCATATGCGCATGACTGGAGAGTAACGGACGGATTGCGACATCAGTCACAAAACTGGAAAAGTTGACAGATGGATCGGTGAACAAACAATTAAGCTGATAATTGAAAAGATGAAGGAAAAATAACAGCTGCTTGAAAGAACACGGAAATTGTTAGTTAAGGGGTTAAATAAATAATAACCAAGTATAGTTTGCTAATTCCTAATGGAAAACTGGTCTTTCAACCACAACAGCTTAGAAGCGAAACAACCCAAAGCCTTAAACTTATACAAAAGGAAGAAAAGGAAGCAATGTGAAAAGCACTGGAGTATTCTGAAATGGTTCAGTGGGCCGATCTCACGGAACTTTTTAAAATTTTAGAAATCAAATTCTAAAGTGAGGTGCCTCAATGCATGACAATGAATAGCACTCTGTGGGTTTGCACGCAGAAGAGGCAAAGGCAATTGGACGCAGGATATTTTGCAAAATATCAAAAGTTGTGTGTTTGGAGATGAGGAGGGCCGTTGCGAATTTCTGACCAGCTGATTCAGCACTAGTAACAAAGAATCTGTTAATGAACGCTGTCATGAAGTTCAAGAAAGAATTTGCTCTCAGTTTGAGAAAGGTGGAAGATGGACCATATACACCAACTGCGGACACAATTTTGGAGAGGTAAAGAAGCTCAAAATTTCCTCCGAATAAAATGGTTCAACGTTCTTGGAAACAGGCCTTGTGTAAAATTTAACCTAGCGCTTTAAAGAAAATGAATTATTCTGCTTCGACAAGGTGAAAACATTGTATGTCACTCAACTACGGCTGCTGTACTAAGGGAAGATGGTGTTGAACTAACTGGATCATTGGCTACTGATGCTGGTTCGAAACATCTTTGTCGGTCTTCTTTCTCCAATGAACTCTGTCTTGCTGAGATCAGCAAAAGCTCTTGAGAACCATGTCATTCGCAATTTTTTCATTGGCACAGGATACTTGAATGCAAACCACACTTGAGCTCGAGTGAATTCAAGAATTCAAAACATTGGTTAGACACAGTTTTCGGCCGGTGCTGATCAAGTGAATTAGGGGTCAACCACCGACCGAGTCAGCGGTTCGAATCCCAGGTCTTCCGGTCACCTTGGCGATAGACTACGACTGGCTGTCGTTCGGCTCATTACCACTTTTGACTTGAAGTGACCCTATGTGGTTCCATGACACTCCAAGTTTCAAAGTCACAGATTTCGGTTCTTTCCTCCTCGCCCGTGTGGTGGGTCTCTTCCATCACATTCGTGCTTCAAGCATGTCATTAAAAAATAAAGAACCGACTTTAGTACTAACCATTGCAGGAAGGCTCATCATGCTTGAAATTGTGTCAGTAATGGTTCCCTGTCCGTCAATAAGCCTATATTTCTTGATCTGGGAAGACTTCAACGAACGTATATGACGCGAAAATGGGGATAATTGTACACAGCCAAGTTGAATAAAAATGTCCTTCGAATAACTAGCCGTAGGCAGTATGGAAATGCTAAAAACCAACTACCTGCAGCGCAGTCGACCGAGGAGCGCGCCAACCTAATAGAAATTTGAGCCGAGAACGAAATTTTCGATATCAAAGTGTATTATAGATAGTGGATGTTTATGCGAACTGCCCGCCATTTGACGAGATCCCTTTTACCTTCTCATTTTGTCACTGTTCTAAATCATCGATCACTTGGAGTCCAGACGCATCATAATCCAAATTGAACAAGAGTGATGGTCATCTTAAAGTATTCTGAAACAACAGTTTTCTGAAGGGATGAAAGCCATAGAAATTAGACCGGCTTTTAATGCGAGCAATAACGCGTCAACGTACGAGAGTTCCCGCATTCGCGAAGTTTAAAGATAGACCGATGATAAACTGAGTATAATATGCAGACCAATTTTGTTAGATTTTATTGCAAACGATTAAAAACAGCAAACGTTTAGTAAACACATTTGACACTTGAAAAACAAATGTTTTAGAATTGTATTGCGTCATTGATATCTCTCGAAAAACTAAATTCCCTGTAGGTATTTTCTCCGAACTATTTGAAAGAGCATTACCTTAATTTGCTTTCGTTCCGTGAAGCTGTCGTGGAGGGATGGAATTCTGCACAGAAAAGATGGTAAATGTTGACCATTGAAGAATGCTTCTATAAGGAGATGACAAAGGCCACTTCAGTAGCACAAACTCCTTATTATTTTTGGCGTTTGAACTCGAGGTTTCCAAAACAAAGATGTCTGTGTTACCAATAAACAACCAGTCCCGATTCCACCCTAATCGCATTCATCGAGTTTAGTTTGTTCTCATGTAATTCTCACTGTCAGCTAATAATCCTCGACGGTTGTTCACGCTCTGATTACAGCTGTGAAGATCAAGAAATAAAACTACCTGAAAATTTTTGTACATATTTGTGTTGCCAAAGGCTTTGTTGAACTGATGTGGATAAATTCACGTGAACAAAGAAAAATATCTTCGGGGTGTGAGAATAAAGTGTACCTGATATGAAGGATCTGGTGATTTACCATTGGTTGTTACCATAAAAGACAACTGTGCCACAGAAATCTCATCTGAATGATTATGATAGTGATTGAATGATACAGCTATTTAGGAGTCACACGTCGGACGGCAATGTGCCAGGTACGCGCACTTGATGAGCCGCAATCACTGCAAGGAAATTTTTAATTCATCCGTATGCAAAAGACAATACGAACCATAGTTGTGTGGTTCTGCTACTTGATATTCTGTCAGATCTGTGTCTCAATCAACAAATCGGTATATTATTTTGCTAACTGGGAAATTCGAAGTAAACCACGCTTTGAGGTTAAGTATGATGTGGGGAAGGCGAAGTCATTCCATTCACAATCAATCTGAACGTCTAACTCAAATTCATATGAATCCGCTTCTTTAAACCATCATGTGATTTTCGCGGTAACGTTAAAATGAACTGCGAAAAGCTAATTTCGAACAAATTCTAGAATAGAAGATTGAAGTCAGGTTGCAAATCTTCGGAATGTTCTGATATTCTTCCCCGATTGACCCCACCGAATTCACTGGATTGAACAGGATCACCAACACTTTGGTTTATCACGTGAAAATTCTAGCTAGAACAGCTTCGGAAAGCAAAGACCAACCAAAGTCACACGAGTAAATCAGATAATCTCTATTACAAATTAAAATTGTTGCGGAAAATCCATGCATTCTATTCACGGAAGAATTGAGCAACTATGTATTTGTTTTGGAATCTACTTGTTCATTAGACTAGTTTATTGCTTTTCATTTCTCTCAGAAATGTATATTCCTGGAATAAGCATAGGCTGGTGTTCTTTCTGTCGGCTTAATGATTTGTGTTGTACATTAGTAGAGGTAGTCGCATCATCCAATTCGATTCAACTGAGTAACTAATTGCACATTTGTGACAATCAAGCGGGAAGTTTTATTGACTGCATTAACAAAATATACTCTTGCACAGCGGTGCATAAGTTCTCTCGCTGGGAATTCATTTATTCATCAAGCAATCGTCAGTACGTCTCAGAGGTAGTGAGACGGAATTCATAATATTCTCCCCAGTATGCCCCAAATGCAGTTTGCTTAAAAATGGTTTTCTTTCCCAGAGTGATCGATGATCAATTTAACTTTTAAAATGACAATGAAATGAATATTTTAGCGATTAACTCGCCACTTGGTCGAAGCGGGTAAGCACAAATCATCGATTGTACAGGTTTTCGATGTTGATTTTGATGCGAAGCACAAATAGAAGCATTGGATGTAAACGTTGTGATTCTCCTTCTGCTGCGCCATTATGCGGAATGACAAAATAATTAAATTGATAGAAACTGAAATTGAAATGTTTCACAAGACAGCAAGGATCCACGAATGGGAGCCAGACAATTGATTCACCACTGATCATATTACGTGCAGTAATCAACAATTGTTCGCCAAAGGAACAATCAAAATTTGAAGCTGATGTTGATTGTGCATAGACTTACTTACACGGACGGGGTAGTATGTGAGGTAATCAGTAAAATTCCTGAAACAAACGACTAGTTTGGGAATTGTGGCCAGACACCATACATGCGTACCCGCTAGATATCCGCAAGTTACCACCATCTGTTGCTTCGGGGGTCTCGTGGACACCAACCCCGTAGTCGAAATGTGCACCTACAAGAGCCGGTCCACTGGTTAAAGCTTTTATGCATTTTACCCATGCCGCCTTCTGGCCACCTCGAAACATCCTCCAACCATGTACTACCTAGCTGAACAGCATACAGCGAGACAGCCTTTCTGCAGGCATGCGCATTTAGTGCCCGTTCTAAAAACTGGACTCTAGGATCCACAGGCTTATAACTAACCTCTGAGTTACTCATAAAATTCTCCCACCACCTACAGTGTTGGAACCGAAAGTATTTGCATACCTTCTGGTCTCAGTGATCATGTTTCGGAACCATAGAACAACATCGACCTAACTGCTGCCGTGTGTACGCGACCTGTGATCGATAACCGGACATCACACCGACGTCACTGATGCCACAAATTAGCAAGCATCAATCAGACCTCTGTATGAGCGAAGTTACTTCTTTCTATATACGACCACCATATGAGATACAACTAAAAAGATAACCAAATCTATCCGCCTCATCTAGTTGCTTCTCTGTGAGAAGAACCTTTGGCTTTGAACCGATTCATACCTGGAAGAACACCTTAAAATTCGAGGGTGCACAAATTATACCAAACATAAATATACTGGCATTCAGACGATCGAGAAATACCTGTAAGCTATTCGAATCTTCATTCAATGGCACAGCATTCACCGCACATTGCAAGCCATGCAGATTTCTCAGCAAACAAAGGGTATAGCCGTAACTATAACAACGACGAAGTTAAAAAGAAGAGGTGAAAGGGGGCAATCCTGGACAATTAATGTTCAAACTAGTTTGTTGTCATTTATGAATCTAGATTAAGATAAACTCCTAAATTCCTTCCAAAAACGACTTGAAAATTGTTTCTCTGCAGTAGGATTTCATTTTTCATGTTCAGTTGCGTTTGCCTGGACAACCTAGATCTTTCCTGTTTAACTGGCCTTAGTGCATTCTACGAACAAATCTAACGAAGGAAACCTGTAAATAACTTCACGGTATTTGCCGAAGTCTATTAAATTCTAGCAAGTGCTACCGCCTTAAGAATAGTGAGAATGGAACTGTTTGAAAGAATCCCAATCGGCGGTACCTGCATATGTGAATATAATATTCTCTTGTGTCGGAATGTAAAATATTCCAATCGCAAATTGGAATTATTTCGAGAATTGCCGATGTAACTCGCAACATCCTTCTCCGAACGGCCGATTTTGTCCGACGCGGCGTTTCATTCCATTCCGTAGAAGATTGTGTCCGCGGTACCCCTACTTCTGGATTTTTCTTCCCTGTTAAAATAAATGGGGATAGCATTCACGAATCATTAATCTGTCTAGCCAGTTATTGCGAAATTGTCCCAGAAAAATACTTGGCTTTTGAGAGAGAAAAACAAGAAACAGTCTTCTTCTTGGCACTCTGGTTATAATGGTATGTTTTGTATTAAGTAACCGGATGAAAGGCATCAGGTTCAAAATCTTCTTCGTTTGATCAATCACTGCGGTCAGCAAACGGTGCACGTCGATGTGTTATACATGATGGTCACAAGTTTGCACCTCCATACTCCTGGGGCCCATTCACCACTAATCAACTCGCAATTGATTGCAACTGCATCCCGAAAATATTATATTGTCGCAAAGATAAAATAAAACGAACTAATTCCAGTCTTATATCGGGAACAGGAAGTCGGGATGGCCCCGAAATAGGGTGATCAGTCCAAAATTTTCCGCGATCTGTATGTTGTTGGTTAGATTACCCTTTGTAAAGAAAATTTTCTACCTAGAAGATCTGCATTGTAAGTTGTACTTAACGATAGCGAAAGATTCTAACAAGTTATTAAATGGATCAACACTGTGTTTGGAAGTGATTTGGACGTTCTGCAAGGTTAAGGAATCATTGATGTTAACATCGACTTGTCGTTGAATGAATGCACACACGGTAAGGAAAAATGAAATTAGGTGTGCAATCATACATTTTATGTCGGTGCCGCAACAGGTCTGAGTTACTCAGCACTTTTTATTACCATTTTGCAATACCGATTCATAGCCCGATTCGGCTTTGTCGATTGGTCCCGGTTATTCGTTGTCCATAGTAATCAAAAATGAAAAACAAAACGGAATCCGGTGTATGCTTGCGTGTTGGGTAGACAAAGTAAGCTGTTCCATTAGCTATGAATATGAGATTTGATCCTATTTTTATTTTGCGGTTCAATGGTAAAATTACTTCAATCACCTGTCATCAACTCCGTTTCGTTCGATGGGAAGAAGAAAACCCTGGGCAGACTTTCCGGTTCCAGCAGAGAATGGATGAAAATATCGACTTGTTTTCTTATCAGACGACATCGGATTTTTCCCGCGCTGGTCTATTTGGAAAATCTAACTGTGTACCTGGTTAGAATCAGCAAGATATAGCGGCATTTGTTACTACGTCTTGCCATTTTTGGAGATGCATTATTTTCCACTGCTCTCCATCTTTACGTGGAGTTACAATTCTCATTAAATTCTGTTCAGTCATTATTTCGGCCCTCTCGTTCCGAGTTATTTTAACTACCGTTCCCAATATGTGTAGGTATGGAAATGGACATAACAAGGGGTGGAAAAACCGATGTGGCATAATTTATTAATCGGTATCGTTGGTATGGACATGTAAGAAGGAAGAAAAAGATCAAACAATGAGATCAAGCTGACGGGAGAGAGATTTTCATAGGTTCCGTTATACTTCACTTCAATACATGCTAATAAATACACAAGCCTTTTGCATATATCTAAGGTTATTTGAAGGGCCTGAGGTTGTCCGTGAAAGGTGGAGTCTGTGAAGCAGTCGTTACAAAATAGAAAAACATCAATCCTACAAATGCTCACGAATAAATCGTGAACTCCATTTAGAACATGCATGGAATAGTTGATTGCTTGCAAGAAAACTCAGGGATAGTTTGCCTTACAAAGGTGAAGGCACTAATAATTGGAATGCTATGAACAGCGTCAATTCTCCTGAGCCATATGAACCCTTGATACTGTGAATGTACTTTCTGAAACAGTTCAGTTATTTTACCACGTAGGCTTTGTGTTCAAGTAAAACTTTTGAGAGCCCACGAATTAAACGGGAATCAAAGTCGAAATTTTAATTTGTTCCGCTTCATGTTCTTCTAAGCAAGTTAGTTTGGAGTCCTAAGGACTGTACGGTTAAATCTTACTGTCATGGAATTTCATGAGCATTTTCTGGGTCTTCTTAGGTCCCGCAGCCGATAGTGTGAAATGATGAAATCGAAGTGTTTCCGCAGAACCCACGACTCGTCAAAATACCACTTTGGTAGTCTGCACTCTAAACTGAGTAAATTTTATTTATAGTTTCATAGATTAGTGTTCTAGAAGGTCAGCTATTTTTTATTTCCTTCATATGGAACCGTCAAATAAGATGTAATTTCTGGATTGGTTTGCATGATCAATATTCGAACGCTAAAACTTAGTGAGTGAAAAAAATAAAGAGATATTCCATCAATTGTACGAAAATTGCCCGCTAAGGAATGTTGGCAAATGAATTTCACAAATTATATTTTGAAACAATGTAAAATGAGCAATCAAGTTGGCTATCAGTCTATGGAGGTGAAAGAAGCAAACACAAGGGGCCTTTATATGGATCAAATAGGAAGCTATTGCGGCCCAACTTAGACGCCGGATTAACCGAGGATTGCATTTGCTGTATTGAACTGAGATGCTTGAATTATTTCCTCAGGAGCTGTCTAGGTAATTCAAGCCAATAGCCAGTTGACATTCGCTTGTCAACTGAAAAGAGCGGATTGAACGTACAATGTGAGAGGAAAGCGTTCATTTTTTCTTCTCTGTCGCGTATTTTAAATATGTTGACGGATGCAGAAATTGAGCAGTTTTGCCCACAATCTAATTTCGGGGGGACGGGACAACAAAACAAAGTGTCCTTTGATGTGTCATGGAAATTTATACTTATCTACAGCACTGTGATTTCGGTGCGAAATAGTGTCAGATGAGGACTCGGTTACCGCATCTTCTCATTCGGAAAATCCGTTTTGACTTTGCTGTCTTAACGTTCAAGTACTTTTTCTATTGAGCCTAAAAACGATCCCTCCGATCAAGCTAATTGATTTTCCATTCAGTTAAGTCCTACAATCAGAGGATAATGCCGTATAGGACTTTATGCTGCATGTATTCAGAAGCTGTGGATAACATCCACTTCAGTTGTTTTTTGGATGCTGCAAGATCCCTCTGCGCCAATCATGCAATTTTGTGGGGCTCGCTGTTGTTGAAGGGTGTGCCAAAGAAGCTCAATTTAACTCTCAGATCTCTGTATGTGATTAGCCGAAGGCAAACTCGTACGTACTACGATCAATCGTCGCAATTCAGGACAGCCACTTTTCAATTTTCCTCTCCAACCTTGTCATTATTGGGCATACAAATTCAGAATGTGCTAGCAAAGTTTACTGCTAAAATTAGATCCATCCATATTGTGAACCATAGAGTAGACATTTCGGATACGCCTTGCGCTTGTAAAGTAAAAAAGAACACTGTAGTGTGACTGGATTGGCTCGAAGTCGAACCCAAATCTTGTAGTGGAAGAATTTGGGGAAGAAGATAGATTTCGACACTTGGGTAGTAGTAATCAACCTGTTGCTCGTGTCTCCAAAATCAGCTTCGCCTATTAGATATTCATGAACCTGAGGGATCTTTAATGAGGTCTATTTATTGATCAAAAGTCGAGTGTACACAGCGCTATTAGGATGCCTCCTGTCATGTAGGTTAGAAACAAGGCTGTTTAGGGAAAGGTACGAAAACCTTCAGTGTTCGGGCGTCACTGCTTTTGAACTGCTGATAAATTTTAATGGGACAGTTTGATCAGTAATTCAGAAATTTGACATGGGGTAATGGGCTGTAGTGTCCAATCGTTAGAAAAGGCACTGAAATCGAGTGGATCTACTTCGTTTGAAAGTGCTGGCCTTTTGTCAGAACTGCACAGTGTCCCCGAGCGTTTGGGTTTGTGATTGGATTTAAGTAGCTAGTCCAAGACATGGTAAAAACGGTATGAAAACTTCAACGAACGGACTTGCTCTAATAAATTTACTTGAAATGCCCAGTTGGGGTGTACGAAATCTCTTTAAGTACTGATTAAAAACAGTGGGTTATATGGATTAATACCACAGTCAGAGACGCCCTTTTATTCGAAATAATTTTCTATGTAGTTCTTCAATTTTTTTTGCTGTCTAGTTAATCACTCGATCATTCTCATATTCTTATTTTCTTTTTGACAAACTGTATTTTTCGACAGCACCCAAAACCAGAGCAAGTTGCCGCGGGTTAGTAGTTTAGAAATTGAACTGAACTAAATACCTTTGCTTCCAAGTTGCACACAGCGATCGCCTGAATTTTCCATTGATTTTGATTATTTGGCAAATATATACTCAAGTCCTGCCTACGCGGAAGTGAAATCCAAAGTGAATTGGGATTAAACCTCAGTATTTTGCGTGAAATTGCACTAGGAAAAACCTAGCAAAACAATGACTAGGTGGTTTTGT
>LUCM01003990.1:22330-33329 GCA_008360955.1 Fasciolopsis buskii
TCGGAAAATCCGTTTTGACTTTGCTGTCTTAACGTTCAAGTACTTTTTCTATTGAGCCTAAAAACGATCCCTCCGATCAAGCTAATTGATTTTCCATTCAGTTAAGTCCTACAATCAGAGGATAATGCCGTATAGGACTTTATGCTGCATGTATTCAGAAGCTGTGGATAACATCCACTTCAGTTGTTTTTTGGATGCTGCAAGATCCCTCTGCGCCAATCATGCAATTTTGTGGGGCTCGCTGTTGTTGAAGGGTGTGCCAAAGAAGCTCAATTTAACTCTCAGATCTCTGTATGTGATTAGCCGAAGGCAAACTCGTACGTACTACGATCAATCGTCGCAATTCAGGACAGCCACTTTTCAATTTTCCTCTCCAACCTTGTCATTATTGGGCATACAAATTCAGAATGTGCTAGCAAAGTTTACTGCTAAAATTAGATCCATCCATATTGTGAACCATAGAGTAGACATTTCGGATACGCCTTGCGCTTGTAAAGTAAAAAAGAACACTGTAGTGTGACTGGATTGGCTCGAAGTCGAACCCAAATCTTGTAGTGGAAGAATTTGGGGAAGAAGATAGATTTCGACACTTGGGTAGTAGTAATCAACCTGTTGCTCGTGTCTCCAAAATCAGCTTCGCCTATTAGATATTCATGAACCTGAGGGATCTTTAATGAGGTCTATTTATTGATCAAAAGTCGAGTGTACACAGCGCTATTAGGATGCCTCCTGTCATGTAGGTTAGAAACAAGGCTGTTTAGGGAAAGGTACGAAAACCTTCAGTGTTCGGGCGTCACTGCTTTTGAACTGCTGATAAATTTTAATGGGACAGTTTGATCAGTAATTCAGAAATTTGACATGGGGTAATGGGCTGTAGTGTCCAATCGTTAGAAAAGGCACTGAAATCGAGTGGATCTACTTCGTTTGAAAGTGCTGGCCTTTTGTCAGAACTGCACAGTGTCCCCGAGCGTTTGGGTTTGTGATTGGATTTAAGTAGCTAGTCCAAGACATGGTAAAAACGGTATGAAAACTTCAACGAACGGACTTGCTCTAATAAATTTACTTGAAATGCCCAGTTGGGGTGTACGAAATCTCTTTAAGTACTGATTAAAAACAGTGGGTTATATGGATTAATACCACAGTCAGAGACGCCCTTTTATTCGAAATAATTTTCTATGTAGTTCTTCAATTTTTTTTGCTGTCTAGTTAATCACTCGATCATTCTCATATTCTTATTTTCTTTTTGACAAACTGTATTTTTCGACAGCACCCAAAACCAGAGCAAGTTGCCGCGGGTTAGTAGTTTAGAAATTGAACTGAACTAAATACCTTTGCTTCCAAGTTGCACACAGCGATCGCCTGAATTTTCCATTGATTTTGATTATTTGGCAAATATATACTCAAGTCCTGCCTACGCGGAAGTGAAATCCAAAGTGAATTGGGATTAAACCTCAGTATTTTGCGTGAAATTGCACTAGGAAAAACCTAGCAAAACAATGACTAGGTGGTTTTGTCGTTGCGGTTGTTATTCGCAACTTGCACACGAAGTGGGATAAAAGGAGATGGAATAAACATGCACCCGGACCACCATAGTGATGGGTTTGCCACACTAAGTCGAGACGAGATGAGTTGAGCCCATCATCTGCATTTTGGATGGGCTCAACCTGGCTCATGCGTTCACAACGTCCGCTGCCCCTACTCGCTCCAACACACACAGATAGTTTTGCCCGCTCGCTCCACACTGGGTGCAATCACACCAAACATCTTCAGGGTGCGCCAAAATAGGCAAAACCCTCCTCAGTCTGTCAACTCCAAAGTACAGACGCTGAGTTTGTCTGCCTACAGAATGCATATGTGACAACGAAATACCCCTGTCAGTCAGGGTTTAGTTGTCATTACCCTGCTGAACGATGCCCAGCTGGATCCGAAAAACCCGAATGATTTAAGTTTCGGTCGGGCCCCAAATACAGTTACCTCAATTTTCACAGGTCATGCAGGTGAAATAGGCTGAATTGTGACCACCACGGTCATTCACATGCACATGAGTAGATGCAAAATCGGTTGTGTCTAACGCATAATGTGGCTTCGTTTCAAACTAAAAGTCACCAGTTCGTATCTTCTGGACGTTGATCACTCACGGTTTATTACCAATCAACGAGGTGCTACTCTCATCTCAAAAATAATTGACTTCGTCGCAACATTAGCAAAGGAAGGCGAAATATAAAGAAGCATTTTGAGTATTGATATGGTTTATATCAGACAAAAAGATCATATTGCTAAGCGAAAAGTGGGCGTCAGTTCGGCGAAATCGCGCGTTCTGGATGTTGTTGGATCACTATTGGTGAACAAGATGCCTGAGAGCTGTGCACCAGATCGTGACTAACACCCAACCAAAACAGACGGTTCTAAATTGGCACTAGCTAGGACAATAATCTTGGAGCAGAATAAGATATTTTCAAAAAAAAATTAGCTTTGGAGTTGAAGTATTATTCGTAGCCAGGTTGAAAGTTTCCATTCACCCGACATGATCCAGGCTGTCATAATGTTCCATTCCCACATCTTATCTCCTTTTACCGGTGTCGAACACATGTTTTTGGCCAAACTGATCTCATCTATTCGTCCTGGGTTCGGTGTTGTAAAATACTGATATAGAAGGATTTTGAAAAATTTCAAATCCTGATCTGTCCAAACGAGGGGTAACCTGATCATCATGTAGAGGCTTGTGAATCGCCCTTGTTGTTTGGTTACCAAGTTGATGAAAGAATACATTTTTTCAATTTTTGTGAACTTTCTTCCAATAAAAGGACTCACCCATGTTGCTGAATAGGAAAAAGACACGCGCAATGGATCCATAACAGAATGAATGAATAGATTGTTTTCCTCATCAAAAGTATTTGCTTTTCTTCTCTATCGTTTTAAATATTCCTACGAGCACCTAACTGAGATTGGTAGAAAATAATGACATTTTTCTGATTTGTTGTTATTTCGGAGTAACTGGTAGCACAAATTTTCGACTGCCCTGGTTGTTTATGAGATATTGAACTTTCATCAAATTAGTCAATCTTTGTTTTTGTCCTTTAAATGCAAGTTATTTCGGTCATTATTCGTGGTGGGTCCCGGAAAAAGCTGTATCTAAATGAGAGCACCCTTTCAAAATTACTGTTATTCATCTCTACGGGAGCATGGCAACAACGAAGCAAAACAACTTTAAGGGACTAGCAGATCATTTTAGAATGCGAATTGTATTAACACGGTAATTGCTGAACACTAGTGGAAGCAAAAATCGATGTCAATAGAGAGGGGGACTCATGAGGAGCCCTTCTAAGGGATTACGTAGGATGCTGCGGTTATCGGTAAATTTCTAAATTTGCGAGCACCGTTTGTATTGTTCCGTAAAAAAGCTCATTAGTTTAACATGTAGGCCGCATGTTCAAACCAAATTTTGTTAGCTTTGAAAATGTCAGACAAGCAAATCTCATTATTTCATTTGAAGCGATGCCACTAAAACCGGCTTCTCTGAATGCGGCAGGAGGCAGTGCCATTTACTAGCTTGACCTTTCTACCATAAAATCTTTCGGTCATGGAAGTGTACGATTTCTCCTAAATCTGACATTCTAATGCGAATCAGACCATATTTGCATGTTCCGCTTTATCCGTTAGATGTCCTAAGGTCTCACGACTCGTTTCAGTACATATCCACTAGTGTACACTGTAAAGTTGTGAAACATGGTTTATGAATCCATCAAATGGTCGCGCCAAATAAGGCTGTTTTCCTTCTCCTTTTTTACTTCACCTATTCGAATCTTATGGTTCAGGTGATCAAATATATCTTGTAAACTTTTACTTCAAGCGGAATTTATGGACTTGTTCATCTGAGGAACACTTGAAAACAAAAATCAAATAAGTAAAAAATAAAAGCATTTCTTGGATTTCACAAAGTCCTCTTTGAAGAATCATGACAAACATCAGAAATGTGATATTGAAGACGCACGGTCGATAAAGAGTCTTGCTCACAGCAGACAAGACTGAAAAGCAGTTTTGTGAACCAACAAGCATTTAGAGTATGTACTGAACCAGTTTTCAGAATCGGCAAAAGAGCTCTAGGTGTTGAAAAATAATGGAACAGAATCATCGGTTCCCTTTTGGTGCGAGACACTTGAGGGCACTGAACCACGAATAGTGATGGTGGCGAAATGGCAATTATTAACATGCGGTGTACAGCTTTTTGGGCTTGGAAATGTGTGATCCTGAGTATCTGTTTAACTTGATATTGCAGTTTTGCTCATCACTCTAATTCATCGTTATACGCAAACCATCCTTTCAGCTCAACCCGACGTACTCGTATATTCATCAACTATTTGAAATCTGAAGCAGTTATTTCCTCTTACAAACTGGAATGGAAAAAAACGAAATAAACCATTTTTTATTAGGAATCTACAGTCAATTTGTCATATTAGCACAGGTTGCTTCGGGCGTGTGTGGAAATATCTTAAACGAAAAAGGGATTTTCTGGGGACACGCTACAATAAAATAGAATTTATGCTAGGTTAATCTGGCTATCAACAAACAATAGAGCACGGGCTTTATATTGTCTCATTAGCGCTTACATGAGTGAAACGATAATCAACTTGCTTCCTAACCACTCAGGCGGCAAGCCTTACTTAGTGGATAGCCTTAGTCGGAACAATTCAAGACAGGAGACATTCAATGTAAACCGCTCTTGAAGGTCTCTATATTGCTTTTAAAGGCAATGGTCATTCACACTTGACTGGTGATAAACAGTGTTTTGTGTGTTATTTTGCAGTCATTCTGTTAGGAGACCAAGATAAAGCAAAGGAGAAAAAATAAGACGGTTATGGAAGATAAACTTTGAATTCTATTGGCCACTGAATGAAAACTTTATCATGTAAATAGCAACTCCGAAAGTCTTCCTGCCAAACCGTTATCGCGAAAAAAACTCTTTTTGTTTTCTTTCTCAGGATTGCTTCACGATAGTTTAGAGACCACCTCGGACATCAACATATCGGCATTGAGGTTCCCACTGGAAGGTTACCGTGCTGGATAATAAACAAGAGAAATAATCTCACCTTTTGAGCATCTCCTGAAATATTTCCCAACGTTTCGGATAACCTTACCCCCAGTCAACTAAGCTCAACAGAATCGCTTGATTTGTGAATCACTTAGGCAAGGAATTACATGTTTTGGCCAAACTGTCTCGGTCTGCAAATAAAATACACCGTAAAATCTAGTGCATAAGTGGCGAATATCTTTAAATAATACACATCCTGCAGAGAGGTGTACGCAGCGGTTACAGCTGAGGACGGCCAGAATGAAAAACACCAATGAGGAAACAATGATTTATAAATAAGCTGAAGGGAGAGCAAAGAACGTGAAAGGGGGAAGTAAAGATGCAAAGTTTTCACTATCTTTGGTAGGAGATGAATACGTAGTATTACCAACATGGAAAAATATCCACGGGAGTGAAAATAATGCCAGCTATCGCAGTTTCTAGAAGCAACAAGTAGAGCGCAAAAAAACGATTTGCGTAAGTCATTGAGACCATAGACATGAAGTTGGTAACCGGTATCCGAACTATCTGAGACCACTATGCAAGATCAATTCATTAGTTCTTGTTAAATCCTGAAGAGTGACCTAAAAGATCACACCTGCGGTTCCCATGCACGTAAGATTAGATAATAGCGTGCTCGTTAAAACCCTGTTTTCATATATTTTCGCTTCATATATTTGGCTACTCTCAGTCAATCAGTAAGCAGAGACATAAGAAAATTCGCCAAACTTCTCAAATCCTTATCTCCTCGCTGTTTCCGTTGGACATGCAGCACAAAGAAACCTTTAAACTATTTTCCTGCCATGAAACAGTTTTAATTTATGTTTTACACTTATTCTCACGTCATCTGCAGATTTCACTACGGCGAATCTCACTAGAAAATACGTCAATTGATCTGAAGGCTAAACTGAACTTCGTCCAATTTTCCTCCAAGATATGGATCGAATCTATGCGAATTCATTTATTCTGGAATATTTTCTGAAGTTGATCTAAACGTGGATAGTCTTCATGACTTATTGTTAAACCTGTCAATTTGTGTCAAGTACGTTACGAGGTCAGTCTTGCATTTATCATATTTCCCAAAGCAGTCTTGGTAACCAATTATATCAATAAATTCTAAGCAGCCAACAGCATTGGAATTCTGTTTGAAAGCTTGTTTGCTAGCCGAATAAGAGGTGCAAAAGTGCACATCCTAACTCTGACGGATAACCATTTGCCATAAAGCCAATCATACGGACACCACTCAGCATACAGCCGCATCTCAACGAGTAAATCATTTAGTGCAAGAATGATCGCGTCAGTTCGAATCAAGTGAACGGTGCAAAATTTTTCATTGGGTTGACTTCCAAAGTTCCGCTGATTCGAAGTAATTGTAAATTATTTTAATTGTAAATTATTTCAGGTAGTATGCCGATGATATGATGGCCAGTCTCTAGTTCCAGAAGGAATCAGTGGTCAGATTCTGGTTTCGGCGTCTGAAAGACATGACAGAAGAGGTTTGGGGTCATGACATCCACTTCCATACGGCTTATTGATGACCACTTGACTATTGCAATTAAAAGCCTGAATTCAGCTAGAAAAGCTTCTATCCGGATAATTTAACTAGATTTGGCATTGAGTGTTCGACCAGAAATATTATTCGCAAGAGATCAAGTTTTGGGCAGACTGTTATCGGCTTCATGAGTGCGAACAGGGATTCATGAAGTCCTTTTATGTGATGTCAACTGGGATTGATGCTTAGTTTTTGTGTTCAACTGCAATCGGCTGGAATTGTCGCATTTCATTTCTAACGTCTGTGGATCTATTAATATGGAGTGGAACTGAAGCATTTTGTTTAGCGGTAACGGTATATCTGACATTGAGTACCATTTGAGTGATGCAGCAACTTGAATTTCATTAAACGCATGAAGAAATTGACTCAACCTAGTTCGCACTGATTCATGCTTATTGAGGGCTGCTAAAATATTCCGATTGCAGAATATCAAAACAATAATAAAAAGAACAATGGTAATGATTTTTTGCCTAATAAGATGGTCGTCATTATCTTGTATCAGAGAATTGTGTTGGTGACGATTGAATATTTTCATCTTCGCAGATTACTGCAGCTTGTTTGACCGCACATAGAAGCGGCTGGAAATTAACATTGATGTGCGTAAAAATCTGATCTTTCAGGAAACTTTTGCACCAAGTATGAGATGAGGCTGCGAACTGGTGTCAAATGTGCAAAAATGCTTTGTTCCTGTAGGACCAGTCACGCGACGGTGAGAATGGACTAGGTATGGGAAACCGAACCGTCCAACAAGCCAATAGGCACTCAGGTGAATGCGATAATTCTTGTGACCGCGAAAAATGTGAGCATAAAATGCCAAGAGTTCCCCAGAAAATATTAAATGTTCGTCTAATTGAGAACAATGCAATTTTAGACTGATTGTCCTGTTGATTTGAAAGGAACCTTGAATTCTCTTAGAGCTAAGATTATGAACCTTCACAGTAGTTTGCAGTGTTTATTTTCACATCACAAGGAATAGTGTTTGCGTACCAACTAGTTATTTTCACTAGAACTAACTTCGCATTATAACTGATGAGTATTCTCATGTGTATGAAGAATGAGTAAATGCGTAACACGTTACCATTCCAAGTTTATACCTCTGACTTGAAAAGAATGTGGCAACAATTCGACTGAGGAAATGGAAGACCATACCAGCGAAAACATCCTAGAACGAACAGATAACGATATTTATCTGTGGAAAAGCAATGTAATTGAAACTGTTGCACAACTTCAGAGAGGTAATACCTAATTATTTCACTGTCATTCGGTGCTGAATGGGTTTGGAGAAATTTAATGTGCAAAATTAACAGTAACCAGGCAAGAGTTTGGAGAGACCGAGAACCCTCGATTGCTCTGTATTTGAGATGTGAAATCTTGCCTGAAAAGCAGGTAATCCGGGACCCTACACACAGTGCAGAGATTTTGGCCTACAATTACCGTGTTATTTGGCAAAGCTGAATGCGAAACAGTCGCTCTAGTGATTGATTTAACTGCACTATTTTCAACCTTGGTTCTCAATGCCTATAGATGCTCTCCATCCAGTTGTACAGCAACTGTTCGCGGTTTCAGATGACTGAATGATACAGAGGATAATGCCATTAGAGGAGTAGTACTTTCGCCGACAACACACTATTGTTCCGGATACAAACGATGAATGTAGCTTAACAGCATGGAATGTTTTCTAACCAGAAATAAGTCATGATTTGTGAAGTTACCCAATCTAATAGAAACCTTCGAATGTGTCTATGCTCGCTAATCATCAAACCACAAAATGATTCAGCCAAGAATTTAGAATAATCAGTGATTTTCCTTTCCAGTGAGACTATATAAATGGTTATGCCAATGTGCACGTAAACTCCAAAATGCTCATTTTTTGCAATATTATGTCTATTTTAACGCAAAGTCGTTCAAGCTTGATGCTCGGAGGATATTTGCAGCGTGAAGCAAAAAAAAACATCGATCTTGATGTTCAATTTTTAACTGAAACTTAAGCCTACTGCAGATTACCCCTAAGATAAAACTCTGGCAAGAATGCTGTTGTAGATACCGTTCGTGGAAGCTTGAGCGATAGATATGGGTGTTTAAAATAATGGACTATTTTTCTGCCATCCATAGGACCCTTTCTTTTATCTTTCTTAAGGCCAGACTTCGTTTTGAAACCCAATTCGTAGATTCCTCGATCGATTTCATTGGCCGAACATTTTGTATGAATTGCAATTCTCAAATAATCTGATCCCGACTGACTGAGGTTTGAACCCACATGAATCACATGACTTCATATGAACGTTGGCATTTATCTACGATAATGTAATGTTATTACAGCAAGCGGCTAGGCCAGAATTCAGTTACCACCATATCCTTTTTCAAGAGAGATGTTTCGATCAGAAGACAACTTTCCATTCCTTCCACCTCAACATCCAAACGTATACCCCAAAGAGCTTTGTTACTTTAGCACCGTTTCACCAAACTCGCAACGATTTTGGCCAATGGGAGTAATATAAGGTAAAAATGTAAACTGTTGCCTTCCCCACGTTGACTAGTGCCACTTTGGGCTGCTCCTGTAGGCATCCCCTCAGGCATTAATGGTCTCGCACCCAAAGAGGATGCTCACTTGATGCATCGGCCAACGGGAATGACACAGTTGCTTCACATCAGTAACGTTACTTGACAGAAATCAACAAGCGCACGATTCTGTAATAACTGCATCAGAATCGTATGCGTCTTAGCAACAAGTGATAAGCAGAAATTGGGCATTGTTTTCGGAATGTTGATGACAATATAGCGTAAATAATTTTTTTCCGAGACCTGCAAAAGAGAAACATGTCTACAACTTACCGGAATGGTTTGTGAATAATGCAAACGAACTGCTATTGGTTTCATATTAGGTAACACGACTGGTCCCATGTTTTATCTGGGCCCATCAATTTTCTGACTATCATACCAGCAGGTTTGGACAAATTAGGCACAGTTGATTATTGGTCTAATTTTAAAAAATCATATCTTCGGAATTTTCGTCCTTATCTAACTTCCGTTCACCTTTCCACTTGAATAAGATGAAACTTTGATTGCACTTATGCGCTGAACGTGCGGGGAAATATTATCTTCCTTTTACGCTTTATTGCCTTCTAATGAATTCAGGGGACAGCTTCATGCTACAGGTGATTGGTTTGAGAGACATTTTAAGTCCTTGACATTGACACCAGCGTGGACGTTTTCGTCACTTGGGGACGATTTGTATTTCCAGTATACGCAGTGGACCATGTTAATTTATTCTGACCAACAATACTCTAACTTAGACGCCATGTAGGATGGTAATCTGTGGAATTGTCTTTTGTAGACACCTCAGAAACTGTCCTACAAAACTCCCTTTCGTATAAATCAATGTAGTGTCTAATGTCTTACCTAGAATTTATTAGATATTTATGACAAAATTTTACTTCTCATCTTGAAGCTAGTAGTTTTCTCTACAATCGGAAATGAGATCATTGTGTTAGCGAATTACATTTTTTCTTCAGGCATATGCCGGATAACTTTATAACGTGAAACCGTTGGCTTGGACGAGGCTCGATTACCCAATGGAAAACCGCGTGCAAAAATTTTGTCATCACTAAAACTGATTTGATATTTAAAAGAGTGAAATACAGAGGAGGTGCGATAAGTGGACTACTAATCTAATTTTAGTTCAAATATTACAAATTATGTATAACATTTTTGTGCACGACAATGCAGATTTACAACAGTGGTGAGCATGCTGGCATAATTATCGCGCCTTGTACGGCCGTCGATGCAGCCTACTCGCACATCCACATGGATGGGATATGGCCATACACCATCGTGGTTATATTGACGTAAAACACATCACAGTTGTTTGGCCGTGGACCCAAGTTCGTCCCCTCACCATACATAAAAGGCGTGCGTAATTAAAAAGCAACTTATCAGACCTCATGGATTCCACACATGTCAGTGGCTATTTGAAAGCACTGTACAGCTGTTTCACCCTTGCTGAAAATGATGAGCAGTGCATATGGACCGCGGCCGAACTGGGACGCGAACCCGAACAAGGACGAACGATTCTGAATTGAACGCCTCAGCCATTACGCTACCGGACAAGCTCTGAACGGTTTGTTCAACTTCACCACATGATGTTGCACCTATCCGTGACTGATTTGCACGGTTACTGTCTGCTAGCTCACAGCGATCGTCAATTATTTATATATTAATTGTCGGAATTTTCCTTTGTACGCGACGAAAGAACTGGTGTTGTCAGGCAGATATTAATCACTTAGTTATCGTTATGTGGAACATAATGTGGTGAAGTTGAACAAACCGTTCAGAGCTTGTCCGGTAGCGTAATGGCTAAGGCGTTCGATTCAGAATCGTTC
>LUCM01003991.1:0-13702 GCA_008360955.1 Fasciolopsis buskii
CTATGTGTAAATGTGATCTTGCCTTGCGCATGACTCTCAAATTTCGAGAAATATACCCATTATTATTATTATTATTATTATTATTATTATTATTAGCAAAGGAAGGGGTTATGTTCATCACGCCATCTTACGAGGTACCAAGTTTGATCTATTAGGAATATTGAGCATCAGACCCATCGTTGAGTCAACTTTATCTGGATGACCTATTATTGTATCCCTCTTTGACACCACACTTTTTCACGTTGAGGCTGAACCACTCTAGCGCCTGGCCGTACGTAAAGCCAACGTCCTCACATACACCACATATAACAAATACTTCTCGAATTCATTTAATTAAATCTGTTTATTTGCTCTGCTTATTCCCCAGACTCTGTGCACGGTCAGATACACTTCTTCTGCCGGGACGCATCGGGCAGACAGTTCTTCCGAAGCGGTGTGCTGGTCTAGCTAAGGCGGCAGATCACACCTCCCTAGTTCATTATTCAAAGGTGAGTCCCAGGTTGGGTTTCTAGCATTCTGTAACACCCACCCGCCAGCGCCGTCGTGGTGGATGGAAAACTGTTCCCATTCTATATGCGAACCTTCATGTACTGGCAACCCACATTCCTTGTTATTGCTCATTTCCCTTTTCCGGTTTATAGGGAAACTCGTTCAAGCAAAATTTTATTTTATTGTTGTCTTCAACAGCATGTGGCTTCCACATATTTCCCCACACCCTTGATCTTTAGGTTGGTTTCTATCGATCTACATAATCCTCATTCCGCTATTGCCAATTTATTGCCCTATGCATTTAAACACTCAAGGATTACATCGACTTGCAACAATGATGGAAGCCTGTTTGACGTTGACGAATGCTGCGTTATTATCTGGCTCCAACCAAAGGACCGTTCAGAAATTCCATATTTTGCGTATACGCGTATTGTTCGTCTACTTATCTCCATTTCCTCCTCTCACATTTTTTCTGCTATCAGACTACGCCAATTTTGTAAGGCTTTTCTTTAATCCTGCGAAGTTATATGTTGATTTTTTTCAGCCATATCCATGATCATCGTCCAGGTGAAAATAACTATGATGCTGCCTATTTAGAATGTGATAACCTACACCACACACCACAGACCGCTCAGTCGACCATAAATTGAATTATTTGAACAGATATTTTCAGCTGTTAACGCCACAACACGGCCTACTTGAATCCGTTTTATATTAGTTTACTGGGCTCTTTTTTCGACCCTTGCACATGAGCGCTTTTGCTTTGTGCAACATTTTACATCATGAGCTTGCTTATGGACCACTTCTCGGCTATCTCCGAAGAGTGAATCATTACCCTTACCGTGGAAGTGCAATTCACTATTAACCAACGCAAGACGAATATTAAAATTCTGAACATTGCCTAACACAAGCAAGATTAATTGTAGATAGCCGCCCACCGTTTGTCGACTCCTCGGGGAACCTCAGTCTGTTTCTTCTCAACCCCTTTAGAATTTTGGCTTTTAGGACCGACGGCGTTCTCCAGGGACACTTAAGTCTACCACGAATTCCTTATCTTCACGAGTGGAGTCAGGGAAATTCGTTGATCAGGGCCCTCCTATTTCTTTGATTGCGTGTGGATATAACAACTTTGGAAACCTGACCAACCTGAGGCTTCTACTTAGAACATTTTGGACAAGTAATTTTATAATGGACCCCCTTAAGTACGTCTTTCACCTCTTGGTTTTTAAGCAGGGAGATGCCTGTTTTAATAAATCCTGCGCGAAGAGAGGCTGGTTATGACTACTGAACCTTAAAATTGGGCAAAGGCCGCTGAAGAAATATGTCAGAGATCCGTGGGTTTGCTGATTTTATTGAATGACTAAAGCGGAAATTGCTCAAGCTATCATGAACCAATGAAGAACAACAAGTAATTTTAATCAGTTTATATATTCGATTATCCTCCTGGAGATTAATCTGGCAGTCACTGGCAGCAGGTTTTAGTCCGGCTGCGGTAGTACGGAGTCCTTTTGATCACTAGAAATGCAACGTTTGTTCTGTATTCCTTGTTTCGCTCGCCGTTATCAGCATTTACTTGGCGCTGTTGTCGCCATCCCTGACGGTTTTGCAACCTAGCAGAATGAAGCGGTCATTTTTTTCAATTTTCAATGCCATCTGGCTCCAGTTCTTGCCATTAACTTGAAAGATTCATCCCGTTTAATTTCGCTAATGACCGCAAGTGTTTACGTTGTAGGTCAGTATATATACATGGGAATCTGAATCCGTTCCATTCACCTATTACACATCACAAAGAGAATATTTTCATTACCGGATGTTCATTTTTGATGAAATTTCCAAAGTCAGCCAATGTTTACGCTCATCACGTTGCCACCGAAGGTTAAAAAACGTCTGACAAGTAGCACGTTTACTTTGCACTTGCCTTGGCTCATGTTTTAAGAATTTTATTTTATACAAATAACGGTACCCGTTTTGCTTCCGTTTTATAGAAGTATACGTCACCGGGATGGCTGATTGGTAGGATAAGCTCAATGGAAAATGGTGCTAAAGCAACCAGTTAGCTAGCCGTTGATCAGACAGCAAGCCACATACACTGACGAAAGAAAAAACATGATAACAATCTAAGACCTACTGGCATCAGATTCACTAAACGGTGGAACAGCTGGTTGTCGAGTCACTTCCGGTCTAATTGTATGACCAGGTACCCAGTGTAAGTCAAGGTCCCACGGATCTATGATGTGTCGCAGTGTGTCTAATGAGATTCCTATTAATGGGTCAGGCATTACGCGGTGAATATGTCCATAATACTTTTACTTCTTGTGGCAGTGAGTCCTTGCGATGCACGAGAATATCGAAGGTAACAAGCAAAAGCAATAGCTTACTGTGATTAAGTATTATTGTTTATGTTCTTAGAGGGGTCTACTTAAACTAGGGCACTGCCTTGGTCATGCGGTCGTAGGCTTATTCAGACGAATCCCTGATTTTGTTACTCAGACTGGCCTCCAAACGAACACTTAAGATCACTTGTGAGTGTTCCTTGTCTCCTGGCCCAGCTGTCTGCGTTGACGTTTTGCTCTGAGGAATTTCTTTCCAGTGCCTGATTATGTGAGGGCTAATAAAGTCTTGCCATAAACGCTGGTACTCTGTGATATAAGGCCTATTTATCGAAACAATTAAGAGGGTCAGGCGCAGCAAAGATTCTACTGGCCGATCGAATAATTAATGCGGACGAGAAACTGAAAGCAAGAATAGCTCTCCCGTTGGGAAACGAATCTCATAATTTCGTATCTTGGGTTTCAAGCATAGAAAAGTGCGCAATTTAAAGGCCCGGTTGTGCCGCAACAACAACAACACAGAACCGGAATTTCTCAGAAACTGACCTAACAATATTATCACACTGCACAAATAATGCGTACATTAATTGCGTGGCCGTTACGACAATAGAGCGTAGATTAAGGAATAAATTATTTCACCGTGACCATTCAGTCACGCGGGGACCTGTGCAAGGCAAAGTAGGGATTGCTAAAATAAGCATTTGGAGCACGTCACAGGCAAAAAGGCAAAAATATAAATCTTTGCCCAATAGGTAGACGGCAGCACGACGGCCACACCAAAGCGACACGACAAAGGAGTGCGAATCCGTCGGAAAACTGGATCAAGCTGCATAAGGTAGGACTCAAAACAGCGGCAGGAAATGCGAAGCTATATTCAGGCCAATTTTGTTTAAGACCCTTACTGTTACAGAGTTTCCTCCATTTGGAACAGGCGCTCAGAAGTCACAGGACGGAAGTCGTAAGTTTCTTTTGAAAGGTTTCCATGAAAAGTGCATGAACCCTCCGCCTACAGAGAAAATTTTTCAACACCTGGGATTTTCACCTATTCTAGGATGTCAGCTAAATCAAACAAATAAAAGACCAAAGGTTCTAACGCATCCTAGAAATTGAGAAAATTATATCCATCTGCATTACATCACTCTCAGGTGGAAGTTTTGGTTGTGGTTTGCTAGACCCAAAGCGCCATGAACACCAAGAAGAACTAACAGCGCTACAGATCCAGCCATCCGTAAGCGGAGAAGCCAAAATTCTTTTGCATTGGCGGAACTAAACTGAAATTTCAACATGTAAAATAGCAACGCGCGAAACGCTGTGGCATCCAAATGCAGACATAATTCAGTAGAGGTAGACAGCGTTCGCTTTGCGGTTGCTTAACCCAAAGCGGCCAAATTTGCACGTTGGTCAAGCAAGTTTTGCTTGCAATTCTTTACCAAATACACTTAAGTATTTACCACTTTTCAACGTCACTTTTATTGTTCGAGTTTTTGGGTTTCCAATGTTCCAACCTTAAAACACCGAGGAAGAGTAACGCAAAAGTTGTTCCAAAGGCTAACGGCAGGTACGTTTACCACTATCTAACAAACTAGTGAGGCCAATGCAACTGACTAATCGCACAAATCTCCCGTTGTTGCTAACGCTGTGCATATACATTTTTAGAAGTAAATCCCAACTTTTTCTGTCGTTCAGTTCTTGTTGGTTGTCACTGGCTACGCCTGTCTGCTAGATCCTGTGTATTACCTTTGGTTAACGTAAGTTTTTATATAACTAAATATTAGCACATTCACGGAGCAATTCTCTCTCTATCGATCGGCTACCTTCGGTCTTGGTTTTATCCAATACTTTGATGGATATTCATCTTGGCTGCCGTCCGTACCCCATCATAAGTAATGACTTTCTCCAGGATTCCCTTTGCTGGTCGTTGCCGCTTCCGGAAAGTTAGTAGGTAGTCCAAGGTTTTTGATTTTGACAAATCGTATGCCATTGTCAACTAAATCGCATGTCGGTACTCCGAACGACAGTGTCAACAGCCCCGTAATGGGGCGCTTCCTGCCTACCTGAAAATACTTGGGCACACCCTCTCCCGGCGCGGCCCCAAAGTCACCTTACAACAGAGGGGCAACTGGATCCCGGCTTTCAGTCGACTACATCCCGTGGGGCCTGCCAACTTCAGCCCGGGCATTAAAAGCTTGACTACATGATGGAACTGAACGTCGGTAGTCATTTGTCCTTCTTTCATTGTTTCCAAGTTTGTTGGAAACAGCTGCGCCCCTGTGATGATCACATAGCAAACAACGGGGTCAACATTCCCGAATAGATACCTGGTTCTTCATATACGGGACCTCATCTTTTTGTTGTCGGAACGTGGCATCCTTAGCTGCGTGGCCTTGGTACGGGCATATAAATAGGTCTTCTTAGGGGAGACCGAAACACCGAAACCAGTGATAACCGGGCCTTTGGGTACCTCAGGCTCAAAAGGGTGATCTAAACTTACCAAAGGTTCACGCACGTAGTTAAATGGGATTTGGAAATTATCTAAGCATACGTGAACAACTTCTTAGTTCAAATTCCTTCACAGGCACAGCATTCAGCTGATCCGCGCGCCTTTCCTAAGGAAACAAAAGGGCATTGGCTTCCATTAAATACATTATCGCCATAGTGGCCCTGCTCGCAGGTCCCGGCTTAACAGCACCCATATCGCGGTGCCGTAATTTGAAGTGACATCAACGATTCACTGGGATTTCATTATTAGTTTACAAACTTTTGCAGCCAGCAGGTTCTATGCTAAGTGCATTTGGTGGGCGTTTTTTGCGCTCTTCCTCGCTTCGGTCACCTTAGGCACGAGTTTGTGGGTAGCTCTTTCAAGGATAACTAATGGCCAATTTACGCGTTATATTTAGTTTGCCATCAGCGGTCGCCATGCAACATTCGGCGCTTGGCCCACATTTCATTGAGATAGTAAGATACGTCTCTTGGGCAGTCGTCCCTTTCACTAATGCCGTTTCCCGTATGCACCACATTATTTCAGCCTCAACAACCAAGATCAACGTGGATGTACTGGAACAGACCCAGTTGACGGATATCAAAATCGACCAACGTCCCAGAACACTTCATTAAGCTTGGCAGCTGTGTGTTTCCGTACGAATTTTCGCAACTTATCGGCCATCCATGGCCGGTGATGCCCACAGCTCACCGTTACCATACGTCATGCCTTGCCCAAATCACTTAGCCCGAATGTGCGGACTTGGTAAAAATCTTGACGGTGTTCTTTGTGGTTTCGTTTCAAGTGCGACTTCCGCCGGCAATCCCGTTCCTGTCTCCAAAGACAATTAGCAAGTTTTCATATGAATGTCTAAGCTCTTTCAGATAGGCTTTCCAGGACCGAAACACGTTTCCACGGAGTAACTGTCGGCAATATAAGACCATCGTCGCCTCGCGAGTGTCTACACACTCACATGTGTGGAACGTTCTAATCTGTAGTGACAGGCTACTCCAATCCCTCTTCGTAAATCAGCGAAGATTGCGAAGTCTTTCTCAACCGAATGAGTTAGTACAACAGACTGAGCTACTATAGTGGCCGCAAGCCGTGGCTTGAGTCTCAACAAGGCACCATAAAACTTCCTTCAACTGTGGGCTTTGCAAATGTCGGAGCAACTAGCTATCACCCAAAAGCTAATGGGATAGCGGAAATACATCATCGGTAAAGGTACGCTGGTCAGTTGCATTGAGAGCCATGCCTAGTTTTCTGATCAAAATTTATAGGGAAGAAAATGGTTCAAAATTAAACCAGCGATCAGCTTGCCCAGATTATGCTGCTTCCTTTCTGGGATAAAAAATTTAAATTGTGCGCAGAACACAGCCTTTAGATGGAACAATGGTGCGACTTGCAGACGAAGAATATATATGAATCGGAACGGAAGAGGTTAAGGTGCGGCCTGGGTAATCGGATTTAGCGATTTTATACAGTCGGCATGCAAGATAAACAGCCGCAAACAAGTTCAATAGGAATCATGAATTCAAGAAGGGAACTTGTAAAAACTGGCCAAAGCGACGTGAAATAAGAACCCCGGAGTGACAATAAATTTCCTACCGTAAAATATGAGTGAAAACAAAGTCGGTCATATCCTCGTGATTCCTGCAGCCAAGAAATTAAACAGAAGCCGTCCGGAAGTGCAGAAATAAGCTCACTAACTGAAATGAGCGGCAGAAAATAACTGTCTGAAGACAAAGAGAACTGAAATATCACAAACAATACCTAAGACTATGAAGAATATTTTGCGATTCATTGGATAATACACCGAACGCTAGTGAGCTTATACTGAACAAGCATGCTTCCTTCCTATGTGAATATTCCCTTGTCTAGACCACCATGAATGCGAATAACGACCTAGAAAGGAGGTTGAGATGTGACTTTGGGGTTAAACTACCACCGTGAAATTAATATCAAATCAGCACCCTAATCTTGACTAGCAGGCAATTTTTGTCACGCTTTGAAGGTGGCACTTCTCTAACAGAGCTCTGCTGGTATTTTTCTCCTATTTTCGTTTTGAGGGTAATACAGGTGGAAGTATTAACCTCCATCTTTTGGGCTGCTTAAATCTTTGACAGTAGAATTCTGTGTTGACTGAACTGATACCGAATGTTATCTTTAAAGTAGAGAGTGGGAACTTGAACTCAGTGACTCCTAGGGTGCAGAAACAAATACACCTCATTCGAGTGCAAAGATGCGCATAGTTTTTAGAACAATCCTATTGAATAGTCGAAAGTCAAGCTGCACTCAATGCAGCTATAAGGAATAGTGCAACATTTTGGTATCCTATGTGGCTTGATAATAAAATATAACCCAGAATTCATTCTATAATCGCCTGCTGAACGTCACCTATCTTCAATCAGTCGCATTGTAACGCTTCAGAATAAACGATCATGGGTTTAACGTGAGTTTGGAATATTGACAACCTGCTTTCCTGAATTACGAATGTACTGAAAATTAACCAGTCAGGATTTGCAATATGAAGCGGGGTGAAAACTTGAGAGATGAACCTGCTAGAGCAATGCAGCGTCCGATGCGTGACCGGCTAATTTTGAACATTTTTGCGGGAAAATTTTCGAGCAGGTTCGCTGCATTTGTGGCCTCAAAACTGCATTGACCAGGGGGTCCACAGTGAATCCAAGGGCGGCAAATCTATTTGTAGGTTGCTTCTGGTTGTGTTGAAATTAGGGAAGTTGAATATATATGATTTGTTCATCGCCTAAGAACAGAAAATGGATATCATTCCCGATGAGACGAAATAATCGCGCTGGTAATCTGCACAGAATTGGACCGATTTTAATTTATATTCGCGGCTTGAATTCCAGGGGTCAAATAAGAGAACAAAGCCCAAAAAGGGGTTTTTGATGCCATGGCCCTTAACGTTCATGAGAAGCTTTTGATAACATGCGCGATCAAAACTCTGTCTCGTCAAGGAAGATTACAATTACTAACTTTCCTTTGTCGACAGCTCTCTTCACTGCGCTTAATAAATCAGTCATGTACACAAAGTGCGACTTAATTTGAGGGAAGCCGTCCCGGTCGGCGCTAAAGCAGAAGTGTCTGATAAAAAATCACCACCCCCCCCATTTATCGTTCTGTCCGCAATGCGCAAGAAAAATGCGGTACGTCTGATGTTTCTGTGTGCGGACGGTCTCGACCATGGGCGATTTGTACATCAGAATAGTGAAAGACGTTGCTGTTATTCAGGAACATATTGAGTGAATTTTTTAAAAGTATTGAGATACCAGCAGCATGCAGTTTGGCAAGGCTGTTTTGTTGGACAGCAGTGTTTTGGCATCACTCAGGCGCAATGGAAATTTCCAGGTGATGTCGAGAAAACTGGAGCAGTGTAAAGTATACATATGTTATTGCTCGCTGCCATAGGGAAAAAGCATTTACACACGTTCTTGAATATGACTGATTTGATATGAAATAGTAAAGGAAAATCCTTCCTACATTAATTTGGATAATGTTCCATGCCGTTTGACAGAGCGCAAGACATGGTGGTTCTGGTTGTTTGAAGAGAATCGCTAACGCAACTCAGCTTGTAGACAGACAGCCTACCTTTCATATGGGAACAAACCCTTTTGCTTTTTTGAACTCGGTTTCCATTTTGGAATATGTTCATTGTTATCGGGTTGGGATGCCAAAATATGAGGCCTGAGAAACAGTGGGTTGTGTAATTTGCTCACGGCAGCGACCTAGAGTTGTGTGAAATTACTTGGCAGCCAGTTAAGGGTCGACCAGTAAAAAAAATCAGTCTCAAGGTTTGCTGTAAGCTACGGAAGGGGGCTTATCCTTGAAGCTACGTGCTGTGGTTTAGCGGAATCTTAGGACGAGCGGCGCAGCAAAAATCTGCATTCAATCCGGGAATGTTCACATCTGAACAGTTCATTCTCTGTGGCATTGAGCACGTTGTCCAGGTCAGTTTCGAAGGTGTGTTCACAAGCGCTGTTGGCATTTGCGGGAATCGCAACACGCTGGGTCTGCCTACTTTGTTTTATACCGAGAAGAAACGCAGAAGTGTTTTTCGGGAGCAGAAGAAGGACCAAAATATTTCAGACGCACTGAAGTCGCTTACCAACACCTTAGGAACTGGAAGTTTGGAAGCCTTTTAAACTGCATCAAGTTTTTATTACCAATGTGAAGGATATACCGGACCATTCAGTCCTGAAGCCTGGTTGACAGGCAGCCAGATAGAATCCTGCATCTCACACAACTAAGGTGATCGTCCCAAGACGTTGGAATGGTGTCTGCTACGTGTACGAGACAAACTTTGCACCGTCAACTTATCCCGTCTTTTCCAAAAACACTAATACATTTAGCTATTTCTATCAAATTAGCCATGCCACCGTAACACGAACGAATTAATAGCAATGGGTACATATAAACAGGAGCAATGATCCTTAAACAGTACAAATGGAAATAGTTCAGAGGCATAGGCACGTGAATGCAAACAACTGCGGTGGTTGTCAACAGCGGCACAACGTTTCACTTGGGGTTACAGAAATTGTAGGAATACAATGGAGGAACGGCTTTTAATGTATAGGGTGGTCAGGGGTGAATCCTTTGGAGTCTGATTATGGCTTGGGTATGTGCAAGCCTGTTTAACGGGAGGGTCGACAAGCGGCACTGATTTGTCGGGGGCTGGGGAACTTTTGAATCAGTGGTGGTGGGTATGGTATGATTGAACGGGAAAAACCTGAACAAGGTATGGTATTTCGATGACATTTGGACTGAAACAACAAGAGATAGCACCATGCTGGGTGCCTCAAATTCTAATTTGTTAAATCTGTGGAGGTTTTCCTCGAGAATTCGGGTCAGCAGCTGCATGCTGGTCAACTTATGCTTCCTGTTTACCGGCGACAGATGGTCGTTTGAAGGTAAATCCAAACATTTGGGTTTTCTTGCCCCGAAGCCGGCATGTCCTTTTGGTGAATAACGGGTATGGTTGACGACGCTCGTTATATGATAACCATGGCCATTTCTTCGCAACAATTTGGATTGTTGTTTTGCTGACTGAGATAACTCGATGGAAGAGATAATAAGAAATTTTTTATTGGGGCTAATATGGAAAAAATCATGTTTGAATTAGATTACCTCCCTTTGAAAGGGCTCACTTGTGGTACTCCATTGGGCATAAGGGACCAGCGGCATTTGAAACCAACCCGATTATCTGGCGAGAAGCGGTTCCACTGGGTTATCCTCTGACGTCTTGCAACTTCTCTGCGATCTCTGGTACATTTGACCGGTTGGCTCTTTCTCCGGAAGCTATGGCAAATATGATAGAAATTGTGGTTCATCAACCCAATATTCAAAGTCTCCGCTTGAGGCTGTGCCTCTAGAATTCAAGTCTGCAGGGTTTGCTCCTGACCTTAAATGGTGCGACCGAAAAGCTTGGATCCCCGGTGGATTTCTGCCAACAGATTTGTTACTCGGAGGGGCCACTCTTGATTAGGGGAACAGCAGCTTACAATGTGTGAGAGAAGCATCGGAGAGGACCCGTATTTTCCGGCAAGGTGCTCATGTGGACGGCGAACACCCTGGCGTCATGAACGGTTGGCGGAGACATAATGATGTCGCAAGCTTTAAAATTATCTCGTACAGCTCGGGTGAAATCCTTTATGCTGGTATCCCTAATAAATTGCGGCTCGGTGTGAAGCAAAATAGGCCCAAAATTTAAACGAGGTCGAGCCAAACGGACTCAGTGTTATTTGATATTCAACCGGGTTGCCACCCAACGGATTACCCTCCCACCAATGAACCTCAATGCACCCACCTATCTCATCGGCACTCGCATTATCATTACCGTTACCTCGATGTAAGCTTCCAATCCAAAAGGATGCTTTTAGAATCGGAGAAGCACTCCCGCCAGGCTTGTCATCATGCCTGGTCTTCGTACCAAGTAATCATTCGGGGTGACCCTGAAAACTTGCGGTGGAGTAGGAAACGACGCACAACTTTTAGGATTTGTGATGGCTTGGTGTGGTAGGTGTCGCCTTGGCTCGCATATCTTTGGTGTTCACTAGAGACTATCTCTGCGTACCCTCAAAAATACACCCCATTATGATAGTTGAACATCTGACACAGAATTCCTGGTCCCTCACAAAGCGTTTTAGACCGTTCAGCATTCCCCTTGGGATCACGCAATTACCCAACGGTCTCACTGAGATGTCTCTTCAGGGTAAAGAGCTAATTAATGACCTCTTTCAGGGTTATGGTTTCCAGCTTGTGGGTCTTCAAACGAAGGAGCGGTCCTTAATCAGTCCTCATCATAAAACTCAATGCTTTAAATCCAATGGAGCTGATTTTCAGCGAATCTACTTGGACGCACTTGATCAACTGCTTCAAATGAAGTCCAGTTAGGATGACCTGGGGCTGTTTGTGACCATCGAAACGTTGTTCTAAGACCCAGTGTGCTTTAGGGACGCGCACACCCATGTGGACCCTCCGATTCAATTCCACTGGTGCTGTTGCTGTACGCCCTGTAGATGAGGCCACTAAGGTTCGTCAGCGGCAAGAAAGCATCTTGCCGACTGTATCGGAAGGATTTTTGCGCGAACGTTCCTTCAACATGTAAGCATTTCTTCCCTGATAACGAAGTCAACGCCAACTCGGTAATTCCGGCATCCCATATTGCCGCAAAGTTAACGGTCGAAATGGTCAGAGAAGCAGGGGAGGTCCCGAGGCCTACTAACTCTAAGATGTTCTTCTCAACGGCGATCATATCATAGGTTTCCACGCAACCCTTTGGTCCTTCAATTCGCATTGATGAAACGCCGGAGATAATATGATACACGGACCCTAGGGTGGTGGAACAATGGTCGAGCGGTTGATCGACTGGCTTTACGACGGCTCTACAGTGATTGCCACATCACTTCTGTCTAAAATCACCTGGTATATTTCGGCCGATCAAACGTCTATCTGCATCAGGCATTGATGGAGGGCGAGGTCTTTGACAAACCCGGGCTGGAACGTGGTTCTGACACGGGCACGGGGCGACAAGTTTCCGTACCTCCACGCCTTCAACTCCTTAGGCGACGTCCATCTTCTGGGTATACAAGTCGATAGGACACGAAGACAGTTATCCGGCATGTGCAATTCATTGCAGACTGGCCACACTTCTGCGGAGTTTCGCGGAATAGATCCTTCTGTCGCATTGAAAAATAAGACATCACGAATTTTTGGTTCGTTTTTTTTCCAGCTGGTGCTCGCACAATATTCCGAGGCCGGCTGTCCAACGCCAGCTTACCAAAATCACTTTGGGAAGTCGGCGTTTCACGGGCCACCAATGCCCGCAGATCAATGAACTAAGGGTGGCGTCCGTATCTCAACTTACCATCGGGCGACCTAGCCCAAAACTCCTGAGTCTGGCTGGACAAGGGTCTTTTGCAATGAATTCAAATCTCAGTTTCGAGAGATCATCTTCGCAGTTGGGCATCTCTAGCGTTAGCCTCGTCAACGCGTCAGACCCTTTGGGGACTACGTCAGTCCCTTAGATGCACCTCCGGTCAACAGTCTAGCCACCGCGTATTGTCCATGCAGTCCCGCAGGACGTCTTCCGTCATTTTATAAACAACTTCTGGATGCCACAGGAAGCATTTCTCCACGGCATTTCTGGCTTGCTACTTGCGATAATGCAATAAATACAGACGTCTTTGACCTTGGAATTCAACGCTGTTCTCTTTGTATTATTCAAATTGATTAATGAATGTTCAGTAAGATGCAATGCCACTGAAAACTCACAGTTCGACCTCGGGCAGGTCCACCCGGTATTTAATTTGGTCTTCTGCCAATGAATGAACTGGGGCCCCATATGTGGGTTCGGTTCACATAAAACAACCACCCAAAGAGCCAGACAGGTGTTTCTGACCAAGCTGTTTTAGTAAGGGAGACCCTATGTAGAGGACGACTCGGCCTTAGTGGGACTTGCACTTCCGTTGATTGCATATTGGAAGCCAGAAACTCACGTTTTGGGTCATGCGAACGGAATTTCCTTCTGGATGGATGTTCCTCTGCAGCTGTTTTGACGCTTTTAAACGGCGAAATGGCATCAGTAATGTTATGGTTGTTGATGAACAGCTGCGCCAGTAGATTGCTTTAGAACTGCAAAGTGAAGGCACATTTATAATGTTGGGACCGCTTAAGTGGTTTCACTATTGAGCATGAGGAGTTATCCATGCCCGAAGGCGGTTAATAATAATAATAATACTGTATATTTATCGATTTGCGAGAGTCGTCCGCATGGCAGGATAAAATTTTTATAAGGATGATGCACAGGAAATGTAGATGATAGAAGTGGAATGGGATAAGATGGTGGGAGCAATAATGAGTTTTTTAGAGGCTCACTGGAAGG
>LUCM01003992.1:0-26814 GCA_008360955.1 Fasciolopsis buskii
CTCCTGAAGGGGCTGAGCTATATGACCATGGCAGACCTAATGGGACAGGACATAGCACCGTGCTATTATTAATGGGCTTGGCGGGGATCTTAGGAGGTGGAAGAGGTTTATGTGTCTTACGTGGACCTGTTATATTGACGAGGGTCGCAGCATCCTTCGTTAGAGAAAAGTCGCTTTCCTTGGTGTCAACCACATCAATAGTCAATTGAGAGGCTGCAGCTTGTGGGGGCAGGTTAGAGTATGACGGTGAACTACAGGTACTGGCCTTGGCGACCGTACTATAGAACGGGCGCGAATTGGAAGGGTGTTTGAGTCTAACTGAACAAGGTGACGTCACGTTGCTGTGGCCTAGGTGGGGGCGTTTGGACGGGGACTGAAATGTGAGGGGCGAGCTCGATATGTCTAGTTCTACAAAGGTGGAGCTTGAACCCGTGGGCGGTATTTCTTTTAGAACGGCAAACGAGTGAATGTTTTGGAGACAATGCACGTTTTGGGCGACTCCCTGTAACGGGCCGTGTAATGTTTAGTGGTGGCATCTTGGAAATCATATTCATGTGACTGGAGTCGTGCGAAGTGTTGACAAAATTTCCCCCTGGAGAAGTCTTTTTTCTATGGTTGTTTTTGTTTTTAAACGGTGTAGTTGCAGCAATAACGCTTTGCTTGCTGACGAAGAGTTCCGTTGGAATCTTTGTCTGGAACCGCACCATGAGAGGGCAACTATGACGCTGTATCCGCTTCCTCGGCCTCGTCATTACACATGGTATGTGCGTCTTGCCGCTGGCTGCAATGAGTTAATCCCTAAGGCCATTCATAGAAATGCGATCAGGGATGTTAAGGGCAATAACGTTACATTACCTGCCCACTCTACTTGATGCTTCGGGCGCCAGCACATCCAGGAAGTTTCCAGCGGCCACCAGTTCATGCTTGTCCAGCCGTGTTCCAGGGTCGATGAGGTGGGAAAGGGGTGCAAGCTTTGAGATGGCGCGTTCCAAATTGTTAACATGGGCTTCATCCACTGGGTCATTAAGTAATACGGAGCACTGGCCCGTTTTTCCCAAACGAGGGCCAACTTTGGAGCGTCTTGTAGAGTTAGCCGCGCGAACACTGTCAATGGCGCGTCTGGCTTGCTGCTGAACACGATGAGCCGTTCTGCTCTTACTTGGAAATTTAGTTTGGAAGGAAAATCAAGCTAATTTTTATGTCTAAGGAAATGATTCTTAGCAAATAATGCTAGAATGACAAAACAGTAGCTGTGAAATCTCCACGATGACAACACACGACGTGGGGCGGTGTAGCGCATCTCTTCAGGATTGATCCGATGAGTACACGTGTTTTTTCTCTTCTTGGCCTACCGGATTCTGGCGATTCAGATGCGAGATTAAATTCTCCTAGCCCACTTATGAAGAATATGATGTCATCCACTGTCACCCCATTGTAAGGATCACTCCGCATTTTTCGTCACCATGGTGTCTTAAATCAACCAGTCCTAGATATTGAAATATCATGGTACTTGCATTCATCCTGGTATGCCATCTTAGCGTTGAAAATTTTGGGTATAAACCTGGCAATCGCTCCCGCAATATTGGTGGATCCTCAGATGAATAGCCATCATTCCTTCCAAGGAATCATGCCTAGCATATCATATTACTGTTGCTTCCGAAAATCTAATTCCGCCCATCTAGTCTATATTGTCTGATTTTTTCGTATTACGTCTTCTCCAAAACGGACTGCATAGATCACGAATCTAGTGTTCAGTTACTAAAATGTCCAGCTCCCAGGGGTTTCCCTGTAAAAGTACTCTTTTCTGGTTAACTATGTAAATATCTTAGCAGCTTCCCAGCTATAATAACGGTCACTGCTTTCTAAAATGCTGTTCACATGGAAACTGAAAACGGTAGGTATCTTTATTACTTACGTAGTCTAAATAAGCCTCCCGAAGCAAAGAATGTGCACTACACAAGACTCGGTGCGAGCTCCTCTCACCTCTGTATGCTGCATGATCTCTGCTTTTACCCGATTGCCGACGTTGGTCCAATCCCTATTTTCGTCGGCAAGTTATTTATGCCCACGGTCATGAAAAGTAGAGAATGGCGCACTCCACACAGTCGTGATCCTGATATTCTGATAGTTAAACACTGCGGATAGTGAAATGTGCTTTCGTGACAGGGTTTTCCCCTTCCTCTGCGTTATCCAGGAACAATTCTTTATTCATGGGCTCGGATGTTTGAAAAGAACATCTTCTCGGCCTCTACTGCAATGAGGGCCCATGACCGGCCCCGTTTACGGGAACTCCCAAGCAACCCCCTAAGAACTATAGTCGATTAAATCGTTTTGGCAGCCTGATTGATCTGGAGACGTGTCTTACTAATATTTCCTTTTTCTTAGGCTGACCCGTTTCAGTTTTACCTCTGTTTATTCTGTTCCACGTGCCTGAATTCACAAAGACGCATGCGGTCATGCTGCTTATAGCTCTAAACTAATGCCAGCGTGCACAGACCACCGTTTGATTCTGTGATATCCCTAATACAATAAACCCGGCAGCTTTAATGTACCCAGCTAATCAGGACTGATCGTTTCCTTCATTCCTATTTGGTTTCGTCTTTTAATGACAGAACAGCATGAGGCGCTATCTGCTCAATTCATGTGAAGCTTCAGATGGTAATTTCTCTGGCTTCCAAACGGCTAGTTGTTAACCATGAGAATCTTGCAAGATAAACTTATTTGATCGGCAGTATTCAGCAATCATAATCCTACTCGGTTCTCTAAGATCACGACGTTTTCAACGCCCACTGAATTTTAAAATTTAGCACAACTGAGGCCTAATCTTCTTCACTCGTAACCCCGTGTTATCACCTGTGCCATTTGGCCGATTGTCACTTCAATATTTCTTAGTGAGTTTTGCTTTTACTTTTGCACTAGCCAGAAGTGTGCTCGGAGACCTCCAAAGTAGCTATATTCTCCAGTTTTTCATACCAGATATACGTCACTGCATTGATGTCACACCAATAGTCCACCATGCAAGTTCCAACCGCTGTCTCGCGTATTCCTGCACACTACGAAACCAAACGATCCCAAGACTCAGAATTAATACCCATGGACGGACAATGTGATTCAGTATACATATCACGCTGAAATAAGGCTTTGCATTTAACTCCAAAGATTCGCTGGCTTCAACAGACAATTCGCAAGTGAGACCCGTATGAACATGATGCTGGAAAGCTAGTATGCTAACAGACAGATCCTCCCGTCCACGCAGATTCACTGCTGGAACCGCCATGTCTTGGCCAACATTCCGGCTTATTCTTCGAATGTGGTAACTGTTCTTTACCCCAGATACATTTGGCAGCTTTCTGGTGGACAACTTGGGCATTTTTCTTTCAGTAACTTTTAACAATTCAAATCTACTGCACCAAAGAAAAAAGAGAAAAGCTCCGTTCTTGCTTCACACTGGGTTTCCTGCATAGGAATATTTTAGGCAGCGCATAGCGCATATCTTTTATTTTTTCCTCATCTTGTTACGTTCTTCCGCTTCGCCGCCTTAAGCAGTGGTTTGCAAGAAATGTGGTTTGGTTATTTCGCATCCCTCAAGGGCATATATACGCTTTGTCGGCCGATGAAACCACGAAATTATGAATGTTCCTATTTCATCTCGCCTTATTATCTGACGTCTATTGCCCTCCGTGTTTCTCCCATTCAATTGCTTTTAAAATGTTCCAAAGCTCCCATTTCTTACTGATTCTTTTCGCTAAACATCGTTGCAGTCTTTCTTTCATGTCTAGTGCTGGTCAAATTCTGATTATTGTAGCATTGACTTGATAATAGCCAATATCATAGGGCTAATTGTTTGCCGGTTACTAGGTTCCATTGACTTCTGGTTCCTCGCAGATTATCACTTATTTTTGTTCCCAGAATTATACCCGCATTCTGTGTGACCGCCTCTCTAGTTTTCGTTTTTGAACCATAAGCTTTTCTGCAACTCTTAATGCGAATTGAAGCACTGACAAAGCAATCAGCCATGTCCCTTGAGAATTATACCACTGGTTTTATTATTACTGCTTTCAAATTGCACTAACCGATGAATGTAGATGCGATGAGAGCCGTTGAAACTACAGTTATATTGGTCCCGAGTAGTCGCGGAGTAGTGCACCAATTGAAAACCGCATTTTCCAAAGCAGTTCCAAGGATTTCTTTCCCGGCCTAACGCCTTTTGAGCTCTAAGAACGTGACGATCTCCGTTAGGAGCGGGCCGAGTTATGTCCCCCCGTCATAGGCTTCGTAGCTGTGGCGGGTGTACTTTGACATCCCCAACCTGAAGTGATAGGCTCAGAGGGTGGCCCTTGGCAGTCCGTCTAAAGCCGCCGAACTTTGTGGTTTTCCTGTGATTGGCAAAAACTTTCCTTCAACCACAAGTAGACCACAATGAGTTTTAGGAGGATTCAGGAATAACATGAGTGGGGTCAGAGTTGATTCCCTTGAGGTTAGAAAGGATTAATTCTCCTCGGCTGTGACATGGCACAGTTATTAGAACTGCGCTCGCGTAGCCTGCTAAACTCACTACGAAAATGGACCCAGTGAAGAATGGCAGGCCGATGACAGCCAACAACAAATGGCAATACATTCTTGATAAACGGTATGCACAGCATCAAAATAGTAGAGACCCATGCAAACAGTTAGTCACGTCGGGACCACTAGTTTGTAAGACTGTCTCAACATGTACCGGAACCTGGTTTTGTTCCTCCGGATTGCTTAGTTAACCGAGCGTCGACCGCCCAGCAAGTCCGCCATTTACGCGTTGCTCACGTGCGCTTCGCTCTCACGCGCCTGTTAAAATGCACTCAAGCTTTACCCGCTTCTGGCTGCATTCCCATTGTACCGTTTGAGTGTCAGGGTTGTCAGTTTTGTAGTCGTACGAAGCCAAGTAGCCACAAGGGATAAAGGCAAGCAACCGTAGTGCGAGATCCGCGTTAAGTCAATCGGTCTTACAAATTGGTGAGCTCGACGTGGTTGACTGGGCACGTGAGCCTCTAGTCCTATTTGCTGACAACTTGTTTGCTTTTTTTACAGTTAAAAATTACCGTTGATTTTTGTTGTGAATTGCCTTCGCGTGTTGATTTTTACTGGCTGTGTTTTCTTTCGGTAGTTTTCACAAAGTTTGTTTAAGTCATTTCATTTTATTCAATTTTAGTAAAGTCACAAGACCCAACAGTAGGGGGCTAATTCCCAAAACAACCTTGTTCACGCCGTCCGATCCTCAGCTCCGGCTTACATTAATAGAACCAGATTTCAAGAATAACAGAATAACTAGCGACGCCAGCCATTTTAAATGGAACGCTGGCCGTCTTCCCCTAGCCGTAATCCTTCAGGTTAATGACGTCATTGGAACCCCGTGCAGTTCTCATGCAATAAAAGAAGCGGTTATATCTCAGACTGCCCCCACTGAAGAACAGAGCATCCGAAAGTTGCTTCAAGGGGTCGAGCTCGGGAATAAAATGCCCTCAGAGCAACTGCGGAGAATGCGACATCTCAGTGGCGCACCGTTTGGCAATGACCCGATGTGAAAAGAGCTGTGGCTTCAACAGCTCCCGCTAAATCTACCTCCCTTGCTTAGTTCTGCCCTTAAGTAGTCTCTAGAGTAGGCCGCCAAGATCACTGTCATCATGTCGCGCTATAACCCAAGTGTGTCAGCATTGAACTCTTTCACATCCAGAGTGGCATCATCACTTTCGCAGAACGACTTGTTAACTATTTTGAACAAGATCAATGCATTGCTACAGCGGCTGATAGTCGATAGACATCGGCGATGAGAACGGCTCAGCCCACGTCGAGATAGGAGCAGTAGCCCCTCTCCCAAGTGACCTTTCTTGCCATCCACGGAATGTTATTGTGAATAGCATAGCCGCTTTGATGGTTCAGCAAAGAGATGTGATCCCCTGTGCACGTTTCCAAGTAAGAAACAAAAACTGTTCCGGGTTCGTGGTCGGGACACACGAAATCGTGCTATTCAACAACTGTCTCCCCCATAACGTCAGGGACTTGACAACTAACAGAATATATCTGGTAAATGCAGGTGCCGAGGATAGTGTTGTCCCTCGTGACCCAAATAGTTTGCTGCACAGGCGGAGACGCTGCGGGCTGCGAATGGTACTAATATCCAGACGTGCCGACATCACTCCCCCACCATCGATCTGGGCCTGAATCGCACAATTCGTTGGATATTTATCATTGCCGACGTACTTTTCCTCCAGCATTTCGATCTGCTGGTCGACGCTTAGCTCGGGGAAACAATAGGCCGTCAAACGTTGCTGAACGTGACCGGCTCGTACGCCGTCGTCAACTGACTCACGCCTCAGTACCCTGAACCACCAGCCCGACAGACATACAACGAGCTACTTTGCAACTACCCAGGCATAATGCGGCGCACTGGTCCACTTCCCGCAGTTAATAGTAAGGCAACCCACCATACACTGACTGCATGATCTCCACCCTTTAGTCGGTCTCGCCGCCTAGCGCCGGAGATTTTGCGCTTAGCAAAGGCAGAATTCGATCACATGCTAGAATTAGGCACCATCTCGGCTTTCAGTGGTTCTTGGGCCTCTCAACTTTACATGGCCGCTAAGTCCACTGGCACTTGGTGATCATATGAGGTATACAGAGCATTAAACGGGGTCAGACCTCCCGGTAGGTACCCAACTCCTCATATACAGTGCCTTACTTCATCGCTATCAGATTGCAGGGTCTTCAGCCTAAGAGACTTGCTAAGAGCTTAAAACCAGGTCCCTTAAAGGAGACCGGCATACCATAGACGGCGTTTAACACACATTTTGGACTGTTGGAGTTCGCAGGGGTGCACTTTAGGCCGAGCAATGGAGCTCAAACCTTCCGAAGTATTATGCACGAGGTCGCACGAGGCCCAGAGAATGTCCGTGTAACTAGACCGTATACTAGTTGCAAGCAACTTACAGAAGCAAAACTCAACTCAGCTACGTGCCCTTTCCGGTGGATTCAGGAAACATGGCATAACGATTAGCGCTTCAAGATATGAGCTTAGGCAACACGGCGTCACAGTCCCAGGGCAGATTGTCTCGCCTTCAGGTGTAACTCCATTGCCGGATAAGGTCACTGCTATTCTGGACTACCATGAGCTTCACTGTTATCAGTAGTTACAGCAGTTACTTGGCCTGGTTAAATTATCTTGACGTTTTATTCCTAATCGCGCAGAAACAATCAAACTTTTACGGAACTGTCACGGGGAGGTAAGCGTAAGCTTGCGTTCCCCGGGGCTGCAAAGCAGAAGCTCAATTCCACTGGGGATGCTACCACCAGAATATCGCTACTCACACTCCTCGACCCTTTGGCACCCATGACTCTCATGACTGACGCCTCGATCAAAGCAGTCAAAGCTGTACGTCTATCGTACACCGACGGTTCTTAGAAGTCTTTCGCATTCGTTTCCAAGAGGATGCAGCCAGCAGTCCACATATAGCACGCCTGGGATGAAGTTGCTCGCCTTCTGCCTAGTTGTGCGGCCTTTCAGGATCGCATTAGAGGGTCGTCCTTTCAAGGAGTTCATGGTACACGCGCTGCATTCAGCCGCTGACCGGTACTTGCCACGCGAGATCCGCCACTTAGATTTTGTTTCAAGGTTCACTGTGGACACGACATTTCTCTTGGGCAGAACACCGCCGCGACATCACCTTCTCGCATATACTAGCTTCGTTTATCTCCAGCGTCGAGCACCGACGCCAATGAGATTGCACAGGCCAAAGTAATGGATCCTCACATCCACAAACTTCGACGAAACAGCTCCCTAAATTTGGCTGTCGTATTCATCACAAAATCGTGGAATACGAGACTTCGCGCCTATCGCAAGGACATCCAAGGCTGCCGGTGCCAGCGGCGTATATATCTCATTTCTGGTGGTACTCAACCTCGCGCACCCGGGCGTGGCTGCTTCGATGAGGTCGACGGCACAACGTTTCGTGTGGATCAACAATAAACGTGACGTGCTCCATTGGTCCCGTGCCTGCTTCCAATGCCGGAGAGGGAAAGCCCAACGATATAACAAAGTCCCATTGGCTGGGGCCGAGACACGTTTTCACCACGTACACGTTAACGCTGCAGGCACTCTCCCGCCGACTCTTGGCTACGTCTACATACTCACCACTTTACTCCTTGGCCAAAGGCCGTACCAACTTTTTGCCCTACATCAAAAGAGGCCACGAAAGCCTTCCTAGTGGGTTGGGTAAGCATATTTGTTTGTCCCGCCGTAGTGATCACCGACCGCGGCTCACATTTCGACGAGACGCTTTTATATACGAATAAAACATTTGTGAGTTGGCATATAAGAACAAAAACCGCCTATCACCCCCAAGCCGACGGCCTGGTGGAAACATTTCACTGACAGCTGAAAGCCTCCCTGCGACCAGGGGTCAACCCGATTTGGAGCGAAATACTACCGTTTGCTCTTTTAAGCCTTTGCATTTCTGCTAAAGACGATGTGCGCACCACACCAAATGAGCTTGTGTTTGGTTGCGCACTTCGCCTCCCCGGAGAGCTGACGGCCCCGGCGGGACCAACCTACTTCAGTTACGGTGACTATACCAAACGCCTCGCACGATACACTGGAAGCTTCACGCCAATCCAACGCAGGACCGACGACCTTCGGGCTAAATTCCGACAGCACTAAATAATTCAAATCCTGCTTTCGTGCTGATTGACGGTGTTTGACCATCACTGGAACCAAAGTATTGCGGTCAGTTTCGCGTGCAAAAAAGCGGTCCTAAAACATTCATTCTGGACGTTGCCAGCCGACACGAAACGATGCCTATCGATCATATCAAACTGCCTCTGTGGAATGCGGATTTTACTCCAGTCATCCTATGAATCCCACCATCCCGGTTGAGTCCAGCCATTACCAGCGCCGCCCGTGGGGGTTTCTGGTGGGGCCGACGCCACAGCATCACCAATTGCACCAGAAGTACCGGATATGCGAAGCAGCCGTAGCGGCCTCAAGGTAAATCAACCCCCTCATTTTAGTTGCATAATCCCCCGTTAGAAGTGCGCAGCAGTACTTAAAAGGAAATAATTTTTATGGCAGTAATGTACGTGCCGATAAATATGTTGCCCACATGTTACACCGAAGAGGGCAACACTAAACGCTGTTAGGTGTCCGCCAGCAAGTCAAGCATTTGCGGGTGCTCACAAGCGCCGTTTTGACAAGTTTGATTTTGTTTTACCGTCTCTCAGAAGAATCCCTAGGAACGAATCGGATCCACTGATTCCGGCTCAAAAACCATCTTTCCCATGGTAAACATCATGCACGCAGCAGGGGTCGAAGAGAACCGGAGGTTAAACACTTGTCTTTAATCTCGTCCAGCAAAGATTCTGGACGAAGGTGAGATGCGGTGGGACGCGGTTAGATTCACCGTTTTGACCGGCGCACATTTGGCGGGCACCTTGGCTGCGGCGGTGTGCCTGCGCAGTTGGGCCGGGAGATCAAATCTGGTGCGTTCAGTTCCTAATAGTAGTTTTCAGGTTGGATGATTGGCGCATGCCCAGCTTTCAACAAGATACACCCATGGAACTACCAAGGGGGTGGCCCATTTTTTCCCCATCGGTGAGCGACGCCAAAACATCCGCCGGTTTTCGAATTTTTCTGTATGGTCCCAATGAAAGCGCTTCTCCGACGGTCTACTATAGAGAGGCCCTTATGGACGAACATATATTTATTTCTCTGGATTGCTTGGTTAACCGAACGTCGACCGCCCAGCAAGTCCGCCATTTACGCGGTGCTCACTTGCGCTTCGCTGGCACGCTCCTGATAAAATGCACGCAAGCTTCACCGGCTTCTGACTGTGTTCTCTTTGTACCGTTCGAGTGTCAGGGTCGTCATTGTCGTAATCAGGCAGAACCAAATAAGAATAACTCGCAACTGGTTACAAAGGTCAATGACAGTAAAACGTATTACAAGATCCGCGTTAGGAGTGTCCATCTAAAAAACGCTGTTCTCATATTTTGCTTCCTATTTCCCAAACTTGAATATCACGTGTGCATTCTTCTTTCGTGGAGCTGTACAGATGGAATAAGGCAAACATAATGCCTGAAAGAAACAGCAAGGGTGCTGGTCGGTGTGCCAACTGGCCAAGTGTATTTGACAGGAACCTGCCAGGAAGACGTGTGGGGGCGACTTTGATAATAATAAAAATCTAAGTAATGTATATTTCTCAGTTTACTAGAGGCGTGCGCAAGGCAATAGGAAATATTTACAGGGCTGATGCACAGAAAATGAGAATAACATAAATCGAGGAGAAGCGGATAAGAGAAACCTTGAACAATTTGAAATGTTTGTTAGTTTCTGCATATTTCTCAACATACGAGAGTCATGCGCAAGGCAAGATCAAAATTGTGCAAAGAAGGCACAATGCAGACATAGAAAGCAGAAACCAGACATGCGGTGCAATGGGTTTTCGCTTACAAGATCATAACAGGCAATGTGATTTGCTGGGCTGGAGGTTTCGAGTTTTATATCAAAGCTAGATAATGATTGCGCGAAAGTTTTCTCTGGCTGATTGCCAGTCCTGCACTGCGAGTTATATTGTTTGAATGCATCAAAGGCACGCATAGCGGGCGCAAAAATTTGGCTGGAAGGCGATGGCTGTCGCCGCCAGTTGATCGGGATCCTCAAAGATCAAGGGGATTACGCGATGAAGATGGAGATCAATATGGATGTGATAACGGGATAGAGATGAGCCAAAAACGGACTGCATAACACATGGGGCAGTATAATGCAAAATATCTGGGTGCGCAGTCCGTTGAGCAAGGAAAGCGGCGACACGGGATGGGAATTGCGTAATCGCAAGACTAATACATGAGGTTTGTCTTGGGTGCTTCTGATTCCATCAATTTGAGCTTGGTCCAGAGATGAAGGTTGGGTTGGAAAAGAAGAAGGAGAACCGGAATCAAGTGGGGCAATATCTGGTGGAATCATGTGAAGAACTGTTACCAGGGGCGTCAGTCTATCGCCAAATTCCGCAGACCAAAATAAAAGCTGATGAAAAATGACGGTCCTCAGCAGTTTTTGAATGTCAAGGTGCATTTTGAGCGTCAGTCTATTTCAGATGCTAGTAAAAATACTGTCCTTTGTGAGTGCATTTTGTGCGGTTCTGGCAGAAGAATTTTGGGAAGGGGCAGGAGGAGGCCAGTACAAAATGCCGCACGTGAACGTAGGAGCTAGACTGCTGTTTACCATCCAACCTGAAAAACACCTTTTGAGGGTGAACGCAAAAGGCGCAATCTGCCAAACTAGCATCACCCGCACACCGCTGCAGCCGATCTGCCTGCCCGATGTGCGCCGGTCAAAGCGATGGATATGACTGCGCCCAGCGCTTCTGTGGTAACATCGGTGTAGTCATGGTTTGCGAGAAGGAATTCAAAATGATATGAGCAGGTTAAGAGAGGCATCGTCTTTCTAAGATCGGATGATCGCCAGGGCATGGGTAAGTGCTTCCATCGAAGCAGAACTATACGGTCTGGAAGAGAGAGAAAAAAGACGGACGGCGGTCTGGCCTAGCTGGCAGATGCGGATTAAGAATCGACCAATCTTACGAGCAGCTCGGAGAAAGAAGTTACTAGAACGCATAACGTAATTCAAAATATATGAATAGCAGCTGAGCAACCCAGAGTTTTGTTTTTATACAATTTTTAAAAGGATGAGCTGGCTAATCTAGTGTGTGGATCGTCTACGCTATAAAAAAGAGAATGAACCGGTATTTGTTAGGACGGACATGGAAGAGCTGCTGCTGATCTAAATAATGATCGAGCTTCAAAGATAGGTGCACTAGGGATTGACTAAATTCAGCGCAGAAATCATGGATTTTGTTCCACTCTGGGAGACCGTGCCTTTCAAAAGCAAGAAATGGTCAGTGTCATCGGGTATGGTAGGCGGAAACGGTCAGTACTGTAAAATAAGGTACCACGTAAGACCCCATGTTCGTGGAAATGGTGTGAGGTCTGAATTGTCCGAAACGGACGGAGAAGTTGATGAAGAGTGAGAAAGGATGAATCCAAGATGTTCACCTAATTTCGTCTTGAGGGTACCGTTTGGGTTCGTCAGAAACAAGGTGATTTCTACGGTCCAGAGTCATTTACTTGGGGAGAGGAGCTGATGAACAGTAAAGGTGAGGATGATAGTGAATGTATATTTTAGAATATGGTGGCCGGGTATGAGTGCCACACCGTTTTGGGGTGGTGCTGGAATTAGTTAGGTGAGTGTGTAGGAGAGAGCTGTGGGTGAGCTACCCTGTACGCAGTCAGAACGATGAGGTTTATGGATATGAAGTCAGACTATTTAGCGATGGTAACCGATTTAGCAGGCAGAGGAACGGTGAGATGCATCCGACGTGGAACTGCATGTAACAAAGTAGCATGCGCTGGTGTTCGAGTTCTATTTGAAGTGGCAGAGACCACTTTAATCCCTATATGATATGAGTAGAGAGATTTACTTTCCTTTTCGCAATGAACGAGAAGGTGACACCAATGCGTTTTCCAGAAGCCCCATCGAGTTTCAAACACACGATCCAAAGGTGAGTATGGGTGGTATAGATTAATGAGAAAGGGTACAGTGACTACTTTACGACTGGAATTCTAGCCCATATTTGCAAGCCCCGCCTAGTCCAATGTTGGCTTGTGTCATACTGATTTGGAACGGGACATCCAGTATTTTTGCCAGCTGGGCTTTGAACTGAGCTGAATTCGGGCACGATTGCAGGGAAGTAGGGGGTTTTTCCACATTTTAGGGTAAGCAACTGTAAAGAATCTTGCCTCGATCGACAGTCTAGTCAAAGGCATTTTAATGAACAGTATTAGCTGAAAGTTAGAGGCGGAGGAACACCAACGTCAGGCATGACGTTTGTAGCGGAATGAACATTATTACGGTGAAGATTAGAGATAAATGCAATGTTTAGTTTGTTTCGTCGAGGCCAGAGTGGTTTAAGGCCAGGAAGCTTGCATCTAGCCTTGGAGTTTAGGCTAGATGTGGGACCTAGGAGATTTATATTGAACGCTGGCTGCACATTTGTGATTGCGATTCCATCAACTTTGCACATGTGTGAAGCTAATCGGACAATACTGGAGGTGGGGCCTAGCGTGGGACTTGAATGTGATAATCCTGTAATTTTGGGTGCAGAATGCCCTTAAGATCATCGTGGCGTTTCTTTCAGCTACGGCCGTTTGGTGGTGGGTTTTCTCATGGAAGTTGAAAGAGCAGGATTATTGGAGCCCTAATTCCTTAACGGTGCACCATACAGAAATGGGGACGCGATTTATGGAGACGGAGCCCGGGTGAGCCTGGCATTTATATTTTATTAGAGAACTCTTTTCAGAAAATTTCATAATCCACTTGAAATACCTGTTATCGAGGGAATCAAGGTCTTCAATACGTAGATATGTAGTGTACATTTCTCGACATCCGAGAAGCATGCACAAGGCAAGGTCCCATTTACACAAAGATGGCACAGAGGACATACGGAAAACAAGACTAAACGTGAAGACACAACGTGTCTGTGCTCTTGCGAACATAACCTGTAATGTGGTAAGCTAAACACGGGTTTTCGAGCTTCTAAATCAAAGCTCGGTTATCCTTCGCAAATCTCTCTGGGCTGATCGTCAGTCGCGCACGGCGAGCCAATCCATAGTTAAACGCATCAAAGGTGCGGATCGCCTGTGCAAATTTTGGCTAGGAAGAAATGGTGGGCGTTGTCATATGTCCGGGTTCCTCAAAAATCAAGTGTTATATGGTGAAGATGAAGATAAGCAGGGATGTAATAACGGGATGGACTTGAGTGAAAACCAAGCTGGACATCATAAGACGTGGATGGAAAAGGGCAATGAGCAATGTTCAAAAGCCACAAATATAATGAAGATGAAACAGCAGAAACCCTTCAATGTTGCATCACACTATTTACGGGACGAAATTATATTAAGAATTAGAGACGGGTGGTCAATGGAATTCATAAGAGTGGTCACTGGACTTTTGCGACTGTGAGAGAACAGTGATGCGTAGTGGGAAGAATAGGGGCAGGTGTAAAAATCACAATCCATCTATAAATGCGTGCAAGATTGGAGTTAAACGGACCGGCTTCATAGGAGTAGACTACTTTAATATCATCGACAAACAGGAATGGTGTTCCATGACGAATAACCTAAAGGTTCCATTATTATATGGAGCAGGAACAAAAGGGCACTAAGGGCGCTGCCCCGAATAACCCCACTGGTAATGGCGCGGAGCTGGGGCAAACAACAGCTTACATTGAAAACCTAAAGGCAGTCGGAAATGTAGGATGATAGCCAAGATAAGAGTGGATTTCTTACTCCCTAAATCCTCATTTTTGCCAGGAGTCGCGAGTAGGAAACGCGGTTAAACGCTTTTGAAACGTCTAAAAGACTGTAGTCATAAACCAGTGGAAGTCAGCATTCTGGGTACCTAGGTTCAAGAGCAAGTTCGAATAGGGTGATTGGAAGGGGCAAAGAGTACCAACAAACTTTGAGGGTAATGAACTCACCTGCAATTATATTACGCCGGAGGGAACCAGAAATACAAAGAATAGCTTGGGTTAGACGAGAGATATCAGAAGTATTCCAGTTAGTTGATCGGTATGTACATCCTATGTCAATTGAGAGCTTAGATAGTTTCAATTAAAGCAAAAGCCTGTCAAGGATAGAGTTGACTAGTGGATGATGGTAGCTGCACGTGGCCGCTTTACTTAGACTAGGTAACCGCCACGTCTGCGATTTGATCCATTGGTTTGGTAAGAACTACAACCAGCCGACGAAAAAGACGATGTAGATCTGTGGTCTGTTTACCAAGCCTCTCTTATCAGGACAAAACCGTAAGAAGATTTTTGTCGGTATCTTTCCTAGCTCCCTTATTTTATGAGTCAGAGGGCGAGAACTTAGGAGCAGGCAAAATTCACCGGAACATTAGAGTCCATGTGATATCCAAGATGTGGGATCTTTAGGGGTCAAATAATCGACGGATACATTAAGGGTTCGGATAGTGCATGATTGTGATGAGGGAGTAAATATAGTAGAGTAAAGTATGCTGGCCAGCGAGAGGCTGACTATGTTAGGGATTTTGCGGACTGAAACGCAAGCTGACGGAAGAATCCAATGAGCTAATAAATGAGTTTTCATAGGATTTTGCTATGGAAAATATGATACCAATGGAGGCGGAGCAGTATTTGGTGGTTGATTGGCGATATTTCAATGGGGGACCTGGCAACCTTGGCAATGGTGGGGGCTTCGGAAAATGCCGGGAAAAAGCCGGTCATCAGATAATTGCATGTACTTTTAAGGGTATACGTTAATTTTGGAAATTACAGGAGTGAAGAAAGCGATGTTTGGTAGGTGGGGCAGTTGAGGTAAGCTTTGGACAAGAGTGGTTGGAGAAATAAGTCTCAAGATGGGCTTTGGATCGAAGGGCGAAAGACGGCTATTTAGATTTTGTCAGATAGCCTGGGGAAAGACAGGGCCAAATCGTGCAGATTTACAAGAATACTGGTTGTTGTGGTTAAAATTTGGGGATGCAGCATTAGAAAGGGAGCGTTGGATTGGCGGGAACGCCCCCAATTAAGGTTGACCAGCAGGTGAGTCAGATTACGGAAGTAAGCCGAAGGATTTAGATATGGAATGTTTTAGTATCATTTTGAAATTTAACAAATTTTTTCCCGAAGGAGAGTGGAAGCATGTGTGCAGTGGACCAACCACTTCATGCTTGTGAACGGCGGCTCTTTGGCCACCGTGTGTTTGTGAGCCTTTCGACTTTGCAAATCTCAGACCAGGACAGCTTACTGGAGTTGAATGTGCCGAAGGTTCCAGGCAGTCTAGGTGTGCATGAGTGTTGTTCTACTGAGTTAGCAGGGTAGCTATTAATGTGCGAGGTTGTGTGATTTACTGGATGGGTGAACGGTGTGCGCTTCCTGCGGGATTAAACCGATTTAGGCCGTGTGCCGTTCTATTGTTTGTCAGAATGACGACGAATTGCTTGAAGGAGTATCTGGGAAAGGGCATATGCCAGGCGGTTGAAGCATTTGACAGGACAAGGCATCGATGAGACGGCAATCAGCTACGCGGTTATGCCTTCAGCTTTCTTGGCTTGGGGTACCATAGTTGATAGATTTATATGACCACTTTTGCGGGATGGTTGGACAGGCAAAGGGGAGTGAGTTTCACTTGAACCTATGGTTATTGGTTGTGAGCAAAGAAGATAAAGTTCTGGGTTTGCCGCTTTCGCAGCGGGTATGTGTAAAGGCGGGGTGTCGCTAACATCAGTGGACTCATTCTCGGATGAACTTGTAACAGGTTTGCAAGGTGAAGAACTTCAATAAGAAGTTGAGCAGGTGCGGAAGAAGCTGATTGTGCAAATTGTTTAAGGGTGCAGTTTTTGAGCGATGTTAATTAATCACCGCCTGCAAGTAGGTCCCGGCAGTGCTCACCGGGCACGGGATACTGCGAGATGCGGTGTGATGGAGTCTACCGCAGTTAAAGGTTACATTATTTAAAGCCGTGTAAATAGGCTCTGGAGTTGTCCCTTAAGGAGAAACCTGTACTGGCAGCTCACTGTTCAGAGGGGGAGCGCTCCATACAAATTTGAGAGGTTGTGGTAAACTTCTGTGACCGCAGCATATCTCTCTGTAAGGGAGTTGCATGAGCAAAGATCTTTGTATTTTTATAAGGCTTATAGCTGGCAATGGTTGCCTTTTTTGTCATAAGCCCCTCAGTAGACAGCAATTCCCGAAAATGGAATAGTATTGGACAGTAATTTTGGAGGGATTTCTACCGGAGCCTGGAGTACAAACAAGTGTGGTTAGTCATAATACAAGCATTGAGTATGGCAGATTGGACCGATGGCAGTGGGAGGCCGTTGGGTACATTAAACACAACAGCCTTCTTTGCATTCGCAATGTGTTTGTTGGCTTCTTTAGTTACGGTGTCAAAAAGCGCCCTGTTGCAGCGAGATTGCTTGTAGCAGTGTCAGCGGATGGCCCGATGAGACTAGATAATAGGAACACTTCCAATGACAGGTCTTTGATCTGTCGGAGTCTGATTTCTAGGTCGCCTAATCTTCTTAAGACATCCACAGCGTTGGTACCAGAATTGTAATTTGTGTCCATAGGAGCGACTGAGAATGTGTTGGTGGGAATTTAGAGTGTAGCAGCCCAGCGATGACATCGCTTTGGTTCCCCTGGTTGAGGCATAGTAGGGGTTGTCGAAAGTCAAGAACGTCTGGAAGTGGTACGAGATACTAATTTTAGTAACTTCCAAACATTCACGGGGTGGTGTCAGGAAGTGCGTGAGTGCGCAGGTGGAAAGATAAGTATACGGGGCTATTAGTAAACTTGTTCTTAAAAGCAAAGTAACAGACGAATCCAATATGTGAATTGCTACCCACATGCGTTTAAATTAGGTCCTGGCTAGGGCTACAAATCTGACAGTCCTGGTCGGAAAGGAACATTGGTAGAGTGGCCAGCAATGGATGAGGGCAAAGCCTAATGCTGAGAAAAATTGATGGAAATTTTACAATGGGAAAAAGTTCTAATTCAGCTAAAAATGCTACATTAGCGCCCTAAGTTGTCAGTAACGACAACCAGAAAAACTCACAGCGAGGAGCATTATATTGCAGGATTATTGCTTGGGATCCAAAGCACCCATTGTTTTACGGATTTCCATTATCCTCATTGTGAAAGCTGCTGATCAATAAATTGAAAAATGAATGACAGTAAACAACTGCTTGAGGGATGCTGCACCAAAAGCGTGGGGTATGTGCTGGTCGACCAAGCTGCACAGAATCATAACCTGGGCACGAGACGTGCGATCAAGACATAGCATTAAAATGACAGGTTGTCCGCAAAGGGAGACAGTATTTCACAACCATATATAAGGAAGCGGATACAAAAAATATTACCAATTTTAATGTGTCGGTGATTGATCGACAAAACGAAATGAGAAACAGACTCGCAATCTTGGTCGGAAGTTGTCTGGAAACATGGAAGTTGGCCCAGGTTTAGGCTTTATTTATTTATTGAACTCCATCCTTACGGTATTTTCCCGTGGGACAGGTTAGCTCTTTGGACGTAAAGTAATATGGAGATATCACTATGTGTAAAGACGCTAAATTGCAACCTCAGTATCTTTCCGCGGTGCATCTGATGACATTGTAAGCTTTTGGCCAGAAAGAATTAATTATCAGCAACAGCAAAGCCAAATTGAAAAGGAAAGTTTTTTTAATTGCTTGTGTTTTCATTTGGTAGAGGCTTAGGTGCATTATTTGCCGTGTATTACATTTCTGAAACACCGAGGAAGTTTGACTGTACCAGCTCCTGAAGTTTTTGATCCCTAATCAGACCTGCGTCCGCAACTTGACTCTGGCGCCCAAACAACTGACCGATATATTTGATATCCTCCTAGGTACGGAGAAACAAATGGGAACCATTAAGTTATGCCCGAGGTGCACAGGTCTTCTGGTCACCTTTCATCAAATTAATGAAAAATTGTCTTCTTAACCAGGAGGTTAAAATTTTGTACCAGTTGCATTTTTGTTCCACTGCTTGATTCAGGTGAATGAGTCCCATCGCTTTTGCATGACAGGCATAATCCCTTGCCGTTAATGACGAGTTAGGTGCAGCTGACCGTGAAGTGCTTGGAGCAGTCCGCCGCCCAACACATCTTTTTGGCCTCTGCGCACAGTTTGTAACACCATCAGCACACATGTCAGTGCCCAATGGGATGCTCTCAGGGCGGTAACTGATGCAGACTAAAAATAAAATGGGGCCATGGAGAATACTCCGAGACGCGCCAGTGCGGGTAGGCAAAGGTTTATAACCACGGATTTTCTCCTCGTCTGCTAACTACGACTGGGTGCAGCACGGCAGCAGTGAGAACCTATCATCGGTTTTATTAACGATGAAAATAGCGCATAAAATCGATTCCATATTTTACGTTCGGGTCAGATGGTCCGATGGAGGCCGTTCCTGGCAGGATAACGAGGATAACAGCAGAGAGAATAAACGAAAGGGTAGTGAATGCGGCACTCTCAAGAAACTGTAGATGCTTCCGGCTGTTTAGCTTGAGATCAAACAGTTTCATGTTCCCACCAAGTTGCGAAGGACATCTACCGAGATGTCTGTTGAGCACGTGTGCATAAACAGTGCATCTAGACTTTACATGAGTTTGTAAGCTCATATCTTCATTTGCTTTCTCGGTTTTCCCTTACTAACCTTGATATCGTTCTTCTCTGGTGCCCAAATATTCTCTCAGTTTCCTTTTTTCCTCTGCATTCTTCCGTTCTATTTATTACTTTCTTTGGTTGTTGTCTTGATATCTGTTTTCAGAAAGTCTGGATTAGTGTCCTTTCCCTTTATTGATGTTTGCGTATGCGTTGTTTTCAATTTTATGACATTCTTTAGCTTTTTTCCCGGTACTCCGGTTGTCTTACCTATCCATAAACAGTGCTTATACTGCATGACAGCGACCTTTTTCCAAGTTATCTTCTTGCCCTGGGCTCTTTATTCGATGTTCATAAATCCCAGTGCTGCCAAACGCCAGGGATCGATGTAACAACAGTCCCGAAGGCAGTTTTCAGGAACATGGTGATTTAGCCTTTCCGCGGAGTTTCTCTTTTCATGAAAGAACTAAACGTTTGCCCTTTATCATTCAGTCAAATGCGTTTATAATACATATGTTGTTTGCTCGTTTTTATGCGCAGTCCTCCCCAAAATAAACAGGTCGCTACTTCGGTCCACCCTGGTATCGCATGTGGCTTCCAGAAAAGCTGCATTCCGACATATTGCTCATTCCATTTATCGATGGGTTATAACCAGTGAAGTTCCTCGATGAATCAAAACATTTCTGCTCTCCAATGAATAAACGAGGGTCTTGTTTTTAGTTTGTGTGGTCTTCCACTCCTGTCTAAAATAACCGACGAATCTTGTGAAAGCTGGCTTTTGCTAGGATCGGAGTGTTCCTGCAAAACCAGATCCGCGGTAGTAGGGAAACAAGGGCGGTGCCCAATCTTCAAAACAATCACTAAATACTATCCATTTACTCTCCAGTACTCACCAAAGAATACAGTATTCCCTGGAAAATCCAAAGTCAAACTTTAGGGCACTTCGGCTCAGTCCGTTGAGAACTTGGGGGCAATTTTACAAAACTTCAGTCTATTTGCATAACAGGATGTAAGCGTCCCGCAAGCGGTTTTCCTCCGATCAAAAACCTACGCAATCCATTCCAATAAACTCGGGATCTGCCGCAGTGCTATTCTCCGGACAGTGTTTACTTTAACTGGTTACGCACGTGCATTCAGGACTACATCTATTCATGAGCAAGATGAAAAATGCATCTCACTACCATATAAGTTCCATGAAAAATACCAGCATGAAAAGCGCGTTGAGTTGCAAAAGAGCGCAAATGCCAGAAGTCGAATATGAATAAAGAAACCGTCATGTACGAAAAGAAATATTTCAGATAGGTATATTCTGCAGCAACTAGTCGTCCTCACTGCTTCCATACGTTGATCCTTTTGGATTTTCGGTCCAAAGAACAAAAACCGAGGAGATTTCGTGATTTCCATTCGTTGCTTAGCGGTTATGTATACCTTCCTGGACGTCGTGCACTGATTCACTTTTAAATAGATTACAGTTGATAAACTGAAAAAGGGGCACAAAATTTGGTTACCTTTCGGCGAATCCTTGGAATATGCACTCTGTACTGTCAGCTCGCCTCAGCAAGCATTTCGTGAATAAGAAATCAGACTTCGACTGAACAGAGTCCGCCGAGTTCAGTGCAATTCGACCCGGAAGATCTGAAGACTGAGAGACAAAGTGCTAAAAATAACAAAAGTTTAGTAGGCCGGGATCTCCATTTCGCAGGCGGCTGTCGAAGGTTAATTGCTGGCAGCTTTGCGGCCAGCAATTCAATGCCACCCCCGGAGCACCATGGGAAAAACAGATAGACCGTCGAAAACATTGCATTACACCCACCGTCGTGCTGTTCCGTAGAGTTAGACGACAATATTACAGCACAGAAGTAAACTGCTTTTCAATGCATGCATAATGCAAGTTAAAAACGGATTGCTGCCAAAAAGGACAAGGGGTGAGACTTTGGAGGGGTCAAACGTCCTTATCGAAGAGATCACGTGTTGGTCACAGTCCTGGAGGACAAAGCAACTAGTTAATGGACCGGCTTGATTATCGAGGTATTGTTTGATTTGTTTGACAGCTGAAACATTGATGCATAGGAAATTCATGCGATCGTTTTCGAGGCTAAACTTAAGCAGGAATGAAAGAAGTGATTATGAAAATGTAGTGGTAGGAATGCTCAGGGCTACACGATGCTCAATTAATTGTGGGAGAGAATTCCACAGTACGAGAGAACAGGGAAGAAATGAGCCGTGGAAGAACAATATCGAGGGGAATATGAGGATTATGAAGCGACCGAACCGCAAGACTGGGACTCACTGGTTGACTAGGCCCAATCAGCAATAGTATAGTATATATTTATATTTATCGGCTTAAACGAACCATGACCTGAGGCACGACCAAAATGTGACAAGTAAACACAAGTACAGCAGGGTCAAATGTTGACGGAGATACACGTCTATGGAAGTGAATGGGGAGTAAGAATATGCCTCCTCTCTGCGCAATAATGGGCAAGAACCATCGGTTTTTATAGATAAATTGGGGATGACTTTACCAGGTCAAACGAGGGCAAATGCAATAACAATTTGTTAAGGTGTATTAAAGAGCGATTGAGTAGGACATAAAATATGAAGCTGCACGCCGGCTTTTGGACGAGGTTTAAAGGAGTTGAAAACAGTGGTTAGTCCTGCACGCGACAATGACCTGCTGGGAGACTGCCCGTGCAGCGCATGAAACGGGTCATCCTGTCAGTCTCTCACACAATCAGTTGAGCATCGTGTAGCCCTAAGCATTCCTACCACTACATTTTCATAATCACTTCTTTCATTCCTGCTTAAGTTTAGCCTCGAAAACGATCGCATGAATTTCCTATGCATCAATGTTTCAGCTGTCAAACAAATCAAACAATACCTCGATAATCAAGCCGGTCCATTAACTAGTTGCTTTGTCCTCCAGGACTGTGACCAACACGTGATCTCTTCGATAAGGACGTTTGACCCCTCCAAAGTCTCACCCCTTGTCCTTTTTGGCAACAATCCGTTTTAACTTGCATTATGCATGCAAAACAGTGGGGCGCATGTAATACCGGCTTTCCAAGGTTGAGGCCCAAAAATTTGTTTGGTTTACCTGAAGGCGAATTCTGGCCTTCAACGATCACTACTTGGTTGATTAAGTGCACTCACCTCTTTGACATTCGTCACCCTTCCCCCGTATGTTCCCAGGCAACGCGCAATCCTCCCGAGGATTGTTCATTTGACTTCTGAAGAAACTCCATTCTATGCAGACTGAAGAGTTCAGCAGAGGCCCGGATTGTGCATTTTGGGTCTGGGATTAAATTGGACCATAGCACCTATACCGTTAACAGGATTCTATGATGCCTTTGGTGAGAGGAGGATGCTGCAAAGCATCAGGCACCCTTGATGCAGGCAGTAGGCTGCTACAGACAAGCTACTGTATCTGTCCAATTCCGCGCGTCTGTCTTGCGTTTGCTATCACGTTCGATCCCGTTCTTTATTAAACCTGCACCGAGCGGATAAAGAGTTGGCGATGGAAGGGATCGCGTCAGCAAACTATTAACAAGTCTGGTAGAATCGACTTTCGTGCCCGCAAACCTTGCACGAGATTAAAACTACGGAAGTTGCTTCTTCGCATGTACTCAAACTGTTGTGAACAAAGTGGTCCAATCAAAACTGTGGTGTGTTAATGTCACCATGTGTTCTGCACCTGGGGGTAAATGTGCTTAGGACAGTGGTCGCAGCAACCTGAGTAACCGGATAACATGTAAACCTGTCAGCATAGGTGGTGACCGTTTTAGTTGACCCAGTTGTAGTAAATGATGTAGCTTTCCATGTAGATTACTCGTCTTCAGGAAACCAATAATCAAAACAACAACGCGGAGATGATTCACGGCAGATGCCATTAAGGAAATTTTGTTTTCAAAAATAACTTGCTTTTACCCGTCACACCTTTCTGTGGAGACCACTCCCATCTCCAAGAGTTCAGTGAACATTCTCGTAAGATCCACTGTCTCTCTGTCCACAATCCTTCATAAAACTAAATCCTTTAAATAGTGTAGCCAACCTGAACTGTTTCCCTGTGCCTCATCTTCCGAGTTATATCGGCCTCTTATTGTTGTTCATTGCCGATTTGTTGCCGATCTCACATAACGTCCAGTCTGATTCCGATTCATCGCCGTCCCGTCATCATATCTTTTTTGGTCTTTATCTTCCCAGTTAAAATTTTCTGTTCCTTGCATAACTCTCTCAATAATCGAGGAATCCGGCCACATTGAGATGTCTTCTAGCGTTTTCCAGCCAAATTTTGGGCCTGTGAGACATGCCTTTGAAACATGTAAACTCCAAATACCTCGCAATCTATGACTGTGGGCAAGTCCCAAAATGTCTTGCATAATCCTGGCAGGCAATAGCCTAAACTGGAATTTAAACTGGGAGCGCACGCCTGGCATATCATGTTGCAGACTCTGATCCCTATCAGATCATTCGTGAGAGCACAGAAATTAAAGTTTCATGCTTGACTTTCATCCACCATGTTTCCGTTGCGCCACCATTATACAGATATGATCTTCCCCTGCGCATGCTTCTTGGGGTCAGTAAATGTACAAATATCATTATTACAAACTGTCTGGTAACTTTGTCCATCGGTTTGAAAATCAAAGGTGGCGGTGCAAAATCGTCAATAATTCCTGCAACATAGTACCAGTAATTTGCGAATCAAAGATGCGGCCCAAAACGCCAATGTAAAACTGCAGCTTATATAAGTTGCCAGTAAAAGGAATAATGTTGGGATGGGAATTGTGTGATCGTAAGACCAAAAAATTGGGTACGTCTTCAGCAACTTTTAGTTCATGCATTTTAGCTTGGGTCAGAGATGAAGTTGGGGTTGGAAAAAAAGATGGAGAACTGGAATAAAATTACCGTCCGCACATTGCGAAATTCCGCAGAGCAGAATAGAGGTTAATGAAAAACGACATTTATCAGCTGTTTTCGCATGTACATTCAAGTGAACTTTACGGAGAAGTGATAACATCGATAACTTCTACGACCTCTGATTATAGATAGTTATGTCATGATAGGTAAGTGTTAAGTGCCGTGAACTTCAGTTTTACACGATTGGGCGGTCTCCAGGTAAAGATATGATTCTGGGGGTAGCTCCGAAGGCCTTTTATCTTAGAGTCCAAGACGTTGTACAATTGTCTCATAAGCTCATTTTTGGCAGAAGCAGCCCGAACTATGGTCGCTCGTTTCAAAACCCTGGAAGAGGCTGCGGGACATTCACTAGGCGTGTTAATTCTGGAGAAGAACGGCCGGCGGTTCATTTGAAATGCACAACGCCGCCGGGTACTCAGCAATTTTTAAACTCTAGTTCTACCAATATGCCCTAAGACTGAATGTTGGAGGGCATCAATGATGGTTCTGACAGAGTCAAGGCTTCGGGCCCGGCAACTGCTATTGCTCAGTGGAAATGAAACAGCATATAATTTAAAAAAGCACGTCAACGAAAGATGAATGTAGATTCCCAGTTAAAAATAAAATATGAAAACAAGAAATGCTTCTTTCTCAGTACGACATTGCTGGCAATATCGGATCAAGTTGGGAAAAGGAAAAACTTTGTGCATACGCGTGTACCGGTACACAGGATATCGGCAAAATCGGAAACAAATGTGATTCGCGTTCTGGCTTGCCAGTTTGTAACGCCGGATAGACCAGTGCTGCTGTTTTATGGTGTAGTTGCCTTTAACACCTGGAAAAACATGCGATAATGTCGCCAGGCACTCCACAAACGAAATAGCGATAACCGGGACACCGAAACGGATAGACAAGAAAATAGCCGACGGTGATGAACGACTGAGTATGGTTAACTTGGGCACATGAGGATACCATTGGGGAGCTGCTTGCAAGTAGCATCCACACCGTACGGTCTCTGTTAGACCAGGCGATGAAACACAAAGGAAAAACCGGATCACTTGTTTGAATTTGATGTTGTGCTGAGTACATTTTCAGTTCGATCAGATGACGCTTACAGAAGATTGTGTTCAGAGGTTACTTCGTCATTAATTAAAAGACCCTTTCTTACCGCAAACACAGTTACCGCTACGGCCTGCGTGGCCACCGGTGAAGACGCCTTGATTTCCCTGGCCGGACGGAGCTCCAGACTTGTCTTTGTCCGCATTACATTGTGTCCCTCTTGGTCGTTTTTAACTTGTATCTATTTTAACTTTCGACTCAATTACTCTTTGGTTCAGAGCACATTTGTGGCAAATGCAGCTCGAAGTGTCTACCAAGGCACCGTACGAAGCTTTCGTCAACTGCTCGATTTGTTTTGGGGGCTACATGTGGTGGTTGATCTAACCGGTGTACTTAATTGAACAACATTTTTTGGCGAACCAGGTCGAGACTGGTTCAAGTCCATTTAGCGGGCTGTAGCGCAACATTATTCATTCTGCTGGCAACTTATATAAGCTGCAGTTTTACATTGGCGTTTTGGGCCGCATCTTTGATTCGCAAATTACTGGTACTATGTTGCAGGAATTATTGACGATTTTGCACCGCCACCTTTGATTTTCAAACCGATGGACAAAGTTACCAGACAGTTTGTAATAATGATATTTGTACATTTACTGACCCCAAGAAGCATGCGCAGGGGAAGATCATATCTGTATAATGGTGGCGCAACGGAAACATGGTGGATGAAAGTCAAGCATGAAACTTTAATTTCTGTGCTCTCGCGAATGATCTGATAGGGATCAGAGTCTGCAACATGATATGCCAGGCGTGCGCTCCCAGTTTAAATTCCAGTTTAGGCTATTGCCTGCCAGGATTATGCAAGACATTTTGGGACTTGCCCACAGTCATAGATTGCGAGGTATTTGGAGTTTACATGTTTCAAAGGCATGTCTCACAGGCCCAAAATTTGGCTGGAAAACGCTAGAAGACATCTCAATGTGGCCGGATTCCTCGATTATTGAGAGAGTTATGCAAGGAACAGAAAATTTTAACTGGGAAGATAAAGACCAAAAAAGATATGATGACGGGACGGCGATGAATCGGAATCAGACTGGACGTTATGTGAGATCGGCAACAAATCGGCAATGAACAACAATAAGAGGCCGATATAACTCGGAAGATGAGGCACAGGGAAACAGTTCAGGTTGGCTACACTATTTAAAGGATTTAGTTTTATGAAGGATTGTGGACAGAGAGACAGTGGATCTTACGAGAATGTTCACTGAACTCTTGGAGATGGGAGTGGTCTCCACAGAAAGGTGTGACGGGTAAAAGCAAGTTATTTTTGAAAACAAAATTTCCTTAATGGCATCTGCCGTGAATCATCTCCGCGTTGTTGTTTTGATTATTGGTTTCCTGAAGACGAGTAATCTACATGGAAAGCTACATCATTTACTACAACTGGGTCAACTAAAACGGTCACCACCTATGCTGACAGGTTTACATGTTATCCGGTTACTCAGGTTGCTGCGACCACTGTCCTAAGCACATTTACCCCCAGGTGCAGAACACATGGTGACATTAACACACCACAGTTTTGATTGGACCACTTTGTTCACAACAGTTTGAGTACATGCGAAGAAGCAACTTCCGTAGTTTTA
>LUCM01003992.1:28372-39230 GCA_008360955.1 Fasciolopsis buskii
AAACGATCGCATGAATTTCCTATGCATCAATGTTTCAGCTGTCAAACAAATCAAACAATACCTCGATAATCAAGCCGGTCCATTGACTAGTTGCTTTGTCCTCCAGGACTGTGACCAACACGTGATCTCTTCGATAAGGACGTTTGACCCCTCCAAAGTCTCACCCCTTGTCCTTTTTGGCAGCAATCCGTTTTTAACTTGCATTATGCATGCATTGAAAAGCAGTTTACTTCTGTGCTGTAATATTGTCGTCTAACTCTACGGAACAGCACGACGGTGGGTGTAATGCAATGTTTTCGACGGTCTATCTGTTTTTCCCATGGTGCTCCGGGGGTGGCATTGAATTGCTGGCCGCAAAGCTGCCAGCAATTAACCTTCGACAGCCGCCTGCGAAATGGAGATCCCGGCCTACTAAACTTTTGTTATTTTTAGCACTTTGTCTCTGAGGCTTCAGACCTTTCGTTTCGAAGCACACTAAGCGTTCTCATGAACTTACCGTCTGCAACTTCGTGAAGTTTTTTCCCTCAGGCTGGTGCATCTAAATTGTTTTTCTGTTAGAACGTTACCCGGAATAATGATTATTATGTGGTTGCACAAACAATTTGGAGCATTAGCTCTATATATTTATCCACCACTCCCTCTTGTGCTTCTCAAATTCTATTGAACACATGCCCTCCTTCTATTTTCCGCTGGTTCCAGTGTTCCAGTAATATTAATTGCGGCTTCTTTTAATAGCAATTATTCTTCCATCCACGAGGTGAGTCAGCCCAGGATACGTTAGCTGATGGCAGCAGCTGTCAGCTTATTTAGACTGGTTTTAAGCGTTTCCTCTTGCGTGGTTTAATTGGGACACCGTGACCATTGAAAGGTGAGGTGGAGAAAAACTATGCCTACAGAAGTGGATAAACCATCAGATCAGATCATATAAGTAACACAGAACGTAACGAACGGCTTTTAAAGTATGCTTATTTGTGGTATTGCGTTGCTTTGTGTGACATCAAAATAAATTAAGTGAACTGGAGCTCGAAGGGTAATCCACAGGTGTCTGCCAATGCAAGGTGTCTGACGGAACTATGGTCAGAGGGGTGGATGAAGTAAATCATTGCTTGAACGTAAGGGTTCGCAATCTGCTGCTTACAAGGAGTCTGGAAATGAAGTTCATGCTCTTGATTTTGTAGTCGGTGGGTGGGAAAATCAGCAGTTAGTGATTGAAGGTGTGCTGCCAGCAAAATGACAGAGGTTCCAAAGTCACTTGTCGTCCACAGCGAATCAGATTCTCTGTCTCTGGGAGCAGCGAGAGGGCAGTTGCTTTATAATTAGATCCTTGGATAGTAGACTTTGGATTTTGGTTGGAAGTGGGGTCAAATGAAAGAGAAGATAGAACCACATTTACTTGGCACCGGCATACGATTGTTTGGGAGTTGGGAGGTTTTTGATCCGCCTTACGATTTGGCTGATCTATCATAGGTATTTGGAAAGTCGGTATAAGCTTTAACTCTAGAGAATAAGACGGATGTGGCTGAAGAGGACTTGAGGGTTGTGACAGCATATCGCCGGCTAAGAGGTAGAAGTCCGAGTCAAACCATGCAAGAAGAAACATTTAAGACCAGTTTGATGGGGAATGCATCCGTAAGTGAGGTGGAACTAAGAGCGGACGGAACCCGAGTAGTGAGCTAATGGGATTTTACCTTGTTTGGGAAAGAGAATAACGACTCCGTCATTTGCCGTGGGTCAAACATGGAATGGGGAAGTCACCGGTTTCGATGGTGGTGGAAACCTCTGGTGGGTGATCTCATTGCAGAAGGGGTTGTAATGACCCAGGCAACGGCTGCCAAGAAAAAATCGGAGTACCCTGCCACAGTGATTCTCCCACTTTCATGGAGTTTCATGGGTGGGTTAAAACCGAAGAGTTCTGTATGTGGGGTGTTGATGAGTTTCTTACCCCATGAAATGGCCTCTCTCGAGGGGTCTTGTCAGGATATATTCTGAGTCTCAACACACGTGCCGATTGCAACGATCTGGGAAATATACATAAAGCGTTTCGTCGGCCGCATATCAGGGAATTGAAACAGTAGCGAGCAATCACAGCGGTTCGGCGCCTCGAACAGTCCAAGAGAGCAGTAACAATGCCATTACGCAATGGATAAAGTATGCATGGAGTTGCAGTTTTAATGTCAAAACGACTGGAATGCTAAACACAACAGCGATTCCGTCAATCATTGAAAGTAAGAATCATGGTGAGGGGGGAGAGAAGGGTACAATTAAGAACGCATGGAAAGGAAGGGGTGGATGATAGATGGTCGGCAAAATACTACGCAATAGAAATGATCGTGGGACGACAGAATAAAGTAAATTAAAGATTCGACAAAACATGCATGGAAGACATTTATGCCAAGCAAAACACGCTGTGGACTGCAGAAAATAAGCCGAAAAAAACAAAAGCTAAAATCAAAAGCGCGTCGGAAAAAAGACAAAAAGTTACAATCAGGAAGCGTGGACAATCTCACAGTATCACATGGCCAGGGACTGTTGACTGTGAACGCGATCTGCAGAGTGAGGCATCTAAGGATAATCGTGACGTGACATTTTAAATGGACGGGTCCGTGTGCTGCGGCAGCCCAAAAGACCAGAGACGAACCGTTTAGATTGAGGTCAGCCTTATCCTGCCGTAAATCCGGGGTGTTTATATCTCCGTACAGCCGGAGTGCATGCCATCGATAGAATTCTGTGCCATCGAATGGTACGAGCCAAAACTTTTTTGCGATAACGAGACTGAGCTGAGCTGCTCTTATATTAACAAACTAAATGGTAGGGCCTCGATAACGATGATGAAGTAGCACGGCATCATAGCTCGCTGCTTTCTTCTGCAGTTGTTTGTTATATTTCTTTTTCAGTATTGCCATATTTTCAACCCTTTTGATTACATATGTTTGTTTATTTCGCTGGTTGTTTTTTAAATCTTTTCCCAGTTGTTTCTCCCCCACTTCTTTCACCTCAATCGCTAGTTTTCGTTTTTTCTTATTGTTTTGCCCCGCTATTCTATTTCTGATTCTTTTCTCGCTTTACTTTGTTTTTTGTATTGTTAAATTCCTCCTTTCCCTTGCCTTTTTTGAGCGATGTTATGGCTTTACCGCGAGTTATTTGATTAGCCGTGAGACAGGTTAAGCAGAACATAAACCAACACCCTTGCTTAGGTCAACATTGGTCCACCGAGTACAGCCATTCTGGATCAGATAATCGGTCGTCCGTCTCCGGTACCGGTATAGGGCGATGAAAAACCACTCTCATCCTTTCGGTGTATCTTGAGATTATTTGTGAATGCGATTGCTGTTTCTGTCCTCCCCACGGATAAGGTTCTTTTTGGGGAGGGGGGCAGGGAGGTTGTGTATTCTCCCCCTGGCTCCAGACTTGATCGGCATCACCTGGCCGCTGCGGTGCCCGCGGCCCATTAACCTGGGAAGTACGCCTATCCCGGACATCTGTCAGCCTGACGGGACGTGGCTTATCCTAAGGTATCAATGGAAGTAGGTTGGGATGACTTGTTACCACCTGATATGCCGTTCGTCGCTCTACGTTTAAGTCTTTTTTTGGGTTAGTGGCCCCTGTATTGCGTTCACGCTGCGGTACAGAGCATGACGAATACGCTGGTCCCCCTCAGCCGGCTCCTCGGTCTACCAGATCGCCGGCCAGGGCAGTTTTTGCTTGGCAGGAGCGTCATTAGGCCTCCATTCTCCAATCTGAAGCTATCCCATGCTTCATTGTGGAGCTTCCATCTTGTCCGGTGGAGTAGGCCTCTATCGTAAAAATCTCTGGATATGACCAGGGGTCTGAAGGTCTTCGCCTATGCAGAACAATTAAGTGGAGGTTTTGTTGTGAGGTATCGCGACGTTCATTATCCCAGCGAGCATCCGGTTTCTTCTTGTAGCCCTGCGTTTCTAGTCTGCACCACTGATGGCGGCAGGCTATTTCTTTGAATAACCGCTCTCATCGCGAAGAAATTGGCTCGCTGTCATATTACATTCTTGCTTTCTTAGTTTGCGTCTGCGGCCTTGGAGTCCATCGTCGGTATTCCTGTTCAGCATTTCAACTCCCCTAGGGCTGATACATATTTCGTTATTTCAAATACCTTGATAATTTGCATTCTTACTATTCTGTGCTTCAGAGGAGACGGTCTCATGCCCTGACTATTTTCCTTGTGGTTCTGCCTCTACTGTTCGGGGTGCGTCCTCGGTAACCTCTACTGCGCTTCCTCCAGTATTACTCAGTCTTCAATCTGGGATGGACATTATTTTCTGAATGTGGTCTTCAGTAGGCATCGTAAAGATAGGTCCAGCAGTGGTTCTCGCTCTGTGGATGCTGCCGTTCTCTAGAGCTGCGATTGGCCCTTGCTGGCTCTTGTAATCGTTTTCCGACGTTGGTTCCGGGTTTGAAGTCAGTCATCAAGAGAACTCCAAGGTTCCTGGCTATGACAGACTTCTCTATGGCTACAAGATTAACATAACCAACTAGTGCTGAGATTTGCACTTTGCAATTAACAGTATTCAACGGCAACTATCAATTTACCAGCCATCATTGCACCCTGTCTAGATTCCGCTGTACTATACTCATTCTAGGTTCGCCTAGCAGCTTCAGGTAATCCGCAGAGAAGAAATGCGAACTCTTCAGCTCTCCCATTAAATCATTCATGTAGATGCTTGTTATATACCACAAGCTAACGAGGTGATGTTCCAACTTTTCTTCGGACATCCGAAAAAGGCATTTATGTAAACAAAATGCTTGTGATATTGACAGCTTGTTCACTTCGGGTTAAAGAGTCTGGTTTTGGGGGCATACGTAGGAATCTTTGTCCTCAAGCGGGAACTGGTTATGCCCAAAACGGTCCACCGGGCCATAACTAGTTGAGTCGCAACAAGTGATAAATATTGAAACACGACACTAGGTAGAATATGTTGATGTCTTTTTGTTCAAAAATTAAAAAAGCCGATTTGGCATGTCAAAGACGAAAAGTGTACTTTCTGCCGTGGTGAAAATGAACTTTATATGCAATCTATTTTTCTGTTTGTCTCATATTGACATAGAAGCGTATTACTGTATATATTTGTATATGTATCCAATTAGTTGCAGTGAAAAAATTTGCTTTCACCATCCGTTCCAATGTGAGTATATAAGGTAACATGGTTGTGACCTTGTGTCTGCACATGTCGAAATAGAAGTGCGCGGAAGGCTTACGCAATTAAAGTAGTTTAAGGATGCGTAAATGTTGAAATAATTGCACACTTGGGAACTTACGCATTTGTACATACGCTCATGCATAATTTACCTTCTAACTGTTCACTTACAGACGGAAATATGCCCACGCCCGTTTATAGTCGTAGGAACATCTCTAGCAGCATCTCTCTATAAGTAGGCATATATGGCTAACGATACTCATAAACATCTCCAACCCTATCCATGCGTATGTCTGTGGAAGCAAAGATTTTTTATATTTTCGTGTCTACGGTTAATTAGGTGAACGGAGTACTGGTAAACGAGATCGAATCGTTCTCCAGAAGAACCGAAAATCCCACCGTTGTTGCGTAGATGAAATAAGACTCATGCACCAACAACCCAATGCCTAAAATGAAGCAACCAAGAGAACTGACCGATCTTGGAAATCGGTGCTGTTAATCAGATACTGGTGGCCCCAAAATGGCCATGCTTGCGTTTAAGTCAATCTCGTCTCCCCGGCTTTTCTTGTTCCCTGGATCCATGTCAGTTTCTGTAGGCCTCAGGCTCCTCTTCTACCGTTCTATGTAGCCTTGGGCTGCTCCGGTCCACGTGGAATGTTAATGACAAGTGTAAATGAAATGGGTATGGTGCATATAGTACTGACCGACCTAACCCGCTATCTTCCAGTACCACAGCATGCTGCAGTATATACCCATTGCATTTAAGCTGGCGGGCAATGTCCACTATTAAAACCTTGGAGCACCTACTTACTAAATGATGAACACTATCAGGCACAAAGCACAAAATTTGCTGAATAATCCTGTTTCAGCAACCGCAGAATACCCTGTCTGCGCAGTAGGTCTTTCACGTGGAAGACATCACTACGGCCATCCTTCAAGCTAAACTTCCGCTTAAGACGACTGATGTCGGGCAGTGTCACCAGACGGTTGAACGTTTTCCTTGCGTGTAGGTAAACCTCTCTGGCATTGAAAGGATAACGGAGTTACCTACGACCAATTAGATTTTTCTGACGTTTGTGAACACATCGGCATTTCACAGGTAAATAAGAAAAAGAAGTGAGGAGGAAACGTGGATTGTGCCGGAGACAATTCATCGAAGAAATACTGCGATATTAACAAAATATTTTCGGTATATGACGCTGAACATCCCGAAAATCGAACTCAAATTCTGGAAAACAGGAATTATGCGAAAAACCGATGCGCGAGAAATAGTCAAAATCACCTATACAAACATCAGGCGCGTCCACACGAACAACCATGACATCAATGCCATTGTTTCTGCCGGGCCACCTATTTATACTTTCAAACGTCAATTTAAACAACCCACAGGTCGGCGGAATTTACACACGGTAATGTCCGAATTATGATAAATAACACTCGGCATTCACTTCCGGAACATTTATCATTTTAATGCACAGAAGCAAAATTTTAAGGTGGATGGACAGTCACTGTCACCTAAAGCTTACCAGTTACTGCAGGTAGTGTCATGAGTCCAAGCTTCCACAAAAGGATCAGTCATGAATGCATTTCTCAAAGGATGAAACCAATTTATATTTTGCGCAGGGACAAACAATATTACCTACCTTGCCACAGAACAGCAAGTAAACCTCTCAGCGCAGAGTTCCGTTTATTTTTGAGTTGTTCAATTATTTTGATAAAGCATTTTGTGCAAACTAGCCCTGCCATCTACACGTTGCGCAGTATGACGTATAAGGCGTCATGACTCAAGCTATAGACAATTAAAAGCGTCCCGATCTGAAATGTAGCAAATAGGAGGACTACATGAGCCATAGCCCTATGACCGCATCATTCAGCATCAACACCTGTTCGACGAGAATGCTGCGTGCTCTGTATAATCGACCTTCGAAGGGGTTGCCTGAGGGACCTGGAAAGAACAAAAACGGAAAAATACCCCCACGGATGAAGCTCAATAAGCGCATTGGAAAGGATCAACACTTAAACTACGAAGACAATACGTTGGAGTGCAGGATGCACCTTGTAGCCGTGATCGCGGAGCTCTTCTGATACACAGCAGTAGCACGGAAACAGGACGACCTTGAACTTCCGCTGGAATCAAGCAGAGTTGCTGCAGTTTGCCGAATGTAGGGTTCTGTCTCGTTACCATCTCGGTGCAGTGGCTAGGCGACACAGAAATTACAGTACCACGTTAATTTCTTTGTTCAAACTTAAAAACAGATCACAAAAGAGAGGGCAGAACCAGCAGTAATTCCGTGTAACAAAATCCATGGAATCAGCATCACATAGAGTGGAAAATTCAGTAAAGTATCAAGCATTCAAAAGTCAGTGCGACGAGCCGTCGAATTTGGATGCGTAGTACGTAAGTGGACTTCCTGTTTTGTATAAATTCTGACTTGCTGCCGCAAAACAAAGTGGCATTACTTTCAGATCAAGTCAGGTCAGCTCTGAGGCCAGCTGGACTTTCCAAGGACCTTAGATATACAAAGTGCCATGGAATTGGCATATAAAGGGGGCTAAGTGCACACCGTCCTGGACCACTCCTGCCACTGTTTGACAGTGCTCACAATAAAGATCCACTGTTTGGACAAGCGGCACGCGTTGAGCACAACGCCGAAGGCCGCACACTAATTGGTCGGAACGAGTCGTTCAGTGCCAGCAGAATGACATGAAGCAGGACCAGCGGCAGTGGTCTAGGACCTCGAAACGTGGTACACTTATCCAGACACGAAAAAACACCACTAAATCGACGCCAAAGGGAACAGTGGCCGGTGGTTAAGAAAACTGTTCAGACGCCCACAGGACGACGATGCGGCCGCACCGACGAGTAATGAGTCCGATCCCATTGCCGGCATAGTAACTATCGGCGGATGTAAGCGATGTTCAAAATTTGGGCAAACTAATTGTGTGGCAACGGAATCCGAAGAGAATGTCGGTGTCCTCAACTCAAGATGCCCAAATGGCAGCACTTGGGAACGCGGACGGGAAAGAAATTGGGCAACCGTAGTGGCGAGAATATCACTGGGTCCAGCTCCCGGGACCTGAGTGAGAACATGACAGAAAGCTTTGGGTCGCTCACCAACAGTACATCACTGAGTGGGGGTGGCTTGTCGCGCCAAGCTCAAGAACCCTTTACCAGGTATCTGAGAAGACTAAAAACAGAGGCCTCTCTTGAGAACTTAGCCCGAGTTTACAGTGAGTAGTGAAAGCCTAAAGAGCATTAGGCCTCAGGCAGAATTTACTAGATTATGGTCTACTACCGTCTGAAGTATAGGAGGTAAGTGGGGTGAGTTAATGGCAAAGACACACGGCTTGGTGGTTGTAGCTGTCAATGACACGTGGTTGGACAAAATCTGCCGTTGTTCTGGAGGGTTTTACCAATAATAGGGAGAACAGAGTTGACGGCCGACAAAGGCGAACTTCAAATCCCACGCAGTGTTGGGAGCCAAGGAAACTCGCTGACAACACTCACATGGACGCTTGTTTGGCCGTTGCGACCATTTCTGCCATGTGCAAACTGTACTGAACTGCCGTTCCCAGAAAGCCCATCTGGACTCTAGCCAAGTGCTGTTTAGACTGGTCGTCTCTCCGCGCACTGCAACAGGGAGAAACGAACGTCATTACAGTGCCCTACCAGTCACACCAGTTTACAGCAGGCAGTCGGTCACCCAGCCATCCATTATGTAACCATTTATGTGCATTTATGCTCCAGCTTGGATTGCATGACAAGCCTTCTTACCAGGTCACTTTTGTCAGTGAGGAAGGCAGTTTGAACTTCTGATGCAACTGTCCTACTAGGAGATATTTGGATGCATGCTGGAGTGCCATACTTATGACCCACACTGCGGTCCCAGCGAGTGCCAACAGGGCGGAATGGCTCTCCTTATCCGAGAAGGGGTCGGCTTTGTTTAGTCACGACGCAGATTATGCGCTCGAAATGTCCGATTGTGTGCAGTCACGCTACTAACTTCGTCTAGGCAGACCAACGTGACCTGCGTGTATAGGGTCCTGACTTCTAATCAGCAGGATGAGTTCCCCCAAGTGCTCTGACAAGTAAAGTTAGGGTAGCAAACAGAGCTCATTGTGGGGACTAATCTGCCATGAATAAATCGGGTCTCTTGGTGCGTGTGCCTTTTGTGGGGCGAAACAAGGCTTTCTTGAATGATTGCATTTAAAACACTACAGCCGCATATTAGGGAGGATACTATGTACAGATCTGTTCACGAGCCGTCAATACTGGACCTTGCAACTACAAGCCAAGTGGATGACATCAAGGTGCTCCAGTGTCTATCCCCGTTAGGCACATGGCAGTGGAAATCATTCTGTACTTCAGTCATCTCAGGGTTGCCTCGAAATGGGCAAGGGATTTCAATGGTCTGAACTTGCCTAAGTCCCAAGCCAGAGCAATAAAGTTAACCTGGGGCACGGCAGATGGGGCTGAGGTTGGGAAAATTTGGAGAATAATTAAGGAATCCCTACAAACTGTACAGGCTGAATTTGCGCCGCCGAGATGTAGAAATTACAAAGCAAAGAGCAACCATTGAGCGACGAAATCAATGCTGGTGAGTGTACAGTAGTGCGCGAAACCAGCGAAACTCAGCAACATAGCTTAAGCTGGCACAATACGTCAAGTGGCAACAGAAATTTTCCCACACGCAGTCAGAACGCTCACTGAGGGGTGGTACCGGTCCGTTAAGGGTTGGAGGCGGGGAAATCATGGACGAACAGAGCAAAGCAGGCTTACCAGACAGTTACATCGGTCGACGTACCGGGCTGACCCCGGAGCCCTAGCGCTTGATACCTCAACGCAGGTTGTTAGAGGCCTGTTGATAATGGGGGAGAATGTACATAAGCAACTGGAGGGGCTGAACAAGAACACGTCAGCTGGGCCAGAAGATATTCACCCGGCCATCATTAAGCCACTGGTGGGCATCACCGCCGGAGGGATGCAACGGTGGTGGGTATACATAAAGGATACCCGATATCTGTCATGAAGAAATTCAGGCCAGTCAATCTCATCAGTATTCTATGCAAAGTGATGAAAATCCTAATGCGGGCACATCTGCCTATATCCAGTAGAACACTGAATGCTCTGCCCAGCTCGGCACGGCTTCATGAAGAATGGCTCTTTTCTTGCTAACCACGTGCTTCCCGGATGAAGTTGCCGGAAGATCGGATTAAGGTAAGCAGGTTAAAGTATGCTATCTTGACTTCAGCAAGGCGTTTGATTCAGTGAATCATCTCCTACTTCTAATCAAGTTGTGATCATTTGGTATCCGAGGGCAAGAATATCAGTGGGTGAAGGTGTTTCTTACGAGGACATTTTGCTTCAGGACAAGAGACGGGTGCTCCGCCAAGCTTGACAAAGAGCGGCGTTCCGCAAGGGTCGATGTTAGGGCCACTCGTATTACTGCTCTTTATCAGTGATCTAGTCTCGGCCCTGAAGTCATCCAGCTTTTTCCGCTGACGATGTCAGGATAGTAGGGTTTACGGGCGGAGGTGACCTCAGGAGTTGTGTAAGGATTCTTAGTTTGGGTTGACAAGTGATACTTATACCAAACGTGGACAGAAGCCAGTTGTTATCCCGAAGGATGGGCAGTCTCACAGTATCACATGGCCAGGGACTGTTGACTGTGAACGCGATCTGCAGAGTG
>LUCM01003993.1:0-115715 GCA_008360955.1 Fasciolopsis buskii
TGTTTTGTATTAGTTATTAAATTTGTTCTGATTGGTATTTGTGGACAATTGGTTCTCGTGTTTGCCGTGATATTCTTCTGGTTTGGATATTTCTTTGTCTGTTAAGGCCTCGCGATAATTTTGTTCGGTACTGGTTCTTAATGCCTTTTTAATACCATTTTCATTTCCATTTTTTGCAACCTTTTATTTTGACTTGCTTGATGTTCCTGTTTCTTGCACTGAATGCTCATTTGATCAGACGCTACTTCGACATCAATGGTTTGAAATTCTTCTTCATTCGTTTGGTGTTTTTATAATCTCTGCATTGATGGTACCGAATATTAGGGAGGCGTCTTAAGTACATCTTATAAGAAAATCACTGTCGGCCAAAATTCGGAAGAAAACTACTGGAAACTTCTACATCAAACACCAGGACAAAGAAAGGAAAGAAGAATATTGCCTCAGTCGGAATTTCGTACAGATCAGGCAATTCGCAAACAGTATGTAGGGTCTTCATTGACTTTAACATTCACGTTTTCTTCCGGATGAGTAATACGTTAAAAAGCCGCTTGTCAAAGGCTAAAGATCAAGCAGGGTGCAGGGCCAAAACAACTGCATCTATAAAATCAGTTGCAAGCACTGTCCCGAAGAATGCATTGGACAAACCGACAGGTAACTAGGAACTTCGATAACAGAAAACAAGGAGAGATAAGTGCAGATCTTCGGATAATGCAGCCTCATCAATACTTTAGAGCGATTCAACCATCGCTCTGCATGCCACAGCAAGGGGACTGAAGATTATGGAAACACTAAAATACTCCAACTTGAATTCAGAACCCGCAGTGAACATACTTATCTCGAGGTTTTAATGATAGGCACCTACTCCATCTGCATCAATCGGAACGATGGGGCAGAGATTGAGAAACAAACATTCCAAGTTCACCATGCTAGCTGACCTCACCACTACGGCGGCGCATGACGTGAAGAACAATTAAACTGTCACCTATCACAGTTCAAAGTACACACATGCACACAGACAACTTAACATCCATAGGCATGTTAACGTTCCCTCAGTTATTTGATTATAAAACTTGCCTTGAGAAAGACTGCCCACGGTAGCCGAAACGTCTGCCAATTAGACATTCTACCGATAACGTTGTTGCTGACTTTTGAGCAATTGCATACAAAAATACGTTTTCTTTTAGACCGCGTTTGCGAACTGAACGTGCCAAGCTGTAATCCCAGTATTTGACCGCGCTCATCCTAGCCTCGGAGGTGCGTTTCGCCTTCTGACGAAAAATTTGTTCGGCTATCATATTTCGACTGGAGACGCAACACCGGATTTTTGCGTGTGTTTCATATGGGAAAGCCGATAACATGCCAACCGACCCGACGTCCCGAAAAATGTGCTCTCAGGAGTAAATATTGAAAACCGTACAGTTTAGTGAATCCATGTGCGAACAATCGGCACTGTTGTTCGACGTAAATCAATGGTTACGCCATTTCTTACCGTACAAAATGTTCGCGACAAAGGAAAGCTGTAGAAGGTTCATATATAGTTCGCCGGGAAGAACAGACATCAGAACCACAGGTCCTACGTACAGCAGAAATTATTTGCACTCGGAGGCCCTCCAGTAGTCCGTGTCAAGAAAGTTCCTACAAACCCGTATAAATTAGCACCCGAAACGCTTCCGAATGGCTGAAATGTGTTCTTTGGTTCGCGCTAATAAACTCACTGAAAGCACGGCTTTTTTTGGTCTCCTGGCTTTTCGCCAGATCGTCAGCATTCTTTTCGTTATACCTATACTTGCCCTGTGCATGCAATCAGTAGGGAAAGCTTCGATCATATCCACGGGCAATTTCGCGAACCTGAAGCCAGTATCCGTTCTTAACCGACAGGCGTTCATTGGGGAAACTAGATGCCTACGTTAGTTGCAGCCTCTGATGGTACATCGTGGGCATTTATAGTACCCGCTATGAAGCTTAATTTGTTTAATCATGGGTTACACGGGAGAGTCTGCAACGACAATAGATAAAGTAACTATGTTGTTTTATTGCTCGCCGAACGAAAATGTCGCCAGTTAGAAGTATCCCTAATTCACCTATGCACTAAGCCAAATAATCGCCTACGCTGGATGGGTTGTTCATTCTAAGGTAAAGTCCCTCGATGAATACTAGGAAAGGTGGTTGCAGTGTGCCAGCAAGGACGGGATACAACTGTTGCGATGAGCAGCAGAATAAATTCATACCGTTGACGTGTGGCTGAACTTGAGTGCACTCACTGGGTGCCATACGTTTCCATGCACTCTTCCAGTCTAAAGTGAATATAATTGCGTGTAACGACAACTTTCTTCACCATCTGAAGTGGTGATCCTAGCAGAGCCCGTGGGTCAATGATGAATTTGCCTCTACATTTTCCGCACCATTCTCCTGGAATCCACTGATAAGTGCATCTGCAGCTTTGCATGACTCACGACAGATAATACGGACATCGTAGGAACAAGTCTGTTTACAGTGAACGTGTAACCTTGAAGTAAAACTGACCGTTAACGTCTACGTTATTACTTTCTGTTCGGGTCAGGGTTTCTGTGTTGAAAGCTAAAATTATACATGGTCACCATCCAAAATATCTAATTTACTGGTGTCATGTGCGCCGCTAGTTAGTGCGGCAATACATTCAGTTTCTCCTTCTCTTTGCTTACTATTAAACATATTAGTGTCACATAAAAACTGTTTTACCCGTAAAATCTCACCGATTTATCTAGCGCCTCATCGGCAAATAACACAGCTGTTTCCATTGAAGTTCCACAGGTTAATTCAGAGTGATGGGACGTTGTGCTGTCATCTGTTTATTGTCAACAACGAGAAGCTTTAGAAAGCACACTGATCCATTGTTCACAGTGTAACGAGTATAGGGGCTTAACCATCAGCACTTTCTTTATTCGTCGCTACATGATAGTTCTTGAGTGTCCATGTGTATAAGCACAACCTGGAGCTATTGGTCGAGTCATTTCTTACATCATACCGAGATTCCTGGACAACGGGATATTATATATAAATTAATATCATGCATTCTTTAAATGGATACAATGGAAACAATAGATTCCCCAAAATGGTACATCTTAGAAAAGTAGGTTATCTAATGATCTCCAGGAAAGCATTTTCAATACGAATTTGACTAATAAGTTCGTAATGATGTCTGACAATTATTTTTTCCACACTTACGTAAGTGCGGATTGATGTTACTCTCAAGAGGATTGCACCCGGGGGCTCTAGAGTAATGCATGTTAGGTAATGTAGAACGGGATATAATAACTAAGTTTCACGAAGGCAAGAAAACTGTAATTAAGCACGTAGTGATAGACAATGATTTGTATGCATCAGTTGCTCACAAATTCCACATTTATGTTTTAGCAAAAGCCTCCGTTTTATTGATATAACTTCCAGAAAGATCCTATAGCACAAGTAAAATTTATTGATGTAACTATAAAGGAAAGCCGATAATCTATTCAATGCAAGGATAACGAAAGCGATACCCAGAACACCTCAACTCACAGGTAGCGAGCGATCACGGGCAAGTCATGAGATCGAGTGGCCTTCACAATTAGACATTAAAACCGTCTACTGAGATTCACCAAAACCTCGGAGGCCTAAATGACTATGTCCACATATGCTATACAAACGTTATGAACTTCCTATTCACGGAGCCAATTAGCAGCATTTCTGAAAACTACCAACTGTGTTGGTCAGAAAATGAAGTCATCAATTTCCTTTGTGTTTCAGCCTCCGGTGAGAAACAAATTCCTGAGTGGCACGTGGGAATCATCTGAGTATCCCCCCAAGTAGCCCCCAACCGAACAAATTAGGCACACTCAGGTGATTGTTCCCTTTTTGTGACGGTCACCATCCCCTTTGGTGGTTTACCACCCTTCCGTGACGGTCGCCGTCACCAAAGGTTGCCGTCAGTATCCCCTTTGTTGAACGTTACCAAACCCCTTCGGTGATTCCTGTTACCCTCTCTCTATTTCCTGCGAAACGCTGCTTAATAACGGATTATCTTATTAACCCCCGGTAATAGCGCTAAACATAACCCTTCGCCATGCACTGATTCTAAGACTCTCTGGATCAATGAACATTGAAACACACCTAGCAATACCATAATAGCACTTCAACTGGCTGAAATGTACGGAATCGGTCCACTGGACAATGGACGCTTTCCTAACAAACGAAACCCAAAACCGACGAATAGGAAATCGATAAGTTACAAGATCACTGAAATACATATATTTAAAAAATCAATGAAAGACAGTGATGTTATCCATCAATCCGTTAACCGCTGGTCCCGGTTTCCATCATCGTACTCTGAAATGACGGCAGATGGCAGTGGTTTTGATATTCAGTCATTTCAAAGTGAAGCACTTGCTAACAAATGGACATGAGCATTTTATATGTAATAAAAAAATGATTCAGAAGACTGCATTTACTTAGGTAATCGAACACTGACGTCTGAACTTATAATGCAAACGCCCGGAAACTGCTTAGGCTTGTTTCGTCCACGAATCTTTGACTCACTCTTTGTATCCATTGTTGTATCTTCCCTCTAACTACTTTTACTGTGGTGCCCTTGAAGTTTTGTCTCATGACAATATCTGTATTGCGCTACAACAAGTCCATTAGGTGTCAACACATTACCGATGATGTTTCCAAATTTACTGTCTGTTAATGACAGTCGACCGTTTACCTTTTGTCAGTCGATTATCATTAGGATGCTTCCCGTTGGCACCGTTTTTCAATATCGCCCGGGTGCATTCTCCGGGCGACTCATCACCCATGTTGATGAGAAATTGGAACTGTAAATCGGAAGTAATTAAAAGCCTAATAAGCAAACCAAGGTGCTGTAGGTAAACTTATTCTCCAGTTTTTTTTGTAGGGTTTTTAGCTCCGACGGATTTTTCACCGGCAGGGAAATGGAAAGTTCATTTGAATTCCCCGAGAACCTCAGCAGCCGTTTCATCTGCTCCAGTTCATCTCGGAGTTCTTGAAATCCCTTTGCGGCATTGCTTTGGAACTCTTTCAACAAAGCTAGTAAATGAAAAACATAAGTGGAGGTTGCATACCGATGTGTTGCCTCAAGACCTGCAGCAATCGGCAGTGCATCCCTTCGTGTAGTTCCCGACGGACGATCTTAGTTTGTTGGAACACCCGAAAAGCTAGTAGAAAACCGGCGCGCACTTTGAAAATGATGTTACTCTTACCTCCGGCATGGAGTTAAAGAGGAGGAAGACAAAGCAGTCAGCATCAGTGGACTGCCAAAAGTGGAACTACAAAATGCACCACATGTCAATGACATTTAATTGATGTCATTGGTGCTACAATACCTGCGTTCCGAATGAACATGTATCTATGAGTTCGTAACAGATGGCATTGGTGTTGGGAGTGGCGTCAGGTCCTTTTTTGACGAGGTCCGGCACCCAGCCACGGGCTCCTCGTCCTCACTGGAATCACTGCACATGCCATTCCGTCTGCTGAACGGGATACATAAATGAGAAGTGAACCTTACACGTAACATTTGGCGTAGCGGTCTATGAGATAAGTTGCATCCGATGATGGCAGTGCGGATAAATCCTCCAAAATTTTCATGTACGTCTGCGTCTCGCAGTACATTTCTGTTTGCTAATTACTAATCGCAATTATCTTAGCGCACAATTTTTCACACGGATGTCGCACCTTTTGGCCAAAGGAGGTAGGCGCAGACCCTCCTTCGTCAACTACGTCAACTTTGTCGAGGACATAGCATGCCAACGAACTTTGTTGCAGCCTTCCGACCATGAATGGTGGGAAACGGCAATGGAAAGGTTTACGGAGAAGTTAATCACGACGAACATCTGAAAAAGCTTGCAGCGGTGATGATTATCATCGGTAACAGGGAAGTGTTGAAGAAGCTTCAAAGGACACACCGGTTGTAGTAAAAACAAGGCTGTTGTACCACAGTGTTACTGTTGCATTACATGTACAAATGGGTAACCGAGAAAAAGATAGATACAAAAGCCACGTGTGAGTGATCGAGTCGAATACCCAGTCATTATTGTCTGGCATAAGTACTCTTTTACACTGTATATCTTCGAAGTGGAAGGTCTCCACGTTGCTTGACAAACTGGTGCACCGGAAAATGCGCACATCCTCCGACGGTAGGGGTTTGTCGACTTCAAAAATCCTCGTCTGTTCGAAGGCGACCACTGTTAGTTGGGAATATCAGCTTATGTCTCAGCGATACTCGGAAGCGACTGGCATACTCGCTGTGTAGCACTACATGCTTGATAAAGCTTCGAGCAGGTGCATCTGCCTCTACACTGTGCAGCGCTACCTTCAGATGCTGACCGTTATGTCTCATATTAATACCACGCTTCAGCAAGTCCCCAAGTTTTCGTATGGCACCATTCATATATTCACCTACATTTTTTGGTTTGGAATTACCGCTACACAACCCTACCACGAAGACTCGCAACTTGGGCTTCATGACGCGTCCCAATATCGGACACAACTTATGGGACGAATTACGGAAAGTCCGTCTACAGCGTCATCTTCAAGGTCCGGATGGTTCTCTAATACCCGTTGCAGACTTTCCTCCAAGCCAAAGTATATATAATTCCCTCCTTCTACATTTTGTGCCCTTGTGTGCCTAGGGATCATTCGGAACATCTAACTTCATCATGCGCAAGAACTGCAGAAGCACAGCAACTACCTGCATGTTCATGCCTGCTTGGATGACTATCATTCTGGTCGCCCTGTTGACTGTTACGGGCTCTTCCTTCACCACTATCTGCACTTTCACTTTATCATCTGAAACATCACAAGCAGTACATTGTAATGGGAAACTCACCCTCCATTTTCTTCATACATCTGTTTATTAGAGACAATAGCTTATCGGTATTGTCCACCATAATAGGCGCCGACGGTAGACAATCCCCAACTGTCCCACCACGTAACCATAACAACGTACTCCAAGTTCACGTCCTACTGTTCGACCGTAATTGTACACGGTTCTTGTACCTTATTCGGCACCCTTTCACCTGTGTCACCCGAAGAATATGCCATATTGTGTAGCTAAAGCAAATCGGGGATCATTGTCTGCCGTTGCTTCATGCGACGCCCATAGTTCGCCATTCGTGGAAATCCGTCGATCTTTTTCACCGGAATCCATTATGAATTCTAAAAGGACGTTAAAGAATGCCTTTAGCACAGTTTGTGATTTACTGGTACTTATATTAAATACGTAGGTCTACTTGCAATGCTCGCAAAATAAGATGAACTAAAGAGAATTGTACTATAACAAGTTCTTGACATTCGACGCCTGATAAGCTAATGACAACGGTAATGTACAACAGATTAGTGCGTGCATGGCACGACCCGCAGATAGCACCATGAACACCAGCGAAAGCCAGCCAAAACAGTGTGAACGCACTTAAACAACGGCCCAGTGGAACTTACGAACTGGAAAATAACAAAAAAATCGGAACAGGAGAGCAGAGGAATAATTTTGGATCGTTGCGCAGTGATGAAAAACCCACATGGGCACAAAATGTTAAGATTAGTAATTGCGTCTCGGAAGGCTTGCTAGCCGGGAGTTATGGAAAAATAAAACAACCTTAGTCATTTACAGACATTTAATGAAGTTTCTAATCATTGACATTGATTAAGAGAGAGATAACAACGAAAAACAATGAGTATCTCCTTTGGGGCCGGTTTGTGTCCGTTTCAGTGTCCCACTATACTGCCTAGGGCTTTAAGAACAGCCAACAAAAATAAGTGACTATCCACTCTTTTTCGTGTCCGCCTGTCCTTCAGTAGACCACCCTAGGACCTTTTTTGGTTGCCACTTGTTTACAATGTTATTGCAGGAACAGATTTCGCTTATCCTTGTATGTGTTAGTTTTCCGCCTGCCCGTTAATTGCAGACACGGGTGAATTCTGCTTATTGGCATTTGGGTGCTTATGATGGTTATGTACAGTAAATAACACTTTTGTGGAGATTCGTCGCTGTGGTGGTTTTCGTTGATTGAACCTAACAAACGTATGGGCAATAATTTCCGTGCGGTCCCAGTGCATTTTTGCTGTTCAAAGCCTGTCGTTGAATTGCTTACGTTATATATTATTGATCATGCTACTGGCGATAAGGCAGTAGTATGGTTTGAAAAGCATATGACCTGTGATGATATACTGGTTTGGACGTGAAAACACAAGATGCCGATTTTGGCGAATATGCACGTATATTTCTAAAAGATGTCGCCCAGCATGCATGGTTCTTTCGAAGACCTAGGAAACCATTAAAACGATATTTTCTCTTAACCTCCTTCGGGACCCCACTGTTCAGGTGCCTTGAACATCAGCTCGGAACCTATTCGCCCCATGTGTTCGAACCGCATCCTTTTACGGCACAGGCTGCCCAGCATAGAAGGCTCGTCGCATTATCTCACTCTGATAGTTTCATGAGAATCAGCTCTTACAGAAAATTTAAAATGAACAACACAAAGGAATTTGAGAAAACGGTTTGGCGAACAAGCTCGTTTTCGGTGATTCGTACTCATGCCAGTACATCACTATATATTTAGAAAAAATTCACGTTTGGAAGGATTGGATTAGTGAGATAAAAATATGGGTGGGGAAGGGATTTGTGATGTTATTTGCATAACTCGAATACACAAGAACATGTTGTGTTAATTGTTTTGTTGTCCTTTGACGGTAAATTTGATTAGTGAATTTAAATTGGACGTTGTAGGTACAAAAAACAATAGTTGTTTCAATTATGCTATCAGAAAACTTGCCGCTAAGCCACTGTTTCGATAGCAGAATTGAAACAACTATTGTTCTTTTGTACCTACAGCGACCAATTTAAATTCAATAATCAAATTTACCGCCAAAGGACGGCGTAGCAATGGTACCCCACTCGGTCCGCTACTAGCTGACATTTTCATGGCAAAGCTGGAAAGTGGACCACTCGAGTCGCCAATACAAGCGCTCTACGTATCAAGCGTTATGTGGATGACATCTTTTTTACTCAATCCCTCGACGAGAACTAAGCAACTGTTGAATAAGTTCAACTCGGTTCACGCAAATGTGAAATTCACAACGGAGATGGAGTTGAACAATGAAATAGCATTCTTAGATGTACAACTAAGTCGTTGAGACAACGGCTCAATTCGGCGATCAGCACACAGGAAAGCCACGTGAAATGGGCAATACATCAATTTTCCCAACTTTGTCAGAAGAGTATTCACCGAAAATGGTTCCCCGATTGTTTAAATCCCGCCCCGTAGTGTTATTACGGTTGAAAGACAAAGTCCCTGATTCTGCAGTCTCGTTTTGTATCTATTCATTCATATGTTCCTGTGGGACAATGTGCACCGGCCGCCCGACCACGCGCTTGTCTGAACGCATCCGTAAGCATCACCGTGCATGGTTGGGCACTGGAACAACTAAGCCAATTAATAGCGCAGTCGTTTCACATCTAGCACAGATTAACCACACCGTGAATGTGGCGCAAGCTTTCCGGACCCTGAATAAAGTCAGAGGCCAACAGTCTAGGTTAACAAAGTATCGTCTCTTGAGTACTGCCGAAGCTGCCGCAATCCATCTTCACAATCCCCCACTGTGCTCTCAAAAAACAATCTGTGGTTGCGCTTCAACTCCCCTGGCCCACCCCCCGTCCCAATACAAACCCTAGACAACAAAACAATTAACATCAAAAATCCCTTCCCCACCCATATTTGTATATGACTAATCCAATCCTTCCTATAGTGAAAATATTTTGCCAAGATATATATAGTGATGTAATGGCATGAGTACGAATCACTGAAAACGAGCTTGTTCGCCATATTGTTTTCTCAGTAGGCTCAGCAGGAATTCTCAAGGAATTGAAACAAAGTAATTTGTCTGCTTCAGTTAACCGGCTACAAAAGGGTCTCCGCTAATTTGAATTTTCACTGCAATTGTAATCACGAAACTTGAGTGAATTGCGCGTGAGCACCAACGGTAAAGATGGTCTTATCTATGTGATTTGCACTTTGATATTTATGCATCCTGTAAGACTGGTTTATCAGGAGTATAACGCTAAGAACATTTTATTCGAACCATGTCATGGGAAAGATTGTCACCCAGTAGTTAAGTTGATTCTCGTCCCTGTCTTGCAAACTAAAAAAAGTTATGGCTTAATTAGGTCACAATAGCTGCATAAAATCCGTTCTGCGGTAAATTAAGGAAAACAAACAAAAACAAGCCCAGTGACGCTAGACTACAGACTGTAGTTCACTTGGAAAACTGATCGTAAACTGACACTAATGGGGAGGCAGAAAATGTTGGAAAGTAGCGAAGGATTATGGAGTCAAATGCGAAAAAGAAATAATAAATATGGTTCAATATGTTTCGAATGAAACCCTAAACGGGACTCACGAAAATGGATAGTTCTGTTGAGTTGCAGCGCGGAATGTGGAGCTCAGGACTTTGTGAAAAGCATTCTGAAACAATGCCGTTCGGCGTTAATTTTTGTCTTCGTGATTTCATCAAAACTTCAAATTCAAGAGAAGATATATCGAAAAAAGAAGAGGTTTTGTGAACTTAGCTGCTTCGTATTATGCCGTTTTGCTAATGTGATACGTTTGAAACCTCTGTTGATTCCACACAATTAAATGGTGGAATAAATAAAGGGTATGTTCGGGAATGATGAAAAGCATTATTCTTCACGCAGCAGGAAATGTATTCTGCACTCCAGCCGGATCCTGTGATGGTAACCAAACCGAAATGGAAACAGGACCATTTTTCCACGTTGTGGCTCGTGGATTTTAGATGGGTACCTCATTATTTGACCAAAACCTACGATGACATAACTGCACCTGAACGGGCAAATTGTCATTGAAGAGGTCTATTTATTTTTGCTCCCGCCTCTGATTATAAGTTGATCTTAGTTGTGCATTGGTACCGTGCCTTACGCCATTTGTTACTCATATTAACCAGCAAAGAATAACAGCATACCACCTGATACAGTTTTGTTTCTTAAAACTATTGGGGAGATTTTTGTGCATGCATTCCTCAACAGCTGATTGTTTGACACGACTGTTTATGTGTTTATAGATTGAATGAACTTGAGTTTACAAGTTTCCTGGGTCAGGTATTTTGAAAAATGTTCTAACATATCTCTGTCAGAACGTTGCTTCAGACCTTTACCTTTCATCTGATATTCGCTGAATGCCACCTGTTGATAACGTTCATGAATAAAATTACCATGCGTTGTTGCACGAAAGTCTTACTTTGTGGTCTAACTCAGAGCTATTTAATTTGGCTTCTGCTCTCCGGAATTAACAACAGAAGAACAAACCTTTGTGGATATCATGTATTAAAACGTTCGAAAAGAACGTTTACGTCTGTTGTATTTTAGAACTAGGTCATGCACGGATATACATCCTTCAATCATCTTGCTGAATACGCAAACCATCAACTTCGGTGATAGAGTGACTGCGTGCATTACTTCCCAAGTTGTATGCAAATGGAACGAGTAGTTTGCCTGAACCTCAATGAAATTCGTGGTCTTCGTGCTATCCCAGTTAATAACAAAAATGTAATTAGTGAGCACCTAGTTGTGTCCTTATCCAGAGGCTCAATACATTATCTTCCCAGCAGTGAGGTGATCCAAAATACAGTGAGCAATGAAGTTTAGACTGTTTTAGCCGGACAGCTCCAGTCCATGTTCTGCCTGAGTTTCGCAGGTCGCATGCGTTTGTGTGGAAGAGGCTATCGCGGATACAGGCGAATACCTTCATGTAACATCCTGATCAGTTCGCAATAAGTCAGCAACAAAATCACAAATTTAGAAATTACTTCGAATATTTTGGGCGACCTCAAAATGGGGTGTATGGAAGCAAAGAGCTTGCATTCACTTTAGTAAGTAAGCGCATCTCAAGAAGATTCTATGTAAAAAGTAATGCTACTTAAATTATGAGGTTCAGATTTTCGAGTCAGTTACATCAAAGTACCTTGAAGCTTCTGTGCAGAGGAGCCAGCTGTAATCACTTGACGAAGAAGAGCAACTAGCTGGAAGATCTACTTTCGCTGAGGCGTGTGCGTACCTGGAATACAATTGCTTTAACGGATTATGTGCTTTACCAATATGAGTTTTTTGATTACCTAGAAAGAGGTGTATCATATTGGTTTTGTCTTCTCACTACACTAGTATCTGCTCACATTTTGTCCGTTACCCCAGTACTAATTCGGTATCGTAGAATATAACAGATGGCATAGTGCAAGTAATTAACACAATATTAGGAAAACAAATCAAATTGTGTACATGAACATACTAAGAATTGTAAAGAAAACAAGCTATAGCAAGCCACAATACACGATAGAGAACCTCCCGAACAATATCGGAGAAGTGGACGTACTGAGAACTCACGAGCAAGTCGCACTCGACTTCAAACAACAGATGGATTTAGGGCCGGAAATGACCCAATCCGATAAGGAAGACGGAGAAACGGAGCATTTAGATTATCCGTCTAGGGCAGAACAGTGACTGAACTACAAATACAAGGAATTTGCACACGTACTACCGAAGAAAATGGCTACGTGGAATCACATGATCGAGAGGATGGTGGTTGACACTTTGTATACTGAATGACCGTGGGAAAGGGGAGCCCGAGCACACAGATAAACGGGAGAGGTTAATTGTTTGGGTGGTCGAGAAAGTTAGTACCACAGGGCGGGAAAAGACATAAAGAAGTCACGACTCTTAAAGGGACGTTGCACAGTAATTGACGGTGGAAGCGAGAACAGATATGGGACAAAATGGCAGATGTTGGAGTAACAACAACAGCGTGGATGAATGCAAACTTAGTGTAATAACAGGACTTTCCTAGATAGCGGGGAAACCATGCCAGAGGAAGCAGAAGCAGATGTAAGTGGCAAATGTTTAGATAGTGACAACTTTTCAGGTTTTTCATAGGATTGATCTTGCAGCTTCATAGCTCTCAAGACCAGCGGCAATGTTCTGCACATACAGCACGAATGCAAATGGACTAAGATGGTTCAAAGGTTGCGAACAGATATGAAAGCAAGAATCGTGAGTGGAACACAGATGTCTTTGTGATCGATGAACAAGACGACTCAAGTGAAGTCCAGGATCTGGGCATGGACCGGAGAAACAAATTGAATGAATACCTGGAGATTACAATAAGAACAGTCCGAGAAACCTTATTGGGGAATGAACAAGACAACGAATATTGATAATAATTTAGATACGAGGAGTAAACGCATGACCGAGGGAAAATTTCGTCAAAGTCACCTCAGCGGAAATCTTCACTAAACTAATAAGAAAGTCCTTATAACTAATAGGGACAGTATACAGAATACAATTTGGTCTTCTTCCTGTTTATGGTTTTTATGTTAAACGTTGAAGCTTCAATGACTAACACTAAATTCTGGAATCCGAAATTCACAGGGTCCGGTTGCCTAGGCCTTTAAAAAGGTGGCCCAAGGGTCAAGAACCACGGATAGTATTGTACGAGAATAATGGATTCATAACTGACTCTCAGATTATGACTGTGAAATTATAAGTGAAAAATCCGCTTCTCTGAAGCTATTTGCAAGTAGGCGTGGAGGTCGTAGCTAGAAAATATTCAAGTAAAGTCTCCTTTTCCAAAATTCGCCTGATTCGTAGAATTGTTAAAGGCCATAATGGTCGGGGATTTGCACAACCTAGTAATAGATGAGTTAATTTAAGGGGAGGCTGTTAGCTGATGGAAGAACACAAATGAGAAATTACCAACGTACAAGTTTGTGAATAGGCTCGTTTTCAGTGGTTCATAACGTCACAATGCACCGGGAGACATTTATTCAATATGACCAGTTAGACAAACAAACGGATTAAACGGGAATTGGTGAAGTTCCACGCATAACACCAAAGGTGGACAAAGTATTCTGTTGATGATTGTCTGGTCTGCCGTTGGCGTTGGGGAGGAGGATCGGCCACGTGGTGGTGTAGTGCATAGTGGAAGATCGTGGGGAGAGATCGCAACAGATTCCACTGTGTTCAAGACACGACATGGTCGATTGTTGAATCCGGAAACTGTGCTGAGTACGAAAACCTTGGATCAAATTCATGGTGTGATTAGTCTGTAATAGATATGAAGCCACTGGGACACTGAGTGACTTTGCTGTCCCAGTACTCAGTCATAGGGAGTGGCGGTTACGGATGTGTTTAGACAGGTTCCAGGTGATGCATTCAGTTTGCGTCGTCCCATCGGGACAGGTCATATACGCTTAAAAATCTCCTTAACTATTGTTCCAGATGGCCATCCCGCGTCCCTCACAAAATGGATGTAGGTTCTTCTACAAAAATCATGAGTTGTTCAAGACAGCTACAATATCACGCATGGCCAGGTGCTTAATTCGTGATGAGAACGCGATGTACATGAGATCTTGAGAAGGCTGTCATTGAAGAAGTTTAACAGTTTTCAAGGTTTTTGTTATTGGTGGTAAACTAATGTGATTACAACAGGGAAGGAAGTTAGCTATCCCGGACGGGACTACACGAAACAGCTGCTCGATACATTTGATGCTCAATTTGAAAAATACGAACAGGTCGGCCCATCAGTAACCCAATTGCATTTTTACCTTGCCCAACGTTGATACTGATGGTGTGGTGTTTTAACAAATACTATGTCCTTCCATCAGTAACAGATCTTATGTAATAGACAGATTTTTGGTGCAATGCCAGTCCACGTTCAGTGTATTCAATGGGGTCCAGAGGTGCACCTATTTGGGACGGGAATTTTTGGTCGTATCATTTGGATGAGACTATCTTATCGTTTGAAAGAAGGTTTGAACAAATTAACCAAACCGGGAAGATGATTTGCATCAGTTTTTGTGTGAAGTTAACTGGCTTCGTTGAGGAAGATATTTGAGCAAACTGCAGCACTGCGGAGCGAAGAAAACAAGAAGAAAAACATGCTTCAAATAAGCACGAAAAAGCACGCGAATCGGTATATGATAAGAGAATGAGACAGGCAAGTAGTTCATCTTTGGATTGCTGAGAGCTAGCTAGCTCATTTTATTTGAGACTCGTAAGTGGGCAAAAGGAATAGACATCCAGAGTGCCTTAGATAAATGATGTTGCACCCATTTATTATCTTTAAATGGGATCCATAATAATACTTCTTGGCCGTTCGGATTTTTGTTTTGCACTTTTATTTTTTCACGAGGCGGCAGATAAACGGTTCTGGAAAATTGTTTCTTTTTGCAACAGACTTCGTATACGTCCCGTTTATTGGTCGATTGTCAATCTGCTGGAAAAAAAATCGTTCGCCTCGGCCGAGAAAACTTGCTGGATCTCCTTTCTATCGAAGAAAGGCAAAACTGGAAGTGTATATTGGCCTAGCTAATTAGACTTCTGAAATAACCCCCATTTGATTTAGTCCCACATTTAAAGAAGTGCAAATGTTATCCCTGTCTTCCTCCACAGCAGGCTCCACCACGGGACGAATAATTTTAAACGAGCATGACACTTTCAGAGTATCTGCTGCCGAATCACGAATTATAAACGTATCATTCCTGTTTATCACATATGAACTTGAGCTTTTGATGGTGTTGTTTAACGAACTAAGCTCAAGCCTGGCCAAAAATGTACCAGCCAGAAGGGGTTCAAGCCCTGGTCCTATTGCTGCTGCATTCTGTTTTATGTGGTACTTGTCACCAGAAGGAAACTCCACATTCGATGTACAAGTGAGAACTTCACCAGTGGGATGCTGATCCTGATACAATTATCGATCATGCATTGGGAAACGAAATCCACGGTCTACCAAAGGAACTGCTACCAACAGAGATTCAAAATTCCTCAAAATCATTGTTCTGACAAATGGATTTTCGTTTTTATCCTCTCAGAGAAGGAAAACAAATCTTTCACCCCATACTTTGTTAGTGATCTGCACGCAAGTTCAAAAATTTCCACAACCCACTGCTTTGTGACTTCATTGACGGAGCTGTTTACGTCATTTACTGGTCTTTTTGTCAACTTCTTTTTATTCACTTTCGACATTGGTTGAGATTCATAAGGGAGAAACATATCGCGGGATGTCTAAGAGATGAAATTATTTGACTTAAGCTACATCACTATTTCTGTTCTCAGTCTCTCCTTTTATAGTCTTGTCATTCTGGGTTGGTTTCCAAGCTGATTCACTGTCGTCAGTTGGCATATCCATCAATTTCTCTTCGTGGTCATCTCGGTTAAACAGAACTCAGCCACCGGCTGTTCCGATAGTAGAAAATTCCATCAATCCAGTAGTACCCGGATTGAGGCGTGATGCTGTCTAACTGGGGTTTCGTTTACTTGTGAACTAAGTGTGTGATTCTTTGGTACTGGCAAACAATAGAGACTTTTAGAGCATCTTTGATTCAGCCGGCGCCCATACAAGATCAAACAAATGGTTCATTAAAAGTCTTAATTGTTCCCCCTAAGGATAAAGTGGCTACTATATACAAAACGTAAGGCCGATCGATGATGCATTCAGATGCTAATTACTAAGCTTCGCAGAGGCGTAATTATATACGTACGCTTCTGGATCCTGTTGTAGTTTGGATGGTGATTTCTTAGTCCCCTGGAGAGTGAGTAACTTCCCTAGTTTCTTCTCTTGAGCTTCCTTATATATAAAAACTAAAATCTCCCAAAGCTTTCGGTGTTTTTTATTGCGAATCTTCAAGTGTCGCTTTATACTTGCTAACCAAAGAACGCATCTCTAAATTGGACTTGGCGGTATCTGGATGACTGGATGCATGACATCTGAGAAATCGAACATTTGGAATGATGCGGTTCCTGTTGCTGTGGTTACAATAAGCTTTGCATCTACCTCACGATCACCAGTTACCTGATCGGTCTCTCCTACCGCTATTTCATTATCTATTCATCTGTCTTTCCACTCTCTGTAATCCCAAATTTCACACGATTTTAGTTGACACAAGTGTAATTAGGACCACTGGTTTCCAATTGGTTGTTGGGTTACTGGAATTTGGTTGGACATGAACTTTTTCACTACTAACCAAAGCCAAATTTAGCACTACATACTTAAGTGACTGAAGTCATTAAGAAAAAGGTTGTAAACGCGAAAAAATTTCCCTTCGATATATCGTACATTACCGATCTTTTTAAAAGACAAGAATCTTTGGACTTGATGACCCGTCCCTTATCTAAGACCAATAGAAGTATCTTCCTAACGCATCTGTGCGAATCGTTCCAAACGCTAAGCGGGATGTTATTCAACGGTCCGGGGATATACTGCCTTACATGCCTCACTCTTTTGTGTTATAGCAATTTACATGCTCTTGTAGTGCACGGCATATCAGGAAAATGATGAGAAGATTATCAGAAAACAATGACTGAACACATTCCGGCTTCTGCGCGCAAAGGCACAAGAAGGACAATAAACATCACATTGCCGCAACAATCGCTAAAAAGCGGGCATCAGATTGACCCGGTAAAGCAATTTAAGACAGTCCTAAATTCATCCAGCATTAACATTAAGGGAATGCCCAAAAGGTTCCCTATCATTGCTGAATCTAATAACAACTAGACTGTTGTAACTAGAGTTAGGGTAACAACACAATATTACGCATCCTTTTTTACTGTCGTGGACAGGAAAATTAACTCGAAAATTGCTGTGACATGTTCAGTCTCTATCTAACAGTTGGCAGGTTTATTTCACTTTCACATCTCTACTTGGATATCTTCGTTGGCTGATTTTCACACATCCATCTTTTCACACCTATCCCTCGGACCATGGAAATTCAATGAATTGTCAAGCTACCAAATGTTACGTTTGTTCACCCGTTGCAGACGACAGCTTTATATTTTTTACCCGTGATACTCAGCATTATTGATGCAAATGCCTGAAGCTACATATCGGAAGGAAATATCTTTGCGTCTAAAGGTTTTTCATGATTTAATGGGCATATACCAAGGCTTCAGATTTTCATATTGAAAAGCCGTTTCTTCATGTTATTGGGTGCTTTCATCGTACGATGAGGCTAAAAGAAGGCGGTCAGGTATATTTCAAATTCCAATTAGTTTATCACATCCATTGCTTCTTCATTAGTGGAAAGCGGAATATTTGCCAAACGTGGTGCACATGATGTTCACTTGATAAGATTTTATCTATTCGTGATCCCAGCCTGGTGCACCAGTTCATCAGGAAGATAATGGCTAGGCAACCTGTCAATAAGGAAGCAACAAACAGTTGCGGACTTGAACCCCGTACTCGAAGATTTGCGTGTGCGCCGCAGCTCTAGGGAAACCCAAATATTTCGGTCTAACTTGCACAATGAGGAAATCGTATTGATCATTCTCCGCCCAGTTATCACCAAAGCCACGGAGAACCAGAAGTGAGAAAATATGATACTACGATTAGTATAAAGTATTACTCATGATTATATTCATGAGACGATTTGACTATCTTAGTAGATTGCAGTCCGCCGCCTTAGTTCCAAAACTCCGTGCATTGCAGATAAGTTTTTTATAAGCTCCCGTGTTATCGAATTTCAACATATTCTGTTCGATGTGATTTTTCGTGCAGTAAAATAATCATAGGTCTCGACGTCTGCATGCATTTACCCGGTTAACAATGCTTAAAAAGTCTTAATTTCATTTACAGGACTGAAAACAAAACAGTTGCCGTGCCCGGAAAATGCTTTTATCATCCATTTTAGTTTACTTGGCCTATTTGCTTCAATTTGTCCACTCGTCCACAATTGTCAAGTGATTTGGAAGAGCAGCAGAAAATACCATTTAAAAAGAGCCCTGTCTTTTGCACATCACATCATTAATCAGGCAAATCATGTGGCCTGTCCCGTCACCAAATGTCGTCTGAAGCACTATTAGACCACCGTGATCGATGCTGGATTTTTTCCATTTTTTGTCTTTTCCCTTTCGTTGTCGCTGATAGTACGACGTACATTATTTTCAGGAAGAAGGCCCGTAGACAGTCGAAAGTTGTCATGTGGGAAAGTGGTCAGCGATACGAGAATCCGAACCCAAGCCACTCGCGTTCGCCTGACCCCTACCAGAAGCCCATTATTGTTTCCTGGTCATTCAGTAACTAACTTGATCAATGTGTTCGCTGCTCAGTTTCATTCAGTATTTTAGATACTATCAAACTAATCGTTCTTTCGGTTCAAGGCCAGACAAACAAATACCTTCTTTTCTTCACTCAAACACGTGTTTCAACAAGTTTAATCTGTTTCGCCTGATGCCGAGAGCACTAAACTGGACCGATCCTATGGGCGGATTATAGGCATCATATGGATTTTATTGTGGAAGTATTGAGGTTTACTGGCGTGTTTACTGGATCTCGGTTCACGTTGATTTCTTCGTTTGTTGTATATTTCACAGGGTCACATACGTGATTGCGGAGCCCATAAAAGAGCAGTGCCTGGCATACATTTTAAAACCACCAAACGAATCCCTAGTTGATCCCCGTTTTTGATTCCGTGTTTGAAGAAAGCTGATGTTTGTATTTTTAACCTGCTCTACTGATGCTTACCGTAACAGTAAAATTTCGTTTCGGATGCATCTTTGGTTCTTGTCATGTCAGACTTGATTTTGCGCATAGTTCAATTCACCCAGAACGGAAGCTCCAAACCTTCTTGTCATCACATGCTCGGGTGTCGTTTCTGAGGTGGTCCAATCCAAGATCACTGCCTGCATATTTAACTTTAACCTTAGCAGCTCGAAATGGATCATCTAGTAAGCTGAATTCCTGACCCATCATAAGCAACCCCCAGGTGTGTAGGTCTGTAAATCAAGCTGCGCACATCCACACGAATATGCATCACGTGACTGCACTGACTTGTGACGCCTTCGTTACCGGCTTGAATTTATGCATCCGCCCTACGACAATAAAGGACTGTATCTGATGCGGCGCTGGAACTATTCTGATGTTGATTACTAAACTGATTTGTTTAGAGGTTTCACACAACTCCCCTAGTTCAACATTTCAAAGTAATGCTGCACAACTTGAAACCGAAATTACCGGATTTCGGCTCAGGAACTCCTTCCATGATGCGCCACCTAACGCTTTAAAAATAAAAACAAGCAACACAAATTTTATTTCATTCAACGGGACTAACTCAGATGACCTCCGCCTAGTCAGTCAAATGTATAGCTAAGTCAAATTTACCAGTATATTTTCTATCTGTACCTTAAATAAACTGCTCAGTTTTAACTCCGTGGTTGAGAAGACTAAGCGGAACGACTTTATCTCTCAGTACGTTCCTTATTTCGGTTCTGGTACACAGAATGACGGTGATCAAACACAGTTATCGAAGAGCATTCCGCTCAAGATTTTTTCATTTACTTTCGCTATCAGATCAAAACGAATCAAAAAATGAATCTCAGTCATGTTTGTTTGCTATCTCATGACTGAATGTGGTTTCAGTGATACACAGTGAACATTAGACGCTGTGAAGTGAATCCATAATAAATGGTCTGGTCATACATTAGATGTTTTTTTCAGATAATAAAATATAGCTTCATTTGCATCTGACACTAATTACGCAGAACTTAATACAGGTAATTATGTTTAATCAGTAATAAGGCACAGTAGTAAACTACTGGTTATCCGTCGTTTCTCGCCTAAGTCTATTGCCTCGTAGTCTAAGGTTATTTTGAAGTGACCCCTAAGCAGCTTGGAATAAACATGCATTTTTGGACAGTGTATCTCCCCGATGGGCCTGTCACCTGTGAACTGTGTGACTCGTGCACTGGTAGCTCAATGTGATTATTATTGATATCAGTTCTGAACGAAAAATTGTGCATTTACCCCGAGGTTACTACTAGCAAACTGGCTACGCGTGTGACAATATACAGTAAGCGTGACGCCGCGGATAGCGGATATTTCTCGACTCTCATTTTGCTGGTTTGACGCGGTAGTTGCTTTCAAGATCAGTGATTACATGCTGCTGCCTCAACCGGGAATAACGGCACACGTCTCGGGTATTGTTTGCTATCACTAGGTAATGTGTGGTTGTGTTGAATTTGATCAGTCGGATGCAGGTATGCATCTGGATTGAACAACAAAAGTACACATCGCAGCATCCTCCACTCAAAGTATACCAACTCACTTCTTCGATTCCTGTTTAAGTGCGAAAAATAGACACCGAGACCCGTCAGACTCAGACCAGTTGGGATGGTATTGAAAGCGTTCCTTAGCCCCCTAAATACTGCATGCATCCCAAGAGAACTGACAACACCCACATATTTGTGAAAATAATTAAAGATGATTCAGATGCACCAGCTTTGCTTGGATACGTTCCTTAACGATCAAAGAGTTTGAGAGCTTGAACTTCGACTTTTCGAAAGAGCGTACATAAGCTAGTCCTATGTTCTTTTTTGAACTTTGGTCAATTCCATCTAACATAACTCTGTATAGTCCATTCAGGTGTCTGGATAAATCATTGCACATAATTTTGCCTCTTCGAACGTTTGTTCTCAGCAACGTTTTTGCTACAATATTGACATTCAAGTAAATATTGAAAGTCAATTTGTACGTAAAGTTTCCAATTCCGTGGACATCCACCCAACTATGGAAGAAAGCAATGAAATGAAATCGCAGGGTACACCGGGCCAAATCGCAAGTTGGATATTAGCCCCGCAAAGAATTGCTTCCTTGGTTGTGGCGGGGAGTAACACCAAGTGGTCTTTCTGAATAAATAACCGTCAAAACGGTATTGTCTTACTCATGATTGTGACTGGTGATGCTCAACCCAGTGCGAGCGCTTCTGTTGGCTATCTCATTTATTAATCCTGCCCCTATCCTGTCTATTCTGACATCTATCTTCCTCTCATGTAAACTCCCTGAGGCGATTGAGAAAATAGTACGAAACGAGTGAACTTAACCTTTCCAATAAAAATGAGTCCGATTCATAATTTCCAAAGGAACAATTGTCTTTTGCTCAAGCAACCAAAGCGAAACCGGACAAAATCAGATGGACATCACAACTGTATAGCATAAGCTATTGGAGAAGAGTTTCGTAAAACGAATTCATAAAGTGATGCTAACGCGTGACAAACTTGTGTTGTTTAGGCTGCATGATCGTTGGCTTTCAGGGTTGTTGCACTGACGTGGGTAGATGCCAAAATGACCACACAGGAATATGGAACAGATATGTTGCCGCTAAGTGCTTGTCGCTGAAAAATTCACCCATTAAGTTTTAATACTGACCAAAATAGTAAGTAGCAAATTCAACGCTGGTGGTAATTATGGACCAGAAAGCTGCTGATGCTGGTTGTATGTCATATTGATTGGAAGAATTGTAAGCGAAAATGTATTTTGACAATGTATCGACTAGTTTTCAAAACATTTCTGGCATCAACCCGAGTAATGTCTTACACGCGTCCATCTTGAGCAACGCTGACCTGTTCATCAGCGCTCCACTACCTCTCTTTTCTTAGAGAGAGCGCAGTATACGGTCAAAGAGTAAAGTCAGTGGATGTTCCACTGTCATGAATATACCCATAATAAACAAAACGGAGTAATGATTACCACCCACTGTAACATCGGGATGAAGGAAGCGTAGGTTTCCAGGAGGCTTGGAAGTTGAAAAGCCATAGTGAATAATGTATTAGTGCATCACAGTGATATGTCTAAGCGCACTCACTTGATGCATTTTGGTAGAAGCTCATTGTCGCCTGCAACTACAACCAACCAATCGGTGTCAAATTACGAACTGGAAAAGCAAACACTGAGCAGTTGTAATTGATCCCAGAGGTATTCCGCCGATGATGCCTCTTCCTAGTTGATATATATATATATATATATATATATACATATATATGTATAGGGACGTATGTCTTGTAAATAAAGCTTAACAAGTTATTTGGGTGCCGGATTCTCCTTGCTGCCTTTAATTACATAGCTAAAGCTATCCTATTACATGTTGGTAATTCGTGCCCGTGTGTCACTGCGGTTGATCACGATCCGTCCTGCTATTTCGAGTAGCATTACGCGATGTGATGTGGCTAAAGAACCAGAACGAAAGGGTCCATTGTCTGAATTGGGCTATATGAGTTTGCTACGTATGGAGTCACTTTCATTAAAATAAGTTGAGATGGGTTAGACAAATTTTGTGACCGTTAGCAAATCATTCGAGGATTGCATTATTGCAGCGAGTAGAGCTACATATAACCTCAGCTGAAGTTAAGGTGATGGAGCCTCAGATAAAAATTCACACAGATATTCAACCTTTAGGGGATTGGCGTACTGTTTCCTGAGAATCCGAGTCAGTGTTTGGTTTTTCATCAAACCATCTAAACCTTTTTGCCTAATTTCACCATTAACCAACCACGAATGTGTTCTGCGGTCAAAAATGTTGCGCGAACAAAATGGATGCCCTATTTTCTACTAATTTCGGACTAATTTTCCTCCTATCCCTATTCTGTCATTCATTTCAACCAAGCAACCTTATTTTGCTACAGACGAAAAATCACATGTACCTGCTGTTTGAATTTATTTATGTGAAGTTCTCGTCACAGAGAACATGAGGTCGATAACACCGAAAATGGTGCAGAATAATACTTCCATTTGAAGACAATGAGACCGATCACGTTGTCAGTCAACAAAGAAGACGTTTCTGGAGAATATGCTGGGTTAAGTCCCATGAATATTTCGTTTGATTTCTTCCCCAGGTCAATCGAGATCCTCAAAATAAATGACAATGAACGGATTATTAGTTGTCGTCAGATCTCTTGTCCAACTTCGGATAATTCATACCCCCATTAATCAATTTCCCCAACAGGGAGCATGGATATGAGCATCACAATCAGGCATAGATACACATGTGATCAGGACCAAGAGTTACTGAAAATGAAGGATCATTTCAGTCGTGTTTAAATGCCATTTTGGGTGTTCATGTGAGAAATCAACCACTTGAGACAGAACAAGGATTAGAATAGTTTGGATTACATTGTATTGTGAGCTAGCAAACCAAATAACCATCTGCGGGGTTTTGGTTAATTTACGCTTGACGTCATATTCGCACAGAAGAAACAGTGCACACAAACAAAAGTTCCCGACTGAAGTGAATAGATCTTCCCTATCATCTAAAGTACAAGTTGATTAGTCCTTTTAAATTTTCTCCGAAAAAAAACTGATCACTAGTACCTTTGAATATAATTCTGACTACAAGTGATATTACTGATTCGCATTTCAACTTCGCCTCGCCTCCTTGGTCATGATAACAATTTTAAGCATTGCCCAATAGTACCTGCGAAGCGCAGTAAGAAATTCATGATAAGAAGCCTGAATATTTCTATGCGGATATAACATTATCATCTTTTTGTTGGTAGACATTCAAAACCATTGATGCAAGAGGTTCGGACAAACAATTGCTCCGGAAAATAGGCGCACTGTTCCAGCGTCACATGCCAGTATGTTGTTCACACAGCACAAAGAAACTGGCACATTCCAAAGGCCAATGTAGTTATGAGAGGTCTGCGTTACTAAGCCGTGAATATCAAATATCTTGTGTACTGATCTGTTTGCTCTCTGGGTTTGTCGAACAGATAGTGCTGGCTGAGATACAATTCCGTGTCATCCTACTTCGTTGTTTTGTTGTTGGATATTTGGTTCCATTGTTCTCCGTTCGGCGCTAAACTAGCTCGGAATTACCTTTGTTCAAAAACCGTATTGTTTCCCAACATGGAATGCGATCACGCATTGTTGCATCTCAACGATTTTCCCATCGATCTAAAAGAGGCACTCGTGCTAGTTGGCAGGCAACTTTTAAATGCACCATTCCAGCCAAGACGTCTATTCCGACATGGTTAAGTACCAAAATTCACTCTCTGTTTACGAAAACGTCGGATCTGTCACTCATACTTCAGTCACCGATCCATATTCACTCGTGTGTCATCTGCACACAAGAATCGTGGCTGAACCCGGATATCGTTGATTCACTAGTGTCAACAGACAGCTTCAGACTTCATCGACAGGACAGGGTTTCGGACAAGAAGACTGGAGGCGGTGTGGCAACATGCATAAGCTCCTTCTGGTCTAGCAAGTCCGACGTTGTTTATACGTACTCACTCAACGGAATTGACTGTCTTGTGACACAGTGTCACCCCAGGTTTTCTCGTCATAACAACACTATCATAACGAATTTATACACTGCGCCTTTTAGCTCGCAGCAGAATATCTGTTCTAGTTTTTATTGTTCCTCTCCTTGAAGATGATCTGCATATTATCGTACATGATTTCAACCATGCATCTACCGCCCTACCATCGACTGTTTTACTTGATTGACCTCTGCGTTTCTTTGACCAGAGGCGGCTCCATTTTAGTTAGTTATTACCAACCACCCTGACTTCTTTTACCTGAAACTGCGTGCTCAGATTCCAAGTAGTGGTCATTGTCTGCTTCTGTTGAAGCCCAGAATATACCCTAGGTCAGCCTTCCATTCCTTCAGGCGAACAAATCAAATCCTATTTCGCCTCCGTAACTTGTCACACAACAACCCTGTTCTTCTTCAGAGATCTCTTTCACTGGCATCTACCTGGTTCCCTTGTGAACCCCTGTTCTATGACAATGTTAAATTTTTGACAGAGACGGCCAACGCAATCTTTGATATCTGCTGTCCCTTAGGAACGCCTTTCGTATAAAATGATCGTATCTCCACCGAGAAATTGAAATCCCCAGGAAAACGCAAGGAGCACTTCTGCAAATCCCCTAATAGATCAAGCGTGCGGTATATTTCCAACCTAATAAAAGCGGAAATCCAACCCATCGACACTACATTCGTCAGCCAACTCTTGAGCGGTGACAGCAGTCGATTCCTATGGCAAGGCACTCGACTGTTGTGCGTTAAGAATAAGAAAAATGTGAAAACTTCTGCGGACGTCAACAGCATCAATCGAGCTCTCATTCATTCTTCCACTTACACCCCGGTCATGCTTGGACAGGGTGATGATGCAACAGTTACAAGTGTTTCTAGAGAAGAGGTGCTCGACCTTCTCTGTACCACTAAACTTACCACAGGGGTTGGTCATGACAGTCTATCTTCAACTCTTTTAAGGCATAGTGCTGTGGCTCTGACCCATGCATTTACTGCCTCATTAACTGACCATTAATCTCGTCTTCCATCCATGACTGTCTGAGACCCGTCGCTATTATTCCCATCCCAAAATCTAACTGTTCTATCGATTTAGCACAGAGCTTTCGCCCCATCGCCTTAATATCTTCTGGTCTTAAAATGACGAAACGTGCTATAATTAAGCGCCTGTGTTCTTCTATGTATCCTCCTGACCACTCTTTTCAGTTTGCTTATAAATCTAACAGACCAATTTTGGACGCTGTCGCCTCCCTCGTTCGCCACATTTGTTAGTCCTTAATCGCATCGATGAAATCTGTGTTTCAGCTTTCCGGACTATTCGTCGGCATTCTACCCTGTCCCGTGGTGTCTTCTACTTCACAGACTGGTTGTCCTAGACCTTTATTAGCATGGCTATCTGATTACTTTACAAACCGAATCTAGTGCATACGAATGGATGGAAAAACTTCAAGACCGTTGATTAACAACTCAGGTGTGCTACAGGATGCTGTTCTTTCACCGTTTCTTTTCTCTACTTCCATCAGCGACTTACCAACTAGCTCACCCTGTCATCTGTTTGAGTGCGTTGCTGATGTTTCTCTCTCTCAAGCCCTTTCGAACAACGATCATTTTCAAAGTATTCCCAATAATCTATCTTCTGCTTACGATTTTTCTGCATGAGCTGATCTCAGTCTCAACAAATCTAAATGTTTACAATATCTGTTCTCTCTCCGTCGGTCGGCCTACCCATCCGAAACTTCTTCCATCAATTCAAAAACCCTTACCATGGTTGATTCTGTGGAATAGTTAGGGGGTACTACTACTACTACTACTACTGTGTAAAGAGTCTCCGACGGTTGTCATTTCAAATCTGGAAGCTTCGGCACTCCAAGGTAAAACAAAACACCACCTCCCGATTTGCATACCAGTGTGTTTTTCCAACCCTTCTTTACTGTTCTCCTGTTATTTTTCCAGGTCTACTTAAAAAAGACTAATATCCTTCTCCCGGGGGCTATCAATTATTAGCCGTGTCCTTCATAACACTAACCGAATTGTCTCTGAGTCTATGTGATCAACACTTATCAGCATGTGAGGAATTTGATCCCAAAGTTCTTTCTGATCTCACGCGTCCTCTACATAATGATCTTTCAAAGTATCACTCTTATATTTCTACACGTTCCTCTTTTCGTTCCATACCCTTCAGGATCGATATCTACAGGAACTCCACTGTTCCATATTTAGCTCGAATTTTGACAAATCGTGACCGAGTTTCGGCCGAATTACTGCGCAACATATCATAATGTGCCATGATTATTCCTCGGTGAGTTTTTATGTTTTTCCCTAGGTGATCAGTGTGGTTTTTTATTTATGATGGGTTAATACACAATGTTGGAAGTAGTCCGATTGGTGGAATACGTTTCGTCCAATCACCTTGGAGGGACGTCTGGATTTCACTACCGCTTTTTATCATTACGGTTCGCATTGATTGCCTGTCTACGCAGATTAGCGTGAAGCTGTGTCGGACTGCACCTCATGAGTTGCGCGTAAACTCATCACAGCAATTTCGTAATTGTCAAACGCGTCCACGAATGCAGTAGCCGTTTCAGGGCAGTAAATCTGACTACAGTTACGAACCCGGATTTCAATAGATAATAAGTCTGTTACAGAGTAAATTTTGTTTAACGAGTTTCTACTCTGCTGAAAATTAACATGCAACCTTCAGTCATTTCATGAATTAGGCATCAGTCTTTTGGATTCTACTCAATTTAGCCATTTTACCAACAGAACAGGGCTACGATGCAGTGCCTCCGGATTCCGCTCGAGGATGAACATGAAAGACAGATTACAATCCTAAAAGATTCTAATATAGACTCTCAAATAAGCAGTGGGTGGCTCCCAGCTAATTTCGTGCTGCTGCGAAGTTTCTATCATTCCGCACCCGAATCCTCGTAAGGACCATGCAAATTATTCTGGGGTCTACCCCCGTTTGCACTACGTACTGCACCCCAACTAATGAGAGACTTAGTCATTCAACTGGGCAAATGTCGAGCGGACGCATCTGTCGACGCTTACCGGGGGCCTTCACGATGGAAACGATGCGGTGAGCACATGCAAACCCCGTCGCGGAATTCGGTTGCGTACCATGGTTTCATTTTCCGAATTATTCGCCAGGCAGTGGCAATATCTAGCCACTGAAACTTATGAAAGCATTGTGCAGCTGTTTAGTCTTCATTAGGAATCATCGGTAATGCCTATCCGTCTCGCTGGAAATGAAACACAAGCCCGAGACGAGCGACTGCGAGTCGAAAGCCTTAGCCATTATGTTATATGGGCTCGGTCTCAACGGTTCGTCGAACATCAATACTACATGATATCATAGTTTCAACTAAGGGACCGCAAAGTCGATGGTGGAACATTTCCATAAGTCAGATACTATTGGTCCCAACATGGAACCCCGCTGGAGTCTGACACTGGCGGGATACCACAGGAACACCGACTGTACAGATGTCACAGAAAAAATCCATTGAAACACTGTAATGTATTGTCGAAAATTCAACATTTCGGTGATAGTCTTTATTAGTCAATTCAGCCAAATATCCCACGTGTATAAAGATTACACCCGCAACATATTTCTTCTGCTTAGGACTGAGGAATCCTACTCGAACGATCAGCAGGTTGCTTTGGATTGTACTGGCGGTGCAATAACTACTTTTTGCAAAATCCGCAATGCATTGTGCAGAGTAGACAGTTTTATTGAAAATGACCACTTAAACTTGAGACAATCACGTTTATTCATTCCCCACCCCCACCCCCGATAATAACCCAGATAATACAGCCTGGTAACGTCGTGGAAGGCAGTCGGCTTCAAATCACCTCTGTTTAAGGTCTCCATAAGCGCCTACTTCCGCTCATGGCGCGATCTTCCGGAAGAAGTCAGCGACTTGAGTAACACTGTCAGTGATAATGCTTGATGTTTACCTAATTTATTCAGAATCAGTAGATACACAATATCTGACAGTAGCAACTGATGAGTTTTGATCGCTTCAAACCTTAAGAACTTCCGTCCCCGCATGTCGTTCACAAGCAGAAACAAGTAACTAACAGTCACTCTCACTTCATTTCCCTTTGGTGCGCAATGACTCCTAGGGATGAGTATCGATGCTTGTCATAGATTCATCTGTCCCTCACTATGTATCATCTTTTTACCAAACTGCTGTGAGCTTAAAATAAAGTTAACTAAATATATCTTTAAGTAACTGCCTTGAATGAAAGCAGAAATTTGGTCCATACGATACCGCAATCAACAAAAACGACACCGAGTTAGTAAACCCGAGGTACACACGGTGTTACTAGAAGACATTCAGTTATTCATCAAAAACAACCAGCATTTTGTTGTTGTTTCATTGGACGTAATATGTGAACTTTTACGCTGACACAGCACTAGAGGCTTAAAACTATCCGTCCCGCCTTCAAGAACAGTATTAGGTCTGGAACCTCGTAAACGGGCCTTCTCTGTTCTATTCTCTTATCCACACCACTCCAAATATGTTCGTTCTTCTGGACATTAGATGACTTGGGGTCCTTGGAAGAATCTTGGCTACATGTGGTCTGACCACCAGGAGACTGATTGTTACAACGCTGTGGTGCCTTTTTGAGAGACGATCGGTAGTTTATGCCTCTTGAGAGAATGAGCAATGCAGAGACTAATTGTCACACTGGTTTTTACCCTGGCCTAACAGGCCTGTCTAGACGACAGGGCTCTTTTTACACTCACTTGCCAGGCCAGGAGTGGTCGGCGGGTCCTAATTACGTACGAATCGTGCGTGCGGCAAGGGAAAAGCGAGCTAAGTCACTTACCGCCTCATTGAGGTCTCAATACAAACCGATGTACCGAATAAGCTTACGTGTGTGGTCTGTCCTCCGATTCACCTGGCTAGCGTACACGAGGCCGAAAATGACGGCACTCAATTAGGAAGCATCGGAAACGTTTTTTACTGTTTCCTTTGCGCGTACTGGTGTTTGATACACACCCTAATGGCCACGTGCATTGAATCGAGAGGGCTACAGGTGACTGATGCGGCGGTCTTGCATGGTCCGAGACTGGGCAGTGGACCGGGGCAGACCAACATCAGATAATATTGGCATTGTAACTCGGATGCTTGATCGGGTGACTTCTCGAACCTCGACTGGGCTGATAAATACATGCCACTACGATTACTTTTTATGCACCTTTGCAATGATTACGCTACACTGCATGCTGTTTGACATAAAAGCAGCACAAAGAATGGTAGGAGATTGTTGTTCGTAGATTAGTTGGCTGTCCTGATAGGGGAACTTGTGGCTTAGATTGCAAACGCCTTCTTACAGGCTAAGATGAGACTGAAACACAATCTGCCAGTTCTACTTGTAACGCGACTAGACGAGGACACTATGCATGTTGGGATTGTTTTAAATGTTCGGTTGGTCGGTTATTTTCAGATCCCTACAGAAGCAAATACTTTTCATCTAAGACACCGGCATGCATAACTGTGATTCCAGACCAGTCAAAGTTACGTAAGTAATCCGAAATCCCGTGAACTAACCTACTCCGAAAGAAACAGAAACGCCAGATCAGTTTAGAGAAAATCAGTGTTACATTCATCCCGTGCACTTAGTCTCTTACTTTTGTTTTCCTCTTTTCGTTAGCGGTTTTTCTTAAAGCTGGGAGGTTTACCTGATGCAAAATAATTCTGAATTCCGGAGCACTCAGACAATGTTTTGAGGGCCATGCCAAGTTAACGAAAACACCGATTACTTTTGTCCTAGGTACGCGCACTTGGTTGGAGAGTATCAAAAAAGTAAACACTAGCAGAAGGATTTTCAAGTGGTGCATGCCCTAAACCAACACACACTAATGCATCCGGGGTTGTGCATAAGTATCAAAAATGTTTTACTTGGCACTTTCTTCTTGAAACTGTTTTCACTCCGTCTAAGTTGAACCAGACAAGTTTGACTAGTTTCATCCAGATAGACCCTTTTTATCTGAATCTGATGTATCCCAAAAATTCCACAATTTCTGCATTATTGATCAGTCCGTTTAAGGAGGCTTGTTCTGTGCAAACATGTATAGTGGGCCAAACCAATTATGAAGGTTGACGGAATAAGAGCCCCATACGGATATGTGATCGTTTAGGATTGCTATACAAACTACCCACTACAACGTACCAGAAATAGTAACGTAGCAAGAACACGAATATCGCCAAAGGTACTGCAGATCAACTATACGAAGAAAAATTTGGACGAAAATGATTCGATTTTTTCGATTCTGACCTTAAACTTCGTGAAGTTGTATAAGGGAATATCTATACTACTAGCTAACTATCTATCACAGCTCAATTGTTACCGTAACAAAATTAATGGTCTGAGGCTACTGGGTAACAAAAAATGCACATATTTTTGGCGGAGCCCGCGTGACTACAGGGTAATTTTGTATTTTTCGGTGCAGAGAATCAAAGTCAAGTGGTAAATGACGATTTCAGGATACCCGGTTGGCTTACCCGCTTAGAGCACATGTAATTGATAGAGCATGTATTGATTGTCAAAGGACATTCGACAAAAGACCTCGAGAATGGTAAGTGTTGAGAACCGAATGATGCTTGTGCTTGTGTGATTTGGACTACGTGGGATACATCTAAACCTGATTTTTACGGGCCAGTGTAAACGGATAATATCACTTCCTGTTCGTTATGAGTGTTGCTTGGTTCCTAGTAGTAAAGTCATTTACGATTGCATCGTAATCTAAACCTCCGCGTCGTTTTGATCGTGGCTATTAGTGACAGTTAAGGTAGCCTATACGACAGTGTAAAATTCGGAAGTATTCAGAAAAGTATAGTACAACCAAACTGTTTACTAGTAGTAAACACTAGTCTTGAAGCCATGTTAAACACTGATGAACCTGTACAGACGGGTATTCAAATCGTGGCTTTTACGTCAGATTGGTGATTAAAGAAGTAAGACAGCATTCGGAACAACTCATTAAGCAGCGGACACGTTTTCAGTGAATCTTTTATGCTCTCTTACAATTTGCATAGCCTTAGTGGATACTTGAATTCTTTGGCCAATGGCTGGGTGGAATATCAGTCCTTGGCCTAATCCCGTAGATAATGAAGTTGCAAATAAAACTTCGTAAGAATGTCAACTGGCCTAATAAATCCAGTTAGATAGTGGGAAGATTAAAAAGCGTTACACTTTCATTTTTGTGTTTGTTCATGCATTATTGTCAATCATTCTGTGCCTTTGAAAAAATCCGCGGTCGTCTGTTATTTATTGATCGTGTTAGGGTACATTAAGAGTATAGCTTTAAATGTAAAGGCATAGATGCATTCTGGAACCCACCGTTTCGATCAATTTCAGAAACCATTGCCTCACAAAGCAGAATATTTCGATGAAAATCTGGTACGTCAGAAATCGTTCATCGATCCATTTAATCGGCCTGTTTCCACATTTCTCATTTTGTTGTTGATAGCAGTAAACGAATCACATTGTTTACCCGTCATTTTGACCCAAACTATTTTCCTTTAGATTGAGGCTGTCGGGAAGTGAACCCTGCATACATACGCGGTCCCAATGATTCAAATGAGATTCTTGGGCCAACCCAGTAACACCAAATACAGGCGTGGGAATGACTGGACAGCAGAGCACGAAGTACGCCTACCCAAGACGTGTCAATAATCCCGAAACCGGCCTTGTGCCTCCGGCGAAATTCTGACCATTCATCCTTATGAGAAGCACTACTCACAGGACAAACTTCCGGTTTATTCACCACGGCCAACGATCGTAGAATTACTAAACACACAAAGATGGTTTGCTTAGAATTCGCGATGTTGTGTTAGGTGAAATAATTGGTATTGTTCTTTCCCACAAAGCGTGTAAGCACCTTTAATTCTATATTGAGAAGACGCTTAGTTCGGTTTTAAAGGTTGTCTATACAGAACATCCTAAAATTTCGGATAAGTGCTTCAGCTACTAAAAGGATGATTACAGAATGATAATCCGATAGGGAAAATGCAAGTAATTTTGCAGCAAATGAAGTGACGTTGATATTACATTTTGAACTTGAAAAATATTTCGCTTTCTAGGAAATAAAGCGTGATTCTACAGAGACCGTACTTCGAAAAGTTTGTGACAGTGAATTTTCTACCCTAGCTAGCCATTTGGAAACAAATCTCTTATTCGGAAGGAAATAAGCAAATTTGGTATGCCTTCCTACATTAACAAGAATTCTTAATCTGCACTAGTTTAATTCATCCGTCAAAAAAGAATTACCTGTATGAATCTTACGGGTAGCAAGGGCTCCTGCTAAAACATCTGAACCAGTTTACCTAATCGGGTTTAGTGACGAAAGTAATGAAAGTGCAAATCACGTGATATAATCCGGCACAATATCGCGCTAGGCTGCCTAGACCACCTGCCAATAAGAACCGTGGCAACAGGCGATCGTGAAGTTCAAACATGTCTCAAGTGTCGTTGAACGGAATCTATTTCACTAATCAGGATTCCTCCAATTTTGCATGAAAAACGCACAAGTTGTAAATCAATCCCGAAAGAGTTTTCCAGCTTGTGTGAGTTTCTCATTGTCTCCATTTTGGTAGTTTGGATCGGAGTCATGTAGTCAGTACCAATTGGCTATCCGCATCCGTGCGTTATTGTTAGTGATTTCAACTACAAATACTACAAGTCAGATGAACGCGCACACAGAAAGACTCGCGCGGTGTCAATAATCTTATCGGCAGTCCCAATAGTCCCAGAGTGACGCTGTGTGGGCCATAAGAAGCCCTTCGTGGAGAAGCAGTTTTCGGGGTGGACGGGGCCAATCGGATAGAGTGAAAATAGCCCTCAAAGGAACGAAGTTAGTAACCATTACGACATTCAAAAAGGGGAACTAGTAAGCAGATGGACGGACGATCAATAACATTTTCTCCCCCACGCCACCCCCAAAGTGTTTCCCGCCTAGTGTAGTCTGCTCGTCTTTAGCCGTGTAGTCTGGGTTGGAATCATTCCGGTGTGACGGTAGTTGGTATTTACTCGTGAAAACCACTCCCCGGGGTCAGAAATCAACACAGCTGTGGTGACATTACTCTGATTGCACCGATCGATAATCTGAGCGAAAACACCGCATGAGAAAATCGATGAATGTTGATGGACTAAAAATTCTTCGGCGGAAGAATCGATGAGTGAATGCTGATCATGAAAGACCAATATATATTTGATTTTGGATAATAAACGAACTTTTTGTCTGTTCCACTTGGTTTTTCTCACTAGAGTTAGTGGGAACGGGAGATAGCAGCCGCGAGAGAGAATTGATTGTGGATATGCGGTCGAAGTAGTGCAAACGTCTCCTTTTTTCCGTCACAGAACATCAGTACGTACTGGCAGCCCTTATGTGTGCATTATTTTTATCGGTCGAACTCCGTGTTATTATTTCAGGTGCCGTCATTACAGTTCCACCGTATCATTATGAAACAGATCGGTTTGTTCCGTCAACGTAACTGAAGTCGCATCTACGTCCAGACTGAGTCACTTTGTACGGATCGAAATTTGTTGACCGTGTTCCCCTGCTTTTTGACTAATCCTGCTCCAAGACGATGGGTGGAGATAGGATGTCGTTGCGAAAGTCCCACAGGTATCGGGCAAAAAGTGTTGTTATAAACCATCAAGTTGGCGTTATTTTTTAACACAAAACGGCTGTTCATGGTTCGGTTTATCGGCCCGATGTGTTCTGACCAGCCCATAGTCTCACAAATGAGGACCCTGGTAGCCTAGTTGGTTAGAAATTACATCGAAATTCATGGGGCACATTTGTTGGCTGGATATTGCATCTTTAACTCATATTCATATTCCTTACTCATTGTATCACTCCAATGACTGGTGTATTACAGAAAGGGTCATCCAAAGTGATTTGTGACATCTATTTGACCGAGTGAAAACAGCATGAATTCCAAACGAAATGGTCACCTTGACTCGTCCCACTCAGACAGTTAGGGACTTCTTTTGCGGCTGTTCCACCATCCGAGCGTATTCTAATTTTTGGGCTGCGTTCAAAATTTTAAATCAAAATGGCCCACATTATAAGGCCTGATAAGAGCTGTTACGAAAAATCCATTCAGGGCTAAGAGCACTTTCCCTATTTCAGGAGTATAGAAAAAAGCACCTCAGCTTACTAGTGATCACATATCGTCCATAGTGGACGAGTATATATATTTGACAGAAAATGACATGATCGCCATCGTTCACGGTTCCTTCAACGTCTCCAGTCAGCTGGTTGTCGGATCTTTGGACCCACGACGCGAAACACCCAGTTTCGTTTTACTTGTTCTCATTCCACGATGCCACACCATTTGCTGACCTCCTTTTGGCTTCGACTCAGTGGGAGGAAGGCAAAATAGGACACGGTATGGCGGCCGAGTGTCTGTCCCACGTAACACGTGACCCAACAAACGAAATCGGCTTTGCTTCATGCGCAGAACCGGCACCCCCGTACCAGAGTCCTAGGGATTAGACCACTCACGCACTCACTCCATCCAATCCTATCGATACTAGGTGCATACTGAATCGCACTAGTTCACCACTCTTGCAATAAGGATTTCCTCCAGATGGGAGTCAGTTCCATTCTTGAGCAATGTACGAAAGCATTCAATTTAGCTGAAACGTCACTTGTGTCGCTCTGTTTCCGTGACGGCATTACATGAAACTCTTGCCAAAAGATCAGACATTTGAAACAGCTTTGATCGCCACTGTCATATGTCGAAACTATTTGCCATAAGGATACTGCTAGGGAAAATGAAATACCTGGGATATGATGACAAACTTTATGCAAGAGTAGACTCCGCCATGAAGTTTGCTGGCGCAATTGCGGGAAAGCCGATTATTTGATCTTTCTCAAGGATAGCCGCCGTGGTTTGAATTTCTACAAAGAATGAATAGTCGATACGAAACTATTCAGAATTATGGATGGATTTCTTCTAGTAGTCAACCAAGACTACCCACTTTTCATTATCAGAAAGTTGTTCCGATGTGCTCGCTTTATTCAGTTACCTTTCTTTGGCTGTTTGAAGGATGAAAGTATGTCAACTAAATTGTAGTTTACGTGCTGAATGAAGTTGATTTAAACACCAAATTTTTTTCATTTTCTATGCACGTCTGGCCCAGGCAGCACGGTTGTGGCCTTAATATGACTTGCCTATCAGGTCATTCAAAATTCCAGGTCATCAGACTCCTAACACTCGTAATGAACCCACTGATGTGATGGTATTCAAGCCCAGTCGGTCGGTTCTTAATCCGGTCTCACCCCAGCCAGTCCACATGGTTTGGCAAATCAATCGAAATATTCAGGCCTGAGAGATAGCTTTGAATATGAACTTTCATGCACTTCACGTTCATTCAATGTTCACTGGCACACACCATGTTCCCTTTCACTATTTCAATATATTGTATGTCGTAGACGCAGAACGAAAGTTCATTGTTTTACCTCCTGTGACCGGCAGTCTTGTTTTACAATCTAATTTAGCGCAATGCTACTACCACCTTAGATAAACAACAGCTCATTCAAACGTGCTTACGTGAAATGCCGGATACAGATGATGACAACCATTTAGTGAATGGTTGGGAGTTGGTGAGTGAATAAGTTCGCTTGATGACTGAAGTTCTGCTGTACATTCATCGTTCTCTTCTCCTCAAATTTTGAAACAGGTAACCTTCTGATGTTTCTTGGATTGAGTTGTTTCGTACTTCTTTCTGGCCGCATTCAGTAGATAAGTTCTTTTGGCTTTAGAAAACCAAAATTTGACGATGAATGTTCTTAAAGGTGTAACTAATGAGGGGATATACACTACACGGTGATTTTCCGTCTCTTTTGTGGACACTGAACCAAATCTGTCAACTTGTACACTTGTACACAAATCGGAATCAGCCGAGTTAGACCAAAAGATGGTTTGCATTTGTGCCTTTCGCCGTCTTGGGAGATTGCGAGACTGGATACGGATAAGCAGGCAATCACCGGGTATTTCGTTATGTAAAACGAACCTACTGGTACGTGTGGTAGATTTTTGTTCGTGTCTGTGTGCGTGTGTGTGTGTGTGTGCGCGTGCGTGTGTGCATCAGTTCTGTTGGTACAAAGTGAATGGGCAACAGTAGTTTGAAATTTGGATAATTTCGGATAAAATGACAGAAGTTCACCAACAAAATTTGGACTAAAATCTTTGAATAATTTCGAATACTCAAATGAAATACTTAATGAATAATAATATTGTGTAGATACTAAGCGATCTTGGTAAGAATTTCCAACAGAATCAGTCAGTTGTTGAATTAGGTACAAAAATCCTGTGCGATTATAATAAACACTTCATGAAGTCATGATAGCAGCAACAAAGCAATATTCAGATTTTATGCACCAAAGGTGCACTGATTCAGAAGTAGCTGCGTTTTATAAAAGTCGAGGAGATTCATGTTACCCGATGTAATAGAATTTGAACCCCGGACCTTCCATGTTCTTAGTCCACCAGCGATTCCATATGATCGCCATTATCATCCATTCTAATTATGCTTAACAGATGAAACGTTTATTTTGCCACTGAGTCAATCGAAATTTTCGATGGGATTTTGCCACGAAGCGTTGGTCTTTTTGTTGTGCTCATGCTTACGGTAACGTTCTCCTGTTTGTTCTTCATAGGAGTTTAAGTAAGGAATAGATGAAGGCACATTGGCAGGCACTTGAATATGCAGTGAAATCACCGCGGTTGGCACCAAGCATCGTTTTTGATCAGAACTCGTAGTCTGAGCCAAAACTTCTGCAAGACTGTTGAATTAAATCAAGATGGATGACACTATAGGTTCACTTGAATTGATAGACCATTGTCCAAAATGTTGGCTCCGAATGCCTCGTGACGGAGAACAAGCACAAATTCCTGACGTTGACATCCACTGGATTATCAAACACTTGGATGGTTCTCCTTCTACGTAGGTTAGACACGTTGACTAGAGGAAATTTAAGAGTATTATCTCCACATCTGAATCATGGACCACGATAGACAGCCAACAATGTACAGGTAGAGGATCAAAATCGAATAAAAAATAATAAATTAAACCCACATATCTTTCTTCTTTCTGTCCTCATCGTCTGCCACTAAATTCTTTCTTAACCATGGCTCCAATCTGACGACATTTTTACTCAAATCTACGTAGTATTCATTCACATTCAAGTGTTCAGCGGATGCAGTTCGTTCTTGTTTTTGCGTCTGGTAATGGAAGTAATTAATACCCAGGATCTGAATTCAGCCTATGGTCGCAGATAAGTGTAAAAAACAGCGCAAGTTCTGCCTTTCATTTATTCCTATCATCCTTTGTGGGCACATCGAGCAACGATATCCGCTGATCTCCTGGAAGATGGTCTATTAAATCAAGTGTACGTGTGGTGCTAATTAATTTAGTCAAACAGCAAGATGTTTATCTGAACGCATCAAACACCTCATTCTCTCTGGTTTTTCTAACAAAATGAATAGTTCATCTGCTACCTTCCTCCCCAATCCACAGTATTTGTCTGCAGTGTATAATTTATTGTGCGTGTTGGGCGCAACGGTTTGGAGTCGTCCGTATTTTCTACACATCTCGGCAACCGGTTTACGGCGAACATTCGATTCCTTAACACCTGTCAAACAGTACTTTTCCTTACTAGATCAAAAAATCAATTGTCTTAACTCAATTGTAACCTCGGATTTTAGATGACAGGTTGAATTGACGTAAAATTCTTTTCCGAACAACCCAAAGAGATAACATGAATAGGCAAATTTCACAAAATTATGCTTTCGACATTTGGTGTCAATCACGTGTAAATCTTTCGAAGTGCTATGATCCACTGATCCCAGGAGTTCCGTTGTAAATTTTGTTCAATCAACAAAAAATGAACTTTTCGGTTCACCATTTGTGTGGATGGATGCATTCTTGTTGTTGTCGTCTGTTGGCAGATGGACAGAGTCGTGTTGATAACGACAGCAAATCTCTGTGGCAAAAGCATTCGAATGTCGTGCGAGAAGAGCACGAGTACTGTAAAATTTGGCGCGGATGCCGTCAATATCACTTGTGCTTGCATGAATCTAACCACTCACACTTCAGGTACATTTATCTCGGAATATGATGTGTAACCGAACTCTTCTACCCATGAAGTGGAGCTCAAGCTTCTCCATACGAATAAAAGATAAGGTCGTGGCGTTTGGACGTGAAAGTCGCGGGTTTGAATTCTCCCACCGCCGGTCAACTTCTCACCTGGCAGCCCTTTGCTGACCGCGGCTCATTTTCTGAAGAATGACGTACATTGTTATCTCATTAATAAAGGCATTAAAAGAAAAAAGATTTTAAAAAAAGTAATCACAGGGATAGTCTATCTCCACCCCTCCTAAGACTTGGGACACTGACTGATGCTTTTGTTTTTTAAAAAGCAAATGGAAAAGCCTATGTGGTATACCTGCTTGTAAGAAACGGGCCACTATTGTGCGAATTCTCAAATTTTTTGGTACCACTAGTTTAACAGGCCGATTTCACTCAATGCAGATCTTTTGGAATTTCGTTCCTTTATGCATCTTCCCGACAGCTCCCTCCTATTTGCCCATAACGGACCAAGTTTGGATGATGTAATCTCTGGTTCATCATTTGTATAGGTTCAGTGAAACACCGACTACCTATGTGATTTGCAATTCTCTGAATCACTCGTGTGCATTCGACTCGGTTTTTACCGTCATTCCCACGCCACAAATCGGACTTTATTGTCGTGGCCGTGTGATCATCGTACCAATCGAAGGCTGTACACATGGCTTGGGTATAAAAAATCAAAAATGATGTCCCCTAATTCAGGGATGCTTACGGGTCCGTTTTTTTCTTCTGGTGTATTCTGTGCATATACAAGACTTATCAACTGGTTTCTTATCAATTATTAAAGTACGGTGAGGATGTTCCCTTTTGCTGGACATCATCTGGAAATGAGAATTGTTGTATTTTTGTCAACAACTCGTCTCCCATCTACAACTTTCCTAGTTTTTGAATGTCAGCCTCCTCTTTCTCAATCTGTTTATCTACCTGACCCATCTTTTATTAACCCAATCGCATTAGATTATATCACATATTTTATTGGTACTCGTTATGGACAAACCTTTGGAGTAGTCGTCGTTCAATTTCATCAGTTTAAGCAGACTTTCGGGATCATGGTTTTAACTAATAAGGGTGCTTTACTTCAAACTAAAATGGATTTCCGTCTCCTACCAATTCCATCAGTGTTTTTCATACCCTCCTTTTACTGTTGCCCAGTTATTTTCGATGGATTGCTCTAAAAGATTCTAAAGCTCCGAGCCTGGAACTGTCAGTCATTACTGGTGTCTCCATGCCAATAAATTACTTTCGGATCAACATTTGTCCATGTGTGAAAAGTCTGATCGCGAAGGGCTCTCACATCCCCTCATCATCTGTATGCCCATTTGTTAAAACATTGCTTTCAAGTTTCAACATGTTCTGCTCATCATTCCATACCGCCTTGACTTAATACTCATAAGAACTTCAGTGTCCCTTATTTAGCACGTATCTCGTCCAACCCCGACCGCATCGCAACTGATTCTCGCAGCAACCAGTGACCACTAGTCACATTAATGCATTTCATTTATTTTGTTTCTTATTTTCTGGCAATATGATGAACAAAACCACTTTTTTTGCTGCAGTGCGGACATCTGCGCAAGCAAAATGACTGCAGAATACTACACACACTTCGTTCTACTGAAAAGCAGAGTAGTGTACAAAGACGCTCAAAGATAACAGTAAGTAAACTTTATCTCATCAGAATCTAATTTATGGCTTCATGAGTATGCATGGAAGCTCTTTGCTGAAGAGTTCACAGAATAATCACAACTTCGATTCGTTGATAATTCTTTGTCACTTGGAATGAGCCAAATCTTACGAACGAGAGCAGAATCCCACAAGAATAGATACAAATCGTAGATAGTATCTGAATGAATGACTTATTCGTTTGGGGGCATCATGAAAAGACCTGGGCATATAACAAAAAATGCATAAAAAATCAGTAGGAAATTGTTGACGGTAGATTGGATAAGAAGCGTCCCGCTGTCCAAGCGTTCACCTAATCCATTTCAGAAGCCCAATGGTGTTGTGTAAAACAGCAGATCAAATTGGATACGACAAATTAGTTAGATTTTATCGACTTCAAATATTTAAAGCTGAGGTCCCTCAGAGTTGATCTGATATCACAGTCAGTGATCTCTTGTTTTTTCTCCTGTAATAATTGAGCTTTTCCACTTGATTATTCGTTGACATTCATGTGTGTAACTGCCTACTGGAACATCTGGGGTATTTAGAAGTCAGTACTGCGTTTTGCAAGTAAAATGTCACTGACATTCTGCCTGCCTCGTGTACAAATGCAAGAAATATGCGTAAAGAAACCGTTGGTATTAATGTCTGAATCGATATTGGAAATCATGGGAGCATTCTTTAGTTACTTCATCTGGCTTGTAAGCAATAATCGGCAATGGATTTCCACGTGCCCTAAGACTCGAACCCAAAGTAAATAAATGGAACTTAAGCACCTTAACCTCAAGACAGTATGGGCCAACTGGCAACTGTTTCCTTAAACAGTTTTGAGCAGTAGAAAATCTATTGTGATTTTGGAACATCTTGTCTTTGCAAAACCAAGGACAAACTCATCATTGAAACTTATGGGAGCACTCACTGAAGAACTGGTTGTGAGTCAGGCGTCTTGGTCACTGTGTTATCCTAGCTGACTATGAACAATGCCACTGAACATCAGCACTAAATCCCTTGATGGACATACTGTTTAACGGTCTGAGGCCGAAAATATCTTTAACTTCCTTTATTAATGAAATAATAGTGTACTTCATCTTCCAGGAAGGGGACCGCGGCTAGCATGGGGCTGCCAAATGGGGAAGTTGACCGACGGTGGAAGAATTCAAACCCGCTTGGACACCGACGGACAGTGGTCGCAATGAAGTCCAAAGAAATCACTGATGGCGAACTCGGATAGCACAGTGGTTAAAACTTTAGATTTACAACCGTCTTTCATTCGTGTACCAGCTAGGGAGGGGTGAATATGCGCTGCTGAGGCGTGCTAACAAGGGTGGTATGGCTGAACAGTGTTACCATGGTTTCAAATAACCACCATGATAATGAACCACTGCGGCTGGTGCAGCAAAAGGCAGACTAATCAGCCAAGCTGAATGAATAAGTCTGGGTTGATTGGGAACACAAATGCAGGGCTTATTTGACCAAGGTAATTTAGAAAGGGTGATGCCACCTTAGATTCAACATCGATTTGATGCAGGCACATGCATACACGGAAACAGTCATTTTTTGCGATTCTATTTTGATATTGTTCCCAACCAACCGTAACTTACTCGGTCTACTTGCTTCACAAATTAGCGCGATGCTCCAGTCAACCATAGGGAGGTTCTTTCGACAGCTTAACATTATCTGAAAACATGGCGAACTATGATGACGGTAGTAAGCTTCTGTTCAAAGTGTTGATCCCAGTCACCCACCCTACGAGGAAGCTTCCTCTATCCCAATTACGGCATACTCACCTATAGTGGTGTAAGTCAATCTGTGCGTGCATTTGTGTGACCGCACCAAAGCTTCTTTAAAGCCTTGGGTTTATGTGCGTGTGCTTGGTTGCTTGGATTGTTATACTTTTTGTTCGTTGTGTTACAGTGGTCACTTTATCTTCCTGTAGTTTGCTAGCCGTACTCACTTTGCTTCCCTTGAAATATCTCACCACTAAAGGCTTGCATGGATGCGCCCAAAGTGATCTCAACTTGTTCTGTGACTGACCATACCCTCACAAACTTACTGCTGTTCATATTCCCATTTACATAGACTAGACGTACGGTGACGTTTGAATCGTTATGCATTCATCCACGTCTGCCATTGTTTTTATTCACCTTGGTTAAACGTTTCTCAGCTAATTTGGTTTATAATTTCTATTCGATACTTGCCTGAAGCTTATATCACGAACAATTCAAAAGGCTGATGAATTTTTCCTATGCTGTTTCACCAAACTCAGGGCAAGAGTGACTACCATTGTCATAACTGTGGCACTCGTTGTGGTACGGTCCTCCAACCTGTTTCAGGGGTAAAGGAATGATGTTATTTCTGCGCTGCTGAGCCTAGATCCCCACGCGCCATTGTGTGAGAATTCGTGAGGCTGACACACGAACGCGGTGACGGTAAGAGGTGGACATGGGCGTGTTGCGCAACCACGCTCAGTTGTCTAGCCTACTTGAACTTTAATTCTGATCGGCTCGTGGTATGTACCAGACAGATCACATGTTTTTCGTAATTCACTCTGTTGACGGCTCGTGCTGAGTCCATCTGAGGTGTAACTAAGGTCACCCAGACAGATGCTCTCACTTGTCCCAGCGCCCAGGAACGAGCTGTCGCTGACCCCGGCTTCACGTCCAAATGAATTATTACATTTATTGTGTACATTTTTTTACTACACATAAAGTGAAGTAAAGTATAGAGGGTAAATCCATGATCAGAATACCGACTAAAATGGGAGAAATGGGGAAGCATTCACGTATGAACCAGTTTATTGATCCTTTACTTGAAAAGTGACAAATTTTAGGTGGGTGGGGATACAAAAAGTGGGAGGGTGTTCAGCAATTTCGAATTCAGGGAAAAAGACTGAATGAATGAAGTACGAGGCCGAGCAACGTAAACATGATAGGGGTAACTAGCTGTCTGTATGCGGGAACAGCGAGAATAAAATTACGGGAACAGAAACTGCTGAAGCAAGTTCAAAATAACAAAAGCCAAAGTAATAACGGCAGAAGACGGATGGGAAAACAATTGCCCGAAGATGGGACAATGATTGCAAAATAGATGTTAAGAAAGAATCGTCGATCAGCCGGATGGCCTTTCGTTGAACCCCATCAGAATGGGGAAGCGAAGTAGACGAATTCCCGCCCCATAAGCGGCTGAAAGATTCACGTGCGGGGTGGATTTGAGTTTTGTACAATAGATAAGTTGAGGTAAAGAAAAGCCCGGTGCGGATTAGAAAACCAACTTTGCCAGAAGCAAGCTCAGATATGAAAGAAGACAAAAATAATGAAGAACTAATGAATTAACCAAGAAGAGAAACATAGCCTGGGAACTCGAAATAAACGAATCAAAGAACGAGTATGACCGGAAAGAAAGACTTTCCAATGAAACTAAAAGAAGACGGATTTTGAAAGCACTGACAGTGATATGGCTGTTGAAGCCTCAAGAAGAGACTGGTTCAGGATCGAAATTTAGAGATGCACTGGCGATACAACAGTCAGGATCGACGTTGGTGTTCATATTGCGAGAGATGCACTAAGAAAGAGAACAATGAAGAGTGGCGTCATCGGTAAAAGAATGGATTGGGTTGGAGATAGAGGACATAAGATCAATAATGAACAAAAGAAAAAGGTTGGTCCAAGTACTGAACCTTATGGAACCCCTAGCATTTACAGGAAAAGTCGCTGACAGGAACCCATCAACTAAGATGGACGCTACTAGCATACTGAAGAAATCTGAGGTCCACGGTACAAGAGACGGAGAGAATCCGGGCGTGGATAGTTTCGGCAGGAGACCTTCGTGCCATACATAGTAGAACGTCTTAGAAATAACGAGCGAGACGAAGTGCATGTTTGATGAAGCCGACAAGGAGCATGAGACGAGAGTCAGTAAACACCGTGGAAAGGCGAGACCACAAATCATATTGGCGGTTGCTCAGTAGTCATTCTCGTTGGAGAAAAGAACACACTTGTTCGGGGATGATGATTTCTAATACTTTCAAAAAATAACAAGTGTCAGGAAAATCGGAAGATAATTGTTATGATCAGAAGGATCACTGCTTTCGGGGATAAGGAAAATCGTAGCTTGTTTCCGAGGCGTTGAGAAGGTTGAAAGTTTGAGGAAAAGACAAAGTATGCAATATAAAAGAGGATCCAACTCAGAAATACACATTTTAAGGATGACGAGTGGAATATCTTCCTGATCGAGTGATTTGTGGACGTTCAAAGAATGCAATTCTTGACTGATCTTTCCAGTGCTAATACAAGATGAAAAGAGGAACAGTGGGAGATAACGAAGTCAGAGGCGTAAGATAATTGGGTGAAATAGAGTGGGAGACAAAAAGGGATGCGAAATCCTCAGATTTCCCGTGTTCACAAACAAGATTATTGGAGGAATTATAGACTGGAGTGAAATTGGAAGGGTTGAAGATGCATGTAATTGGTTTAGCAAGGAATTAAAATGTCCGCTACCGGTGGCACATGACTGTTGGCGTTCTGATTTGCAACGGATTAAGCGCTCTCTTGCTCTCTGTATGGTTGGTGAACACCTGTTCCACGAAGTAGTGACGGTAGGCCGGAGTGGGCAAACGAGGCCAGCGGCAAAATATTGAATACTTCCAACTTGCTAACGACTATATGCTTGTTTAAACCACTAGGGGGGTTGAGGTTTGACTGATCTGCAAAGTGCGAAATAAAAAGGTTAATGCCTTGAAGAACAGTGCCGGTAAATTTGGAACGGACGTGAAAACATCGAAATGAAAACAACAGTCTTCCCAGAGGTAGGAAGTTAAGAATTCGCTGAAGCTGCCGCAGCCGGCTGAATTGTGCCTCCAAAATGTGTCTTGAGGAGAGTAGAGGGTTTTGGTGGGTGAATTTGACGGGCGACGTAACAACACAACGGACCGATGAACAAAGAGGGGAATTACAAGGAATACTTGGGTAGAAAGAATGTGCTGAAGTGAGTATGAGATCGAGAACATGAGCATGGTCACCAATTCGATCGGGTATACTTGTAGGAAGTTATTTAGCTGTGATAAACTGGTGACCACATGATCGAAGTGTTCCTGTGGGGCGTACCAGCCACTCAGGATTGTGGACGTTAAAATCTCCTAAGATAGTATGCATCAAGCAAACGTCCAAAGTTTGGAGATAATAAATCAAAAATGGAATATTCGGCACTGTTAGGGGAGCGATAAACAACACCAGAGTAATGGATGAAAAGAGGGAATCGGAGTTTCAACCACATGAGCTGAAATTAGCAGCTGGAAAGGCAGGATTTGGTACCCGGCAAGTTGCAGCCGAATGATGAACAAAAGAACAGGAATCTGGTTTGGGAAAAAGAATTGAAAGGCATGATTGGGGAACTAAAAGTGCGTAAGATCTGATGAAGAGGATGATTACATTTTGGCTAAATATAGAACCAGAGGAGAAGACCGGTGAAACTAGTGAACGAAATTAATGTTGCAGTTCAGTCTGCGAATGCTGGTGAGCGCAATGAGTTTTTGATAAGTTTTTGCGTGCACCTCAAGAGTGTGAGAACAAGTGCGCATGTAATCTTGTACTATCATCGTTATTTTGTGAGAAGACCGGTACTCATGATTCTGAGAGGGAGGGACATCATCCTCATGATCCTGGAAAATGAAGTAAGTTGTTTCCGAGGTTTGTTGAATCCCATGCAAAGTGTTGATAATTTGCGCACTACTACAAGCAGCAGGAGCTCTTGGTTACCTGTTACTTAAATCTTCAGTGTCCCACGTAGCATTTTCTTTTACCTTCATCTTATTGTGTATCGGAAGGCTAATATTGACTCCAGAATCTGTTCCATCTGGTGTCGATTTACTGATGGACACACTGGCGAGCCTGGTTAAACACAACTGGGTTTCTCCAGTCCTGCCTAATTGCTACCAGTGCAATTTTCCCCAAAAAGGTAAAGAAATTTAATGGCTCATCCAGATCACTTCTCAGATGTCTTCCAGTGGTTTGATCCAGCCTGGCCGCTGCCCATAACTACAGGTATTTTAGAAGTCATCTTAGAAAAAAGAAAGAGCTAACGGTGTTGGGTACAGTACGGAAATCAATCCTGTGGTATCTAAAGAATCGCAAGTGCTTTACCAATCCGGATAATCTCAAAATGATTTTGACATTCCTGTTGTCAGAATTCCTTTTGACATTTGCTTCCTTTATCAGAGATTCTGCGCAGTTGTGTGATCATGATCTCTTAATCACTTCCACTAATCCTTCTGTTATACTGTTCACCTTAACTCATTTTCTAACTCTTTACTCTTCAAGCTGAGGGGCCTTCTGGTCAGTTTATGAGTAAGTCACGTGATGCAGTTCGATACAGCTTCACGCTAACCTGCGTAGACAGGCAATCAATGGAAACCGTAATGACAAGCGATAGTGAAATCAAGACATTCCTCGAAGGTGATTGGACGAAACGTATTCCACCAATCGGAATACTTCCAACATTGTATGCAAATCCATCAGGTGTAAATAGAATTTGGACTTGTTCCCGGTCATCTGTGGTCTTCTAGTTGACTTCATTCGTGTAGATTGGGTCAAAACTAATTCGGAACTTACTGGTAACTGTCATCCGCTCGTTACCGTAATTGACCGAATTCCGTCTACTAATTACAGACTTCCATCTAGCTTCACTTTCTCTGGCTTATTACGAGCTTTCACACCTAAGCTTACACTTCTCCGTGAATTTCGTCCTTATGAACCTCCGTAGTCTGCCGTGAAGTGAAAACACATGCAGTTAGTTGTCTAACCGGTGCATTTTCTTAACCTTCAACAACACTTCAAAGATTCAATTGGCATAGTAACTCGCTGCAAGGTCTCTTGGTCACAGTTGGACCTGTTTTTTTAGAATGTGAAAGTGATTGTTTTCTTCGTTTTACGGAAAACCGCCATTTTGTTGTCCATCATGCTTTGCCGTTCCAGGCCAGGTTATATTGTTCACCTCTTACACGTTTGGCATTCTACTGTTTTCAGAAATTTATAGCGTCATTTGTCCGAGACCGTTAACTGTTTAAACAGATGAAAAGCTCTGCAGGAAGGTAGGAAGGAGTAAAACTCACAACGAGTTACTGACAAAGTATCCCGTGTTATAATTACTATTTTGAGAATGGTTACCAATCATCAGCTTACTGGTTTTATTTATTATATGTGGTGCTAATTTGCTTAATGCCGTTTCCGGCCAGGACATTATTTTTGCGGGTTTGCTACCCGTTTGTTCATTTGCAGAAGGCGTTACATTTGAACTTGAGGTCTCAAATTATAGCCACCGTACCTAGGGTAGATGGATATTGGACGTTATTCTTCATTATTAAATCAGTTCGATTTTATCATTGAGGTTTGCTTATATGTTGCATTTCATACATGTGTTAGTCCATCACCGTAAAGTCCACTAATCATCTGTGAAGGTGTTGGGTTCGACTCCTTTCACCGCCGGTCAACTTCCCAATTCGGCAGTTCTCTGTTGGCCGCAACTTCTGCGTGGAGATGATGCGCATTGTCGTTTCATTAATAAACGAAGTAGAAAAATGATGGAAAGAAAAGAAGACAAGGGATGAATTACGCATGTGTGCTGCATGGTGAGTCACATAGATGACAAAGAATGCTGAGATACTCTTTCATTTCAGCCATGGCGGTCTTACCTGAGTTACTCTGGTTGAAAATACCCCCTCCACAGCTGTCGTAAACATAGCTACGTAACCGGTCTACTGGTCACGGTCAAAGGTCATCCCAAAGCTACACTTGGGTATTACCGATAGCCAACCATTTGTCGGAGGCCAGGTATCCGGTGCACGGGTCGATACCAACACAAAAGCCGTGAGCGCTTTCGTTGTCCATAGCAATAAATTTCTCAGTAGAGGCGCGAGAAAAAGAACCGTGTAGACACGAGTTATTTACCATCCTTGTTTTGATGTGATAGAGCTACGAACATTTCAATACCAAAATATTAATAATACTAGTATACATTTTTCATTTCAATTTTGATACTGCCGGTGAAATTTTGGTGTTTTTAATTAATTAGCCTCTCTCGTTGCAAAGTCATGCCGGAAGGGAAGGCTATTTCTTTTTATTGTGAATGATATAATATTAATAACACAGCGTTGTTGGTAGATGTAATGCGCTGTGTTATTAATATTATATCATTCACAATAAAAACCAATACATGGCGCATCGATTTTTCGATACACTCCTTACGTCGTTTGGTCCGGCTATTTCTTTTTCTCCATATCACCAATGAGGATTTTATCCGGGCTCCAATGCACCTCAATCTACTGCTCTTTCACGACAGTAAAGTGGGGTTTTGGAGCAGGTATCAGTGCCCAAATGAGATAACTTGCTGATGGTTGGGAGGTTGATTGAGGCATGAAAAGTTTGCTTCTTTCGTGGGCCCATTTGAGACGATATTCCTTGTCTCAGGTATGTAGACGTTCCTCGTTTGTGTTGGTAAAAATTTACTGATAATGCTGTTTTTACTCACTATGTATTGTGAAGTCTTATTTATTGTAAATGTTTCCATTGAATAACAATGCAACCGATTTCCCTAACATTATTTTCAACTGATTACTAGATCCAATAGGGCACTGGTTATCATGCTCTTATAATGACATGTCTTCTACGTACCTCACAAACTGAAAATACACCAAGGTTTTGCACTTGACAAAAAAATTCCGCATAGATTACTCCAGTCGAACAAGAAATGCAAAACACCCACTCCAACCTCGCGCCGTCGGACTGGGTCGGAACAGAAAACAAACTGACTTCAGTCAACCATTCGTCATCCTCCCGACCCAGATTATGCATGCAAACAGTTAAACTGATTTTGCAAAGAGGAACATCTGGATCTCCCTTTAGAGGTGATGGAAGATAGACTGGACATCTAATTGGCAACTTGGTCAGATAAGCAATCAAATTAATAACTCCTCGTCAAGGCTGATTACCAGGGATTCATGGAGGTACAAGTTGCACATATGACCGCAGACACACAGCGAATCGGTTCCACATAGTCTGGAATGGGATTCATCATCAAGTAAACAAGGTGAAAAGGAGCAATACGAAACCACGAACAGTGTAAAACACGGAAGCGGGGATATCTACAAATTTGGCAATTATTCGAGAATAAAACGAGTTCAACCACACTAAATGAATTGACCGAGCACGATCACCAGCTCTGACCAACGAAATACGGGATTTTCGTTCGCGAGGCAAAATATACATCAAAAGTCATTACAGTCTGACGAAGGCATTTTTAGAGTAGTAGTCGGGATAACCACTAAAAATACTGATTATTATTTGGTTTCTCGTACAAATTGCATTCTAACAAGATTAAGATAATACTGTTTGGTCAACATCTGCACTGAGTATCGTAAGAGTTTTATCATCTAAAACACCTGTAATCAAATCCCAGTGGTTTGCGAGCTTCTCCATGTTACGAACTAGACCTTGTAGTGGAAGCGTCAGGATTGGATCCCAAAAGATGGATCTCTGTGTGCACAGGGTACAGTCAAGTCCAGCAAAATAAGTGTTGTATGCACTGCATTGACCGGGTGGGGAGGATTTTTCAGACTTCATATAACGAAATGACACTTTCTCAATATGAAAACAGCAACATAATCAGTGGATAGTCTACTGTACAAAACGATTTTTCAGCCGAATCAGACAGACGTTCGACGGTCAATCGGGTTTGTGGCCTAAGTTATCAGTGGGGACATTATGGATAGGCAGAAGGGGTACAGACATTGGGTTGGAGACAGAAGAGACAGGTTAAATAAAAGAGAAGGAACTCTGAGCAGTAGCATACTTATCACTACCCACCCATCCCATGCAGTGGGCAGCGCGGTTCTCGTCATCCCGCGCGTCGATCAACGTAGTATGCAATTATTTGTAGACGTATAATTCATCGCGATTGATGGACGGGAGCTGCTAGGGCGTCAAACCGCTAAACAGAACAACGATTACGGTTCTCAACCAGAACCTTCGGTTCTAACGAACCTGATCGAAAAGCTGCGGGTATAGCTGAGTGGAAGCTCATCCACTCGGATCAATTATTCTTCCACTCATTTATCCCACTGAGCTGCCAACTCAGATCAACCCCGACAGAGAGGACCAGGAGACTTCTTCATCAGGCCTCTTACCCATTGGCAAATTCACAGACATGATTGGCTCTTCGGCTTGAGATAAACCATCTTGTATGGCTCGTTGGGTAATGGAGGCACGGAAGCAGTCACATCACGTTAAGGTGCAGTCTCGCTATGACGGACAGTCTCGTTTGCTTTGAATAACACTATCGGCCTTTGTTTTATCATGCCTCAGGAATGACTCAAACTTAGCAGTTATATCAAGACAAAGTGATTGCCATCTCGGCACTCATACCGAGAACCGATTGTGCTCCACATGTGGATTTTGGACGGGTGAAAAGCTGAAAATTCCCATTCCTCGTGGATGTTACCAATCAAGACCAAACCAGTGACCGGCTAGGACCGCCAAACCGCTGCAGTAAAATTTTAGCTTTACCAGCTTTCTTTTTCACTGAAGAGCCTCAAAGCTGCAGCGTTCCATTTCAAATTTTGTTGCGGTATGTGGACAGCTTTTCTCCGCCCACTGTTCGCAGCACAGCGCAATGAGAATGATATACGTTCACGCTCTCCTGGGCCATAGCGCCAAAGTATTGATGGTTGGTTCAACAAAAGGTTAGTTTAACCTCCAATCACGCCAGTATTGTCGCATTTACTGATGATCGCATAAAACTACCGGTCACAACTTTACACCCCGTAATCGACTGATAATTGTCCTATTCCAGTAAAATATAAACTTGCACTAACGGAGTTAGAGAGGCTTTTATGAATTCGACAAAAACATAATCACTGCCCTTCGCTATAGGTTGCCCTCACACTCGCCGGTTCATAGCCGTTCATCTGATGACTTAACTGAAAACAGAGGTTCGTGTCACAGAATTGGGGACGAACCGATAGTAGTACTCCAAACATCCCAGAATGGAATGCAGGTGGGATTAATTTCTCGGCAGCTCCGCACTTGCCAGTGGTCTCAAGCGTTCGGGATCCGGTTGGTAAACGGTCGCGATGATTTTAAATCCAAGGAATTCCATTTCAGAGACATAGAGCTTGCATGTGGTAGTTTTGATGGAGGCGTTCCGCTGGATCAGGCGATTGAGTATGAATTTCAATCGTGAACCATGTTCTTGTCTGGTGGCACCGAAGCAAATGCCTGTACTCCATCCAACCCTTGAATCCCCGTGTCTATGCAGTCGAGGACCCGGACTGGGGTGACAGGGGAATCTGCAAGTATGCATTCGTCAGGTCCATTCTCGAGAAGTATCGATTGCGGTGTATGTACTTCATGAAATCTTCGAGCTTCCATGTAGTAGTAGTAGTAGTAGTAGTAGTAGTAGTAGTAGCTGTAGTACTAGTGGTAGCAGTAGCAGTGGTAGTACATCCATGCAACCGACAATTGGAAGTCAGGCGGCAGCCACCGCAAATACGAGGTATCTTCCCATCACTTTTCCTTCCCACCACAATCAGAGTGGTCCAGACTGACGAACCGACACGGGAAATAATGTCCTCCTGGTCCATCCCGTTTATCGCTTTCAAGAAACCGACCTTCCCGTTGGCTCTATGGCAGCGCTCATCGCTTTATGATCGCCGGATTGCCATCAGCTTCCAGTATCGCTGGTTCAACTGCCAACTGGCCTTTGCTATTGGAGCAACGTTCGATCAATCTATAAATTGTTCACTGTTCTGGGGTTGCACCTGATGTCGCTTGAATTGAAAATGAGTGACCCAACCTACACAGGGCTTTCAACCCTAAAATAGAGGAGCCAAGAATCGAATGAACATGACTTCCCGCTGCAACCGTACCGGAATACTGGATCCACCAATTAGTATGAGGCGGTGTCTAGTGATGCCATGGGTGCCCACAGCAGTAGGCTTGATAAGAACATCTGGCTGTTTCACGTCAATGGCTTTCATGAGAATAATCGATTCGCAACTTCTTTTATGAACAATGAACCGATGTTGTACTCCATACGGTAACTGAACAGTTAGGTAAAGAAATTGACCGGAATCAGCAACTTCACTGTTAGTACAGGACTGACATCTTCCGAAGCCTCGCTGTTCTTACTCATCACCGTGTACCTGGACCAACGGTATAACTTCCGAAGATGATCAGCCTTTCCTCATGAATAGCATGCCGCATGTTCAAATCAGCATCTGGAATGTAAATGGAACTCAGCACACGAGAAGCGATTAACCAGTTTGGTCTCTTGTTCTGACTTTTTCCCAATAGGTAGCTCCTAAGATCCCTGTGTGGATTACCGGACGGACTGAACTGAGTCTTTTGAAAATGAACAACAGAATGTCTGGCTGTGGGATTAGAAACACCGTTCCCAAATGGCTCGAGCTTAGGCAAATGTTGAATCCTGTTTGAACAATAATTTCTTTTAAATTTCAGTGGTTGACATTGGAGAAAAGCCGTTTGATCCTTTTACTTCGAGTCTCGCTGGATATTGCACCACAGTTCGAACCATAAGATCCCGTCTTCAGTCTCAGCCGCATCAACATTCAGGTTCAACTGTTCAGCACTATGCAGTTTCACCACACGACCCTGGTTGTAGTACCTGGAATTGAAATTAGTACATTTCCGAACCGATAGGAATAACCAGTAGGCGCTGAATTGCCTGCGACTCAAAATACGCAAACAGAGACAACGAGAAGGTCATAACCGAGTGCAGACATTTTCGACTTTTATTCACAGTCCATGCATCTACACACAAAATTGGATGTACCCCTATTAGTGGAATACATTCCGTCCAACGGTCTTCAAGGAATGTTTGTACTTCACGACCGCTTGTCACTACGGTTCTCAGAGGCTGGGTGTCTACCCAATTTAGATCGAAGTTTTACCAGACTGTATTACGCGACTTGCAGGTAGGCTCTCCACAATACCGCATTATGAATAATTTCGTACAGATTAATTTGTCACTATGTTGTTAGCATGAACAATTTAATAAAATTGGTACTCGAAATAACATCACAAACTCGGATTGCCGCCGCAGACTGAGATATCTTTGAACCCAGACTAAGAATTCGAAGATGGGAAGAAAGTCTCGATAATTGGAAAAGATATTACAATTGATTTACATGATATTTGTATATAGTAAATAGACAGTGACGTCATCAATGGAATACCTTTTGCAAATGACAATCAGGGAATATATACTTTTCTTGGTCATGAGTCGCAGCGACTTAGATTGGTTGGTTATAGTTGCAGAAAATAGTAAAGCTATATCTAACTGTATTGTTTGATCTCCACGTGGATGCCTCACGGACAATCAAAAATCTTTTACGAAGAAAATATATGAAAATTAACGGTTCCTTTTTCTGTATGCTCAGCTACTTAGATGACTCACTAATCCGGTCGTTATCAAGAGTTCAGCGTCTTGGCGGCATCCTATTGGGTTCAACCTTTTTATTAAAAATAGTGTATAATATTGTATCGTTACTAGGGGAAGTAGAAAACCTACTAACGAGCTTAAGTATTACAACAACAATTATGGCATAATTCAAGCCCTAAGGCCTTAGTTAAAATTTCGCGAATTCAGGACTATTCCCTAATCGCTCATTTTTGCTTAGTCGCAGCTGCTTTCCGATGCTGACAAGCATTGTTAAGGAAGTAATATGACACAAATATGACTGACTCCGTTTGGTAAGCGTCTTTCGAATTATAGAACATAAAGTGTTTAAGATATTCCCATCCACAATAATGTTTCTAGGTTTGCAAATAGGGCCTTGTTACAATTGGGAGAGAGACCTTGAAATTGAACTGTCTGTGTTCATTCGCTTGAATATATCGTTTAACATAATCCTATTTTTCAACACTCATAACCATGTACGCCCTGGATTTGTTAAAATATCGAAAAGTAGTGTTAATAGTTAACCTCTAACCAACTCTTTTGCAAATGTAGCTGTAATTTCTGTTCATTGTTTCCTTTCCTTCTCTATCTATTCCAGATGTCAGTGATATAAGGTTGAACGACGCTCCCTCCTACCGTTAATACCGTTGATTAAAATTTTGCCACTCTTCTATCCTATGAATCCGGCACTGTGGCATTTTTCTACTCTCTGGAGCGTGTGAGCCTAATGGGTACGTCGATGACTGATGGTCTAGAAATTCGTTCATCAAGTACTTATCTCGCGTCTATCTCGGACCAATTTCAGACCACTTCCATATCTGCCAAACATTCATATCCCAGACTGTCTGTTAGAGAAGCCACAATCTGTTATCATGAAAAGACAGAATTACTAATGCATTCTCCCATAAAGTTCGCATTCGATACAGGAGACTTACAAAGAAGCAACTTAGCACCTACAGGAAATGTCGCGAACTGACAGGTAGCTCTGAAAATGTTTCGGTCATGGGATGCACTTCACACCAACATCGCTCTCGACAAATGTAGGGCTTTAATAATAAAAATGAGTAGTCCCAATGGTTTTACCAAAAAAACTAAACTCTACATGCTGAAAATAATTCTACCGGAAATGTTGAAGGATTCTCATTTCTATTTGGGTGAATGAATTCGAAGCTTGACCACCGATTTATCACTCAACAAAGAGTGAAGGTGGTCCTGTAACTTACGTCGGCCCTTCTTGGTGTAATTCTTTAAAAGTGTTACATCTGTGCAACGGCAAATAACCTTGTTTCTTATCAGTAGAATCACTGACGAAAATAAAGCCGTTTTTGAAATAAAACGGAAAAGAAACAAGAGAAAATGTACCTTCCCCTTTAGGTCTATTTAGCTCGTTGGCTAAAAGTACATAGGATGGAAATGAAGTGACCGGACCATTGCTTTATTCCATAGGTATTCCAAAGTGTTCTAAGACAAACCGGACTAAATTAGAATTTGAACGCGTAATTTGCAATGCCTTCCACAATCACGGTGCCTTGATCCAAATCTTGTGAGTGACCCAAAGATAGACCATGATGGTTGATGCATCATTCCTAATAAATTGAAAGCGTTGTGGTGCGTACATCAGCTTGGTGGAGTCGATGGACCAGATTTTCTTTTTTTTCAAACTTCAGATTCAAGAAGTTCTTTTGAAGGTACTGATTAAAATTTCAGTAGACTGAAGAACCAAGACTGCATTTAGCTCATGTACAACTTAGGTCAGTTAATGATGGTCTCTCTCAATTTGCAGACCTCAATTCATGTTTTCGATCAGCCATGAATTGTATTCATTCGCTCAGAAACCACAACTGCGTTATCTCTCTCAAGTTGCTATAAGAGATACTCCAGTATTTTCCGCAGTTTGAAAGTCTTGTTTCACTCTTTATCAGTCATATGTCACTGCTTAGCGGTGATCCTCGGTTGATCAAGACAGTTTCTAAGGCACGAATGTTGCAGTTTGTAGACACAAGGCTTTTAAAATACGAAAAATACTGCAATGAATAAATCGTATAAAGGGCATGATGTACGCTTAAACAAAGGGCTATGTGTCCGAAGTCGGCAAGCGATAGCCATTCTGAAACGATCCCATTCTGATCGAAAATGAGACATTTTACACGGAAATGACGTGTAAATGTAGTGAAGCTGCATTCAAATCACGAAATATAATACGTTGTAGCATACTAATAATGGAAGGCAAACGAATTAAGCAATCAAAATTTGACCGGGGAAAAAAAGATAAAGCCTGGCTCCAGTCAAGCTGATTGGCTGACGATCGATTCACGTATCAGTGTCTCACTTCACCATTAAACACTAATGTCATCTTTTAATAAGCTGAAACCTAATAGTAAGTGTTGTTGGCATGCGTGGTGGACTGAATCCCGTTAACAATTCTTGTTAGCCTGGTCTGGCCAAAGGCTGCTGTAAATTACCAATTAAATAGTACAAGGTTGTCAGTCGCAATCGATCTCAGGTTATGATATGAAGTTATTCTATGCATTAGCAATAAAAAAATACAGGTAATTACAGAAAGGTTTATGTTTCATGTAAGAGATGTGTCATGAGGACTTGAACCTGATAACATTTAGCACTATCAGAAGTTTTAATCAGTTTGTTACGATGTCGCTCAAGTCACCAGTAGGAAACGTCTTTTGCGACAATTGACTGTCGAAAACCGAACTCGAGCACCGAGTGCAGCACTTCCTAATAAAAAAATTGAACCACTAGAAAAATTACGGATTATGAATAACTGAGTCGTTCATATAGTGCCGACAAATGTCCGAGGATTAGATAACTTTTGCCACAGGTGATTGAAGTCCTATGTGCCAGTGATCCTAGAATTTACTCATCCAGGTGTCGGATCATATTAATTCAATTGGATTGGATCTTCAATGACCAGTGGACTCCCCGGAAATGGCGTCGGATAGTGCGTTACTTTGAAGTTAATTGAATTGTAAACAAAAGCCGCAGAAAGGTGCAACCAGGATCCTGGATTTACAGATTCTGAAAGTATGCTGTGCTGCAGAAGTCACTTCTGGTTGACTGCAACGACAAAACTTCCCCGACCAAGCTACGGTGAGTGGACTGCGAGTTGGCCTTCACGCCTCTAGTCGATGTACTATTCTTGGCTTGCAATTTGGCTTCAAGAAGAAGACGAGTGGTACGAGTGAAATGACCAACACGTGGGACAGGATAATCTCTCTGAGTTCCTCTGACCTCCAGGTTTGGTTAGCGTACTAATGATGTCACTATGGTTGATGGAAAGACATTTTCAATCTAAGCGCGAGTTTTGATGATGACAAGATCTCGAAAATGTGAAAGCAAAGCGCCGAGCATATCCGACTAACCGGACAGGGCCAGAAGGATCAGCATCTGGTGATACTAATTTCACCCAATTTCCCATAGCCCTGTTGATCTACTTTCAACTTTCGCTTCCTGAAAGAATTCGTCTGAAACAAATGCCGCCTTCGATGTACAGTTAGTGCCTACTCACGTCCGATTTAGATCAAGATACTATACTTGACGATCGCTTGTTAGCATATAAAATAAAAAAGGAACAAATGTAAAATTATGTTAACCATTCCGTCCTCTTGGTCCACTTCAATGAAGCAAAACGCACGATGTAGAGAATTGCTATTGGTTAAAATTCTCAATTCTTTGCTGATACGGGATCATAGAAAAAAAAATATAGGGTAGTAATCGTCCGTGTGATTGAGCTTGAAAACATTTACAGACGGAATAGATTCCGAACGACAGCACTAATAAGTACAGCTTGCAGACAGGCGTACATTGACAACCATGCCAACCAGCTGAACTCAATGTAAAATAACATTCAGGAAGGGTGACGAAACGATAAATGAGATTATAGGTCATTACCACGAAAACAACAGCGGTCCAACAGGCGTATTTTTAAAGTGGTTCAACCTGTAGTCAAAGGAGGATTAGCGCTCCATTGAACCTTAACGAACAATTATGTGGTGCTAGATCATAGAAGACCAGAAAGCTCCTACAAATACGTGAATCAGTCGCAAGTACTAGTGATTCCAGCTGTTTAAGTGCTCATATACCATCCTTCCACTGTAATAAACGGCATGAGAATCTCGGCAGTATGATTTTACGATACACGACTCTGCCCTTGACCACTGTTCGTCCCGGTTAGCCTTGGCAGTCTTGTCCGATCGAGATTGGCCTTTTTAGTCCGTTTGTATGACTCGTTCCCCGCCGGACGATCACAAACGAAACTGCTAAAATTAGGAGTTACAATTATCTCTATGGGATTGCCAAGCAGGGCGTTCATACAAAACGTTATCATCGTCGTCCGCACCAATAACGGCAGTCCTGATGATATGGGCAGTGCGTAGGTTGGTGTTAAAAGTGTTTGTGACGTGGAATGTGAATTCATGGACCAAAACTCTGTGAAAAGTCCCCCAAACTGAGCTACACAAAGTGGCAACTTCGATTTATCAACCCACCTGAAAAGTAGTTAAATGTGCGGTAGATGAGTACAAATATACGACTACCGAGTTTCAACTCATTTCAATGCATGATACAAAATCCATCCTGAGAAAGTTGCATTTTTGAACGAGATGCTCATGTTCGAAACAAAAATTGCTAATATTGCACAACATGTAAAAGTATTCTACAGCTATTTTATAATCTTTTAAATGCAACTGGTTTGCTGAACATTTTGCACCTCGTGCTGGAAATATGACCGTAACAGTCATTTGGAATGTCTGGTGATCTCTACAGGTAGTTTCCCCTCGGTGATTGTTGATGAGCTCGTCGGAATAGAAAAACTTAGAAAATTCGAACCAATGTTCCTCATTGGAAAAATGCTAACGACGAACAGTCGTTTAAAAACCGTAAAAGTTGCTGTATGCATGTTCTAACCCTAAGTTAATGTTTGTGTTGCGGAAGGATTAGGTAGTGTCATGTCTAGTTGAAATAATTCGGCATTAGAAATCCATGAAGATTTATCTTCAGGAAATTTTAGCTGTTCATGTGAAAGTCAACAAAAATAGTTAATGTAAACTCAGCTGATCTGGTTCAAATTTGAAATTCTATTTAAGTCTTATTGTGGTTTTTAGTCTTATTTAGGACACATGCATCATCTAACCTTAACTTGCATCCCCGTATTTCTCATTCCTCGAGTCTTTTTAACTGATGGATCACAGTTGGTACATTCGTCTTCTACTTCTGCTTTTGATGTAGGGGCGTGTGGTACTCGGTTCAGATACCTCAGCTACGTTTAGATCCCCTATATTCTGCTAGTTGATCTATCCTCCTTACCTCTGCTTAGACAGGTACGTATTGGCCATTCTTTGGGACTATTCTTTTCAGTCCTCCTTGGTACACTTACGGTAGAAACGAACCCAAGTTCCCTTTGTTACATCAGCAGTACGGAACTGAACCAGATTTGGTACAGAAGACGCACACTACCAATTTGATGTGGCGTCAGTTTTGGAAAGGCAAGTCCTCAAAAGGCCTCATGGATTATAAATGTACTTGCATTCGCTTTTCAAAAGATGACTTTTAACTGTCTACTGCTACTACTACTACCGCTACCAGTGTCAGCTGACTGGTTAGTGTTAACCTCTTTCTATTTTAGGAAACACATTACAGATATCGAAAATGATAATGACGCGTCTGGTGAAACTATGACATCGGATGACTGAGTGTGATGCAGCAGCGTAGTACGGCGGGACTAATCTAAGCCTTCATTTTCGTTGTTTCGTATCCGTATTTAAGCATTCGTCATATTTTTCAGCCTCTAGATTGAATATGAGCAGCTGGTAACGTTATCGTCACTGCCTGACTCAACACAGTCTGAATATTAGATTCGCATTCTAATTTTTATCACACGCCTAAGAGTTGTAGACAATTCAACGGGTGAGGAGCTTCAAACGCACACACAACAGTGGGCATATTTTGACTACTAGAACTGTAACCTATTATCCACCTCTTATTTGTAGTAAATCATACATAATGTTATATATTGGCATGAGTACGAATATCCGAAAACGAGCTTGTTTGTCACACTGTGTTGTTTCCCAATATGCTCTGTGGGATTATTCGGAAATCTAAAACAATGGCAGATAAATGTTGTAACATGTAACGTTGAAGTTCAATAAACCGCTCAGAGACAGCTGCGATCGATTAGCTCTTGTAATGTAACATTTAGACTTGGAATTGGTGTTCGAAATTCTGTCAGTTACGGTAGCGAACCGATACGTAATGCCCGTTAGTATTGAATTGGCTCCGACCCAAACTAGACAAACGACGTAAATAAGAAAACGATGACAGAGAGGAAACACGTTCAAGGTGTATTCAGATCTCATGGGTTTATCCACAAAACTGGAGATATCTCGACTGGAGGAATTCATTCCGTCCAGTCGCCCTCACGGAAGGCTTGGATTTCACTGCTGTTTGTTCTAAATGTCCTGATTGATTGCTTATCTACGCAGCTTAGCGTGAAGCTGTACTGAAATATATCATGGGACCTAAACGTAAACTCGCCAGAGATGTTCGACTCACAATCGTCCGTTGGCAACCCAATTCAGATGAGATGGATGTGCACAGCTGAAGACTTCCGACAAGGATGACGCAGCTGTCCCGTGTTTCCATGTCTTCTTAGCAGCAAAATTTAGCATTGTGATCACGTGATAAATGATTTTTGCAAGCGAATTTCCCTGGTAACTTAATCCTGCACTGCAGGCGGTACGTCGAATTTCAGCATTAGCAAAAAAACTGGGCACATACTTAGCCGAAAAATTGCAGCAGAATCAGTCAAGGTTCTTTATCGGGTTCAAGCTATACGATGGACACATTTTCTCGAATAAGATGCTGACGCCCGTTATTAGTGCTCATCTAACACGATTATATATATATACATATATATATATATATATATATATATATATATATATATATATATATATATATATATAGAACAAATCTGTGTTGTCAAAAGTATGACGAAGGACGCAAACAGTAAGCAAAGCCATTGCGTCCCACATCATTACGCCATTCTTCAGCGTTCAAGATTCTTCCATGGGATGAATACGACTCCGTTGAACTAACCGAAGTTGAGGGTTGACTCAGCAGACCCTAACCCAAGATCTTGATCAAACGGTCTGATTCACTAGGCAGTAAGACGATTTGAAGGTCACATAAGCCACTGAGGACCGGCAACTAGTTCCTCAGTTCATACGGAGTGACGAGTACATCGTTTTGCCACAAATGTCAGTGAGCTTGGAGGCGTAAGCATCGTACGTCGCCCGTGATTGGTTTAGAATCAGATTTAGTCGTCTAACCTAAAAGGATTACCAATGCTCAGGGAATCCGGTAGGGAGTTTCGGGCATTCGACTTCTTCCTCGTATTTTGTCAAAACGAGAATACAGTGTGCAGGACTTCCTTAGCAGAGGCTGTTTGTGACGTGTTATTTGGGAACATTTCGAGAGGCACTCACAACGAGTAGCCGACTAGGAGCCTGAGACACCCATCCCACCTTACTGAAGTACAAAATCTTTTGCATACTCCGAACCTATTTCCTCCATGTTCCACATACCAATATGTGAGCTAGATCCGTTGTTCTACAGTAAGCCGCTTTCTCCCTGTTCCTCTACCATTTTTATCTGTTGTACTAATGCTCAGTTGGTGCAGTTGCTGTACGTGAAACTGCTGTACCGCTTCCACATTATTTCGAAATTGTTAGAATTATTCTGATTTTGGAACCGATTAAGAAAACACATGTGCTTCATAAGGTTTCTCAGGAGTAAATCTGTTCGCAGATTATTGAGGCGTGCATAGATAATCAGCTCACCTTGCAGTAGGGACGCAAACATTTGCCCGGGTACAATAGGTTGCGTTCCAAGCCTATGCAAACGATGTGTCGATAAGCCAGTCGGATGACTTTTCTGAATGATTTTGACATAATTCCGAAATAATGTGGAAAATGGTATAACATTTTCACATAAATCAGCTGCACCAGCTGAATATCAGGGCAACAAATAAAATGACTATCCTCGGTTGTAGTCAATTCGTCATCGTCACGTTTTCAACTCAAACTTCGGTGCTCCTGGCAAGCCTTGTGCATTCCAATCTATAGCCTCCGAGTTGTTTCTCTTGGACTGAATACGGGGTTTTGAACCAGGATGATTTACCACATGGACTACCCAGTTCTTCAAGGTCACAGAGACTGATCATCCGTCTAACTAATTTGCCGTGACCATGCTTCCAACTCTGATTGAAGTGTCTGTCATCACCACTTACTTGTGTGCAACTGACGCTTACGTGTCTATGTAGACAAACAAGTTTCTACAATGGCAGTAGGTCCACCGAGTCTCTTCTAGATCTACTTTCAGAATACCTTGTAAATGAGGTACACGAGTGTGTAATTATTTACCATGTGGGTTTAGCAATCAAGATGGAGGCAGGAATTTCGATCACTGATGAGAAAGAATCCCAGTTTCCTTGGAAAATGTCACACGTGAACAGAAGCGAACGTTCACAATGCAAAATATTTGCAATTCTACCCCACTCGGTCTAGGAAAACAGCTTTTGTGTGCTATGTAGAGTGAATTTGAATGAGTTAGCAACCAGATAGCCTTTCACCGAAGTAGATTATATGGCTGCCTTTATAATGTGGGTAATTATTTCTTAATTGACGTGCATTGCACACAGATTTTTGTAATTGTCGATCAGGTTAAAATTGAGACCGAGTATCATAACAGTGGACATGGAATCAATACTATGCATTATGTTAAGGTTAAGAATGTCTTGCCTTGGTTATCTACTGAAACTAATGCGAGCGTCCCCATCCGTAGCTTTTTTAATTGTCTTTCGTGATCTTCCGTCTCTTCCTCACACACATGTCAGCGTTCTGATACCTTTTGACTAGTCCAGTTGCTGTCTAATTAAATGGATGCATTCAGACAACCGACATTTGTGTCTTCTAGGTTTTCATGACACATCGCCTTATCAATGGTTTGACATGCAGCTCTATCGGTCGGAGGCATAAACTAACTAGTCGTCCACCGAAAAACTGTATGCAGTTTACTCTTCCGCATGATTCATCCGGTCACAGAGTACTGCTTATACGAACCTGGAAGCAAAGCCAACAACAACAGCAGCAGCAGCAGCAGCAGCAGCAACAACAACAACAACAGCTGTTGCAACTGGAGCAGGAATAGCTAGGCGGAAAACAACATCATTTGGGGTCTTGGTACCAGTACATAGTCATTGAGATAGACAAGCGAAATGCTCATTACTCAGAAAGAAAATTGTTTTTCAGGCAAGGGTCAGTCACGTTTTCAGTTATAGTAGTGAAAACGTCCCGGTAAAAGTGCAACATAAAAAGCGATACCTGAAGTCCGACCGAAGCTTGTGATCGTTAAACAATACCACGACGCAAATGATAAGGAATAGTATACACGAAGACACTATTAAAATAGGCTACATTTTGCTTAATATACCTTATTCAAGGGGAACTTCCGCAGTCCAGTTTTAATCGCACCTAGTGGCAGCTCTACAGTTCAAGCAGGTTGCCTTCTACATTGCGTGTGCGCGCGTGTGCTGCTAACATCAAACAACGAGTAGAAAATCATACTGTTTAGATCTCAACTGAAACTGTAGCTTTCAACCCCCACCCTTTGGCCGGCAGTGGCCAAACGGATAACGTCGTGGCGTTTAGACGACAAGGTTGTGGGTTCGAATCCTCCTGACGCCGGTCAACTTCCGCACTTGGCAGCCTTCTGTTGGCCGCGGTCCCCTTCCTGAAGATGGATGTACATTGTTGTTGAAGTAAAAGATAAAAGTTGAAAGGGGCTGCAGAGTATAAGACATATTGCACGAGACCAGCTAATCGGTTAATCGTTCGTGTTTCCAGACAAAGTATCGTGTGGTGTCCACAGTGGATCAATGGTAAAGCAACTGCTAGTTAGGCCTATCTCAGGGGGAATCTGAGGTTTTCCCTATTCTCAAAATTATCGATCCTTATCGCCATGCAACTGCCGCCCAATTTCTCTAACATGTTATTTTGAAAGTGCTGGGGATCATTATTATCAATCAACTGGGATCGTTTCTCGAACGTGAACGAATGCTGAGTGACCGCCAATGTCGATTCAAATCTCATTTTTCTCCTCTGACGCTCCTCTCATGCCCCATTCGATAACCACGGAAAAACTCACTATGTCTTCCTCCTTATTTTTGATCTTGGCACGAATGCCTATTTGCGAAAGTGATATCTTTCGGGTTTTCTCAGGTTCTTTCATCGTATGCATCACGTTTTCTCAGTAAGCAATTCGTTTCCATCTGAGTCGAAAGGATTCTATCCCAGCCGTCCTCCGTGGATATTGGCTTTCCCCACAATTCCTTACTTGACTTCAATCACTATTACTTTCTCTCTATTCTTTTTATTAACAGTATTTTATCCAATAGATCTTTTCCTCATGGTTCCACCCTCTGTTACATTAAATTTTATGAGCATAATCTCCACTTACAATTCTATTTAATCGATAGTCAGGTGACAACAACCCAGCGCAACATGGCAACACGCGGCAGGATATCACTACTGGAACCACAAAGCTGAAATACACATCCTTTCATTTATGTCATGGAACGGTTCACTCCTGTTTCTCGTCGGCCCGCGTGAATCTCTGGTCCGACTCATTTAAATCGATGTATACTTATGCCCATTGCTGCGTATCGGTCACGTGTTGTACCGTCCCACGCCCATCATGCCACCTGGTGTTCGTAGGTCACACGATCAGTCGCCAGGCCGTAGATGCAAGACACGCGACGCCGGTCTGGGCTTAACGAAAGGCAAACATGCAATACCCTTGTTTCTCCATCCTGTTGAACTCATGACGCTTTGCAAACGCCAAAACCGATGGTCACCCTAATGTCGTGAGTGCACCACTGAATGCTGATTTTGAACGCCTCTCCTCATAAGGTTCCCATAACCATGACCTAGGTGTTCCAACAGCTTCGCTGCTTTCTATTTCCATTAAATATCATTCATTCACTCTTTGTGTTTTGATTCAATAAATCTGTGCTCAACAGTTTCCTTCCCTTCGTAGTCTACACCTAACTTCTTCGATGTACCGCTCCCCTTTCACATCTTAACTAGCTTATCGCGCTGCGTATAGAACCAGGTTTCTGTTCCTTTACTCCTGCCCATTTCCTCCTAATGTAAAAATCTCACATCCTCTCCTCAATTGAATATTGCAGCCAAGTACGGGACGAAGGAAAGCCGGCTTTTCTTCTTCTACCAGGTGGGTTTCGACGAAGGACCATCTGGCTGATAGACTACCCTTCCCTAACATCCCGTCTGCAGTCATAGACCTACCACCAGCCGACTGTTTCGCTATCCTTTTTCTACAGTTATTGCTTTGGCCTTTTTTCCTCCTTTACAAGTAACCTTCGTTCATATGTTTTGTCCTCGGGTTTTGGGCTAACCCTATCAAGTTCCTAATCTAATGTGTCCCCCATCTCTTTCAGTCCCTTTCTTCTCAAAACTCCTAAGCTGTCGAACACCCACTCTTTATGCATTTACCTGCCCGCAGTCCTCCTCTCTTTTTCAAAGCAGCACCAAGAAACTGGTTCTTATTTGAATCTTCATAATCTCCGTTAGTAATATGTCGTTTAACTATGAGGTTTATCCCGTGTGCTATAAATCAGTTCTCGTGTAGTAACAAAAAGAAGAAGGTAGGCCGATTCTGTTCTAGATGGTGACTTCGATCTTTGGGTACTTAAGTTATAAACGGATTTCCCTCTCTATAGTAGAGCAAAACTTCTCAAGCCACCTCAAAATACCTTGGCAAACATGGTGGCCAATGGCCAGGCAAATACAGGAGGACTGATGAACGACTGTTGCTCGTGGATTCCCCTTCTCACACACTTACAAACCCTCACACACGCACACATTTCATCCGAACAAAAGGTGAACCGATCAGTTTTCAACCCTAGAGTTCAAGTGCTTCAGTTTTTGCATGCTTTAAGAAAATGCAAACTTAAGGTTTTCGGCCAAAAAACATTAGCTTTTACTCTGTCGCCCGACTACACACTACAATTACTTACGAGTAGGGTGTGATACAAAGATGTGTGAACTATTGTTCCGGCTAACGCCGAGTTCAAGTGAAAGTGGGCCACGGTTGAATCGTTTTCACATCGCAGTAAGCTGTGCATCTCTTAAAACACAAGATAACGAGTGTAAAATAAGAATTAAGGTTTGCATCGGAAGTTAGACGACTCACAACGAGCGTTTGATCTCATTTGATCCACACTAGTTATGGTTGGTGTATAGTAGGCCACCACACCGCACGCATAATAGACGCGCACATGTCTCAGCTAGCAGACAACCAACGGCGACCGCACAACGCATCACCGAGGTATAACGCAAAAACGCGTCAGGAGCAGCGAACTTTCGATATACTCTGGTACGTGACTTCAAGACGCATTGTGCAACACAAAGAAAACATTAGAAAATTAACTTTATTTATTCATTTTGATCCAGTCAGCGGAATAGTTCGCAGACACTTTTCTAACTAGTTTTTTTAGTTCTATGTTCAGTTGCTGTCGTGAGACAACAAACAGATCACAAAACATATAGAACGACCAGTGATAAATAGCTTAACTTTCTATTCCATTATTCATCCTAATCTTGGATGGGCTTAAAAATCTTCCCTTTCAGTCAACAAAGACTCATGGTTTTACTAGTAATTTACTTAGCTGAACGTAAACACTTTTAAGAAGACGGTATCGCAAACCACAAAATACTCATTGTTTGTCTCCAGGCCACATTGATTGTGCCACATTAGAATGGTGGTAGGTTTTTACAAAAAGTAGAGTAGTTTCAAGCTTGCAAAAGGTCGAGAAATGTACGAGACTGATGTTTAGGTAAACAGACGATGGATGGGTAAGAACTGTGAGAATTCCGCTCGTAAAGTCAGCGAACATGCTTAGGGCGTGCAAAGACTGCCCATAACAGAGCATGTCACCATCAGGTGATTTGAAAATAACTTCTTTGTGCAAGCTTTTTCCGATTAAGTTTCCACGAATTGTTAACACAAAACAAATCAGGCTTAGAGGACGGTAAAAAATATAACAAAACTCCGCCTTCTGGAATGCGATTTATCCACCAGCTTATACCAGAGAAAAAAAATCACAAAGCACTGATCAAGCAGCCAGTGTCGTGTCACTAAGACGTGAGTGTCGCGGATTCCAATCCTTTCACTATCGGTCAATTCCTTTAGTCGTAGCCCTCGACTGCCGTACCGTGTTTTAAAAATTTATTTGCCCTTGTTATATGCTCATTACCACTAGACAAAACAAAAAGATCAAAAGATGGAAAACAAGACTAAACTCAATATAACATTACAGAAATGATTCCGTTTGGCCTATCTTTACTGTGAGCATCTTGCATTACCTAAAGTCTTCCTCATTTTTTTTCACTAACCGGCGGGAACATCCAATAACATGCGATGCAATAGAAACATTGCATATTTTTGCTACTCTGAGTCCTGATAATAAAATCTAAATTTTGCCCAAAGGTCGTACAGACCGACCTAGAGATATCCACATCTAACTCCAGTGCTACGAGAACTTCAGTGAATACACCAAGTGCCAGTTGCACAAACAGAGTTCAGCACTTTCGTGTCGTACATTTCAAAGTCCAACAACATCATCTGAGCCTCTGAAATGCTTGAGTTAGGCAAGGATGAGCTCGAAAATAAAGTCACTGCAGACCCACGTGATTACTAGCATTGTCTCTATGTGAGTAGATTTCCCAGGGAATGAGCCGCTCATTAACTCAATATTTTTATGGAAAAGTTGGAAGACCACGGATTCCAAGAAGAAATATCTGAATTAGATATCTAATTTTTGTTACCTGAATGATGTATTTACCTGGTGTGACTAAGCAGAAGTATTTGAACTGGCCTTAGTGTGATTCAACCATAGGTATTATACTTGAAGTCGAAGAAAACAGACTCTCCATGTAGGGATGCACTATACAAAAGGAAAGGAAAGGCTATAATGATGTAAAATTGAATTGAACTGAACTGAATAATAGAAGAAAGTGCTCACATAGCGTTCAACTGAGCTGGTGTGTTGCTTTTGTCTGACTCGCAACACGACACGCAGTGGGTCTGCGACCGTTTTCAATCGTACCAGCTGGCCAGTAACAGCTGTGGAGACTCAGGAACGAACATGATTAAAACAGCAGCCAACAACGGTCCGAAGATTATTCACCATCGATATTTCGGTTCAATGCGTATGCGGACATAGACTATAAATAAACATCAAAGACTTCCACGTTCTATAACTTCCAAACTGCAGTTTATCCCGTGGTCACTTAACTTCCATTCACACGTTTTCTAACTCACTAATGACATTTAAATTATTAAATTCTCGTTAATATTCCGTTTACTGAGGTTCGCTAGGGAATGCGTGTTGTACTTTTATCAGCTAAGAAACGGATACACAGGCATTTCCGAACCGGAGATGCGGAATGTTTTGGTTGATGTCTAGTCCTTTCGACCGATTAAGAAGTGGCGTCATTTGGACGAGTACATTTTGGCAAATCACGTAGGCGAACTGGTGGGCGAATAATGAAAGTGGTGATTAAGTGACCTGGTAAAACACAGAATTTCGTCAAACGATTGCTTGTCAGATGAGCATGCATTTAAGAAAAAACTAACCATACGGTTGATGGAATTTGACCGACCCGAGGACAAAAATGAAGAAGTTAATTTCGCTTAGTGTTCAGCCATGGAAAGAGCAGAGAAATTTCCGCCACATATCGACGAGATGAAATTCGAAATTTCATGATCACACATCAGGAAGGCCGACGGTTGCAACACTGTATTCCAGCGAGGGACTAACACCTAACTTTTTCGCACGCGAATAAGTTACGGCAAAGTTCGACTATGGATATCCTGATGAACTATGTCAATTAAACAGTACACTGGAGAAGTGTTTGACAAGACGATAGGAACAGAAAACACAACCGGAAGCGACCTTCACTTCCGCGGCTAAGCCGATGAGGCTACAGTTCACCATGGCTAGTAGACTTGCTACCTCAGTCCAGCTCAGTTCAGTTTGGATCAGTTGTTAACCGACAACCTTTCACCAAGGTACCGTAGTTTTGGTTTCTACGTCGCATTATCGCATACTCAAAAGCAATGAGAAATGATGAAAAACCAGATGCAAAATATATGGAGAGAAAATTTCGAATGCAAACACATCACTGGCCAAGACATTTGCATGTTGTCTCAACCGTTTGTGTGTGTGTGTGTGTGTGTGTGTAGAGTTATTTCATTGGTGCTACACGAGCTACACGAGCCAGTCAGCCGGTTAATGCTTTCACACCTTTTTCCACGTAATCGACTGACCAACTAGACTTATCTTCCCACCACTACTTGTCCGAGAGAATGACGTACAACGAGGCAGTCCTTCTGTGGGGACGCGCAAAATATGCTTCGATCACCTTAATCAAGTCACGTTTAGTGATTAGACTGCAGGTTGAACCTTAGAGCCTAATAAGTTATAACCAACCTCTGAGTTAGTGGGATAATTCTCCCACTGCATTCTACCAATACTAAAAGGACAACGGTATTCAAACATCGAAAGTCTCCACATCTGTTCTGATCCCAACAGCCGTGTTTTTGAGCCGTATAGTAGGACCGACCTTACTGTTGCTGTGTATGCTCGACCTTTGATCGGCAGTCGGATTTCGCGCCGACACTACAGATGTCTGAACTTGATGAATGCCAGTTGAGCCTTCTGTATATACGGAAGCATTTCTTCCAATAAATAGCCACCTGATGAGATAGAATTACGCAAGTAATTAAATCTATCTACTTCACCGAGTTGTTTCTCTGCGATAACAAGGTTCGGCTTCGAATCAATCCAATATCGCGATGGCATTTTACACTCTTGAGGCGCAAAGCACATCTCACACATACCGACAGTGCCAATCAAACGGTTCAGAGAAACGTCTCACGGAGTTAGGCCTTTATCAGATTGCACAACATTACTCGGAAATTATAGGTCAGGCAGCTTTCCACCCGAGCAATACATCTCGGACTGATTCCGAAACAGGCTTGATTCTTGCGCGTATACCTTAGACGTGCACCAGACAATCAATGCAAGATAATGCTCACGACCTTTACGGATATGATGGTTTTTGAAACTAATCCTTCTGTGGTTTTCATAGAAGGATCTGTCAGTCCTTTTGCTAACCGGTACAAACATCATTTCAAAGCCCTCTTTGGGAATCTGTTCCGTTGTCCACATTGATCTCACAAGCTGCGGTGGCTGCGCCGTCGAGGATTTCCGCCTAAGCAGCTGGAGTTCTGTGTGGTATCTTTGATCGGCTGTCTGTGTTCAGTTGGAGTCTGGGGATATTTTGAGGGGGGGGGGCATAACTACATGTATTTCATGCTTAATAGCGCATACAGTCCTTTTTCTACTCGCAACAAATTCAAGTTCAAAATCAACCTTGGGGAAACTCAAGGTGTTTTAGTAGGACTGGTTGAAGTCATCAAAACTAAAAACTACCAATATGGACTGTTTGAAGTTAATGGCCACACTGCTTTTCGGAACATTGCCTTTGTTACGACCAAACGCACGAATTCTGGTCCGGCTAAAATCGATCAGCGATTCATAACCACATTCGCCCAATAATACACCTCACACTTTTCGGGATCGCTTCTCGAGACCTCAAAGCAAAGCTTAACCCGATTTGGTACGGAACCTGAGAAAGAACAAGACTGCTCCACAAATTCCACGGTGTTATTCGAGCTAAAAATTATGCACATGGCAACCATCACTTCAATCACTATCTCGCCAAAAAGCAGTCAAAAATAAGAAGAAAATCCGTGTAAAATGAACACCTGATGGAAAGGAATAAATAGAAAGTACCTATCATGTGGTTCAGGCAAATACAAGAGTTTCTGCACGCTTGATCAAGCTAAAGAAACACTTTCCCTGGACGTAACTGCCAAATACCAATGTAAACGAGCTGAACATCTACTGTCGGTCAACGTAAGCAACAAAACGGACTGTAACAAAACAGACCATCCTAAATCAGGTGACACATGATTTGACTAAGTGTTCGCAAAGTAATCTCAATTGAATAACACGAGGACATAAAACGAAAAATAAATGCATCGAGCAGAAAATTAACGACGAACATCATTGTAATTGAGAGCAGCTTCGGCAAGAATAGTCCGATGTCGGAAAAGAAAGAACAAAAAAGGAGACAAGGAACTTTCAATCTATTCGGATGTCACAACCTTATTTAATTTCTATTCTTATTGCCTTCATTCTTCAACATTCATCGAAAACACTAAGGCGAAAGCGAAATTATAGTAAGGTGCATTAGCAACACACTTTTAAAAACTGACGACCTAAGAACACGTTTCCTTTGGCGGCTTATAATCACTACATTAGGAGGGCAGAAATCTGCGAGTAGAAGATAAAAGGCCACTGAATAAGGCTGGTTAATCACGGAGAGCTCTGTACCTACAACCCTATGGTTTCCGATTGAAGCGACCACCCAACACTTCAGATATGGAGAGCTAACATAAAGTATTCTATGCAGCGGTCGGTCCACTTGCTTCTTTGGAGCGGATCACAACACATGTGTCAGTTACCGTCGAATTAGGAGAGTACACGAACGCTATCCCACATAGTTGAAGAAAGTAGCAACTGAAGCAGATCAGAGTTTGAGTGTAGGAAACCATTTCCATCCGGAGTCATCCACTACGCTTCAGTCAGTATTTCCATTCAGATCAGAAACGTCGTTTCGTGTGCAGATAAATCAGATGCAATAGCGATCCATGACTGAAGAAGTGAATGCTGGCAATATCCATTAGGACCTTTAGATAGGGAAATTACTGAATTCATCTTTCTCTCCAAAACAGAAGAATTTAAGACGAAGTCGTGTGGACTAAGGAATGCTCTAGCAATTTTCCAGCGGTTTATGAACGAGGTTCTAGAAGGTTTAGCCCACAGGAAGAGTCTCTGCTACATCCATGGGATCATAATTCATGGGTGATTAGTGGACGAGCACAGTGGCTGATCAGAGAAAGCATTTTAGAGATTGCGACAACCAGGCAGGAATATAATATAATATAATATAATATAATATAATATAATATAATATAATATAATATAATATAATATAATATAATATAATATAATATAATATAATAATTCGAGTGGACCCGGTAAGAGGTGGAAAGTGTTACCAGCTTGCCAATAACCATGTCGGCAGAACATATAAGATCATTCCTGAGGTTTCCTTACTATTAGAGAGTCGTGAAAGACTTTGTACTATATGCTGCACTCTCATGCCGACCACTAACTCAAGATCGTATGTTTTGACCAGGAGAATGTAACGAAACCCACTTAAAGTCGAGTAATCTGTTAATGTAAGCACGGATTCTAGCGTTTGTATTTGGATTAGTGCTAAAAGTTCCATTTTCGAGACTGGTGACAGCGGTCTGGCTACTGGAACCATCACATTGCTAGAATCATTACCTGATGAAGTTTTGGCTACTTACGTCATTTGTGCTCTAGATTCTACGAAACGCATATTAGAGTTCCTATCTCTGGTTAGCTCCGCAAGCTATTGCAAACCATATCTCCTGTAGAAGCCGTTTAAAGACAGCAAGTCCTAATTCATTCATTGGTTGATAGCCTTTAAAGCACCTCAAATCCAAGAGGCCAGGTGGCTACTGAACGCTAGCCAGTGATTATTAAACAATAAACAAAGGCTAACAAAAGATGAAAATGCATATACTGTGACCATAAATAAGTTCGGCGGCGTGAAAGTTGAGCGACGATTTTGTGCTTTGAATCGCTTGAATCGTTATTGTTCGTCGGGCAGGTGTGGCTGGTCGATTTAAGATAAGATAAACCATCATACCTATACTCCTAGCTGTCTCCTGGTCAGTCGATCCGCTTTTTTTTTTGCTTCGATAGGTAGGATTCAGATCGAACCAACCAACAAAAATTTTGACTGTCTGCTACTTTTGGAGGATATTTTTCAGCACCAGTTAGCGCAAGGTATGTGACCGAATTGAAGGCATTATTGAATTCGCTTAATCAAAAAATGTTCAAAAACCGAATCAATAGGTTTCCTGAGCAAATTTTCATTAACGATGGAGCAGTGGATGACAGTAAAACTGACCGTCTAGATATTATGTTAGCGGCATTAGGACTCACACAGCCGTGTTATTTTGAAGCTATGGGAAAGCAGAGTCACGTGTCTCCGTCACACCATCCACCTTGTTGACACAAAAAGCATGTGCACAGGTTTAGAAATGTGGTGAAAAATGAAAATGGCCTATAGATGAACGTCCGGCGCAAGGTTAACAAGAAGAGAGCTGTGGTCGCAGACATTTGCAGTCTGGTCGTGATTGGGACAATGATCAGTCACCAGAAGAACAATGAAGAAGCCGGACAGAAGGATGAGGGGAAACTTGACGGCCGATGGAGAAACGGATACAGACTAGCAACGTCAGAATCAGCACTTGGAAAATAATCCAAATTTCTCTTTGTCGATCAAGTTGTAGATAATTAGACCAAGCTGTATGGACCATTTTGAGACTGGATGTTTTGTTATTTTAGGGTTCAATTCCGCAACTGTCATCTGCCACTGACCATAAAAACACCATGCTAATGAATACGTTCAGCAGTAGGTATAGAACTGTACGTCGTTCACCGCTACGACGACTAACACAACCCACTTAAGAAATTATCGTTAACCTGGGATAAAGTACGCTGTCGGTATAACCATCGGGGATGCTCAATAAGGGTCAGCGGCTTTGCAACGCGTGGAATTGCCCACAGCGGAGCCCAGCTGCGCGAGCGATTTCGTTTACGTGCTGTGCGCTCCGTGACCACCAGTGCACGTGCCGACAGCCACGAAACAATTCAGCAGTCTGGAAAGACCGTGCGCACAACCCACTTATTCTTGCGTTGTTTTGACGTTCACGTCCTATAGGTGCGTTCACACAGACACAAATACATGTAACGTGCCACTGAAGGAGGGCTTTTCGTATTGCTCCTGCACACACACGTACAGTTCAGACGATCGTGGGACCGAATGAACACGTATGTTAACTCATCCATCAGGCGACGGAATACTGTCTCCGTTTCGGCTAACAACCGTAAGTGGTCCTACCTGCGCACATTCTCGACCAATGGTGACTAGGGTAAGTAGTTAGCCAATGAATTTCCCCTTTGTTTGTCTACATTAATGTCTGTCTGTCTGTCTATCCGTAAATCTATCCGTTGTGTTGACACAATCGAACAGACCAGACAGATCACCAAGCTCAAGCATGGGAGTACTGTAACCACGGCAAAATGGCACGCGTGTACGTTGGAGCCATGCTCTCTGTTAGCACGTGGACGTGGTTTGCAGGCGAATTATCCGGCCTCTATCCCACAGGTGTTGGAAATTAGTTGAAACTTACCCGACGGCAATTTCACTCGTTTGTTTTGTGTAACTGTACTACCCCGAATCGCATGTAATGGCACTAGAATCCAGTCAACCGTTCCATCAACAGCCGAACGTCACCCAACGTTTGTGTCTGACTGTGGATAACTCATCTCTCGCCGAGAACACATTATTACGCTCGGGCCAAGCGGCAGTGTCACCCACATTTTCCATCGCGGATATCCTAGCCTCATCATTTCCGGAAAGCACCGTAGAACCCCGGAGACAGACAGATAGGAAGAACGAAACCTTTACTGCTCTCCAAGACTGTGGAGAATCAGGCATTTGTGGTAAGTAGCAAGTTGAGAAGTGATAATCTGTCGGTGGATGCATGGCCATACGTTTGTTGGGCCATCGTAAGCTCGTGTTCCAGACAAGTTATTCACTTCTTCGAGTGACTCTAGACTGAACACTATGAACATGATGCCCCCAAATTGAAAACTAGTAACTTAGTAGAATCGTCCCCATCACGCCGGCATATTCTGATTGATACCCTTAGTCAAGTGTACCTGAAGTCATCTTTGAAAACGCTTTTACAGATGAGGTGGGGATGATTTTACCTCATTTGTATTCTTTTTCCCAGTCGATTTGTAATCACTTGTGACGACAGCGAACTGCTAGAGATTTACACGTGTCCGTTCAACATCATTTGTTCGGCTTGAAAATTACGGATGACAGACGAAGTCTGGTAGTTTGTCTCTAAGACGATGAGTCAGAGAAAACCGAACACAACCACTGAAGAACTCAGCTTCCAATCAAAGAGTTTGCACTTCGAGTTTGACAGCCGTTTGTACGACTTGTCACTTGTGTGCTTTGCTTGAATTGTTCCAAGTATGCAATCGTTGGGGTTCATTCTAGTCCAACCAGACAAAGTGCTGGTATTGCTCGTGATAGTTTGCCGCTGATTGTCATGCATTCCAAAATTTCCCCTGTTAATAATCGGAAGGTTATCGGACTTATGAGAGCTAAAAAAGTATCAGCACATTTGCCGATTTCTCCCGCTATATTTGTACATCGGAATAAGGCCAGTTAAACATGAATGACCTTGGTCGTCAAAGTAAATACAGCTGGACACGAAAATTGGAACCTGAATGGAGTACGGAAATTTCATAGACTTGTTTGGTAGGGTCTAAAGATGTATCTTAGTTTAAAAGCACGGGCAATCTTGCTTGTTCGATAAAACACTGCAAATATGACAACCACAATTGCTCATGTAATTATTTGGTGAAGTTAACTACATAACAAGTTGGGCACTTCAAGTCAACCAGGGCTCAATAATCATTGTTGGTCATGAGCAGGACTCTTCTCACTTAAGGGGAATCTTGACTTACATGAGTTGGTCTTCCGTTAAGGTCATCCAAGCGCCCTATGTTAATCACCTACGTTGTTATCGCGACAGGGAAACAATGAAGTGGAAATAGTGGAATTTTTCGGTGTCGCAATTTTGGGAGTGGTGATCTGACTGAAAAATCTTCCAATTTTGTGTTTAATCATGCTCGGATTTTTAAACTAAACGAAGTCATCACTTACGTAATACATCAACAAACTGCAGCAATTGTGTCTTCTATGCGAGAAGTCAATCACATCCAACATTGGACATGGGCTCTGTGTTTCTGTTGGAATTTCACGAGAAGTTTTTTCCTCTAATCCTGAGCCAGAACGTTACTAAGCCCACTTGGCCCGAAAGGGAGGAACGTCATTGGAATGCTTCAGGTGTCAGTGGATATGCATTATAGGGTAATAGTGAAAGAAGACAGGGAATAGAATCACCCCATGCGGTGGTGGGAAATGCTGAGCGCGTTAATTTGACGATCCGTTTACTTTTGTCGATAGTCACGTGACATATTGTGGCTTCCAGATTGCCAGGAAAATGGGCACTTCTGGCGGGAAATTCTGCAAATATCTTGTCCCAATTTCTTATATCCGTTCAAGTTACTCTCCTTGGTAAGCATAGAATGACAAGCTTTTTCTTTTGAGTAAAATAAGATGCACTATGGATAAAGGAATATTTACCGTTCTAGTAGCTGAGCTATTTCCTTAATTCCAAATCAAGCAATTTAAGAAAAATGACAACTTCGAAAGAAGCTCCATGTTGCACCACGCCAGAGTCTAGTAAAAGTGTCACCTCGGCAAAAGTGCCTTTCTTACAGCCTTACGTAAACCCAGTGAAGGCAAACTCCACAATCTGTATTTCTAGTAATACACCTGCCAAATTACCGTGAATAAAATACACCGTTCTCCCTAACGGGTTCGTAATGCATCAACGTTCGTATGCACAGAGGATGGCTAAAGCGAGATGCCGACTAAATTTTTAGCAAATCTGCATGCTGAATAAAGCCAACGTTTGCGATTTGTTATTTAAAGGCTTCACCACTTCCCGCTGAATAATAATAACATAACCTGGAGTGTTTTGTTCCTTTCGGACATTGTAGTGAAAAGTGTTCATATACACTCGTTGCATGAGTTTCAATAACACCTGTATTCAATTCCACTCGGGATAATGTTACGATCATCAGTTGTCGTCGGACTGGCCCATTGTGATCTCGGTCGCATAGATTTGACATGTAACTCATCAAACACGTTTACGATGTCACAACGAGACTGCACCTTGACGTGATGTGACGGCTTCCGTGCCTCCATTACCCAACGAGCCATACAGGATGATTTATCTCAAGCCGAAGAGCCAATCATGTCTGTAAATTTGCCAATGGGTAAGAGGCCTGATGAAGAAGTCTCCTGGTCCTCTCTGTCGGGGTTGATCTGAGTTGGCAGCTCAGTGGGATAAATGAGTGGAAGAATAATTGATCCGAGTGGATGAGCTTCCACTCAGCTATACCCGCAGCTTTTCGATCAGGTTCGTTAGAACCGAAGGTTCTGGTTGAGAACCGTAATCGTTGTTCTGTTTAGCGGTTTGACGCCCTAGCAGCTCCCGTCCATCAATCGCGATGAATTATACGTCTACAAATAATTGCATACTACGTTGATCGACGCGCGGGATGACGAGAACCGCGCTGCCCACCGCATGGGATGGGTGGGTAGTGATAAGTATGCTACTGCTCAGAGTTCCTTCTCTTTTATTTAACCTGTCTCTTCTGTCTCCAACCCAATGTCTGTACCCCTTCTGCCTATCCATAATGTCCCCACTGATAACTTAGGCCACAAACCCGATTGACCGTCGAACGTCTGTCTGATTCGGCTGAAAAATCGTTTTGTACAGTAGACTATCCACTGATTATGTTGCTGTTTTCATATTGAGAAAGTGTCATTTCGTTATATGAAGTCTGAAAAATCCTCCCCACCCGGTCAATGCAGTGCATACAACACTTATTTTGCTGGACTTGACTGTACCCTGTGCACACAGAGATCCATCTTTTGGGATCCAATCCTGACGCTTCCACTACAAGGTCTAGTTCGTAACATGGAGAAGCTCGCAAACCACTGGGATTTGATTACAGGTGTTTTAGATGATAAAACTCTTACGATACTCAGTGCAGATGTTGACCAAACAGTATTATCTTAATCTTGTTAGAATGCAATTTTTACGAGAAACCAAATAATAATCAGTATTTTTAGTGGTTATCCCGACTACTACTCTAAAAATGCCTTCGTCAGACTGTAATGACTTTTGATGAATATTTTGCCTCGCGAACGAAAATCCCGTATTTCGTTGGTCAGAGCTGGTGATCGTGCTCGGTCAATTCATTTAGTGTGGTTGAACTCGCTTTAGTATCTAATAGTATCCAAGTTGGCTTATTCGTCGTATGGGGTCTGCAGTCGGCTGGAAACAGGCCCAACTACCAATTCACCCCGTAACGATGTCGGGTTTTTTTTGAACTCGATCTAAATAGCAGACAGTTCAAATACGCAGCTGGAACACACCCATATTATGTTGCTGACTGATTTGTTCATTCAAAATGTGGAATTCGGTACCTATCTTGCAGGCGAATGCCAAGTGGTTTACGTGAAGTTTTTTAAGCCTAATCGATTACTGAACCAACGCGGTTTATGTGATTGCGAAAGTGGTAGTAGTGGTAGGTAGAACCGGATGGGCTGTCGCGCATATTTACACAGTTTCCAACACTCAGCAACGCAGTACTGTCTACGGTGAGTGTAATTGGCCGACGTTTCTGTGACCGCGGCTAGTGTTTTGCAAAACAGTTTTGACCTGCCACCAGAAGTGGTAATCGTAAATGTCTCCCATTTGGATGTTCGTCATTTTTAAGCATGATGTATCTATTGTATCATTCTAGGTGCTTGTTTGCAGTCGTACAACCAAAAAAGAACTAAATATCTTCAAACTTTCATTCTCAGAGTCGGCCATACTTTTGAGCTTTTGGCATTAGGCACTATTCCAGATTGGAGAAGGGACCGTGGATTCAGTCGATGGAATGGGTAGCTAACTCTGAATTGTAAAACAGTCGGGGACAACTGCCCTGCGAAACGTCAGTCACCACTCTAAAAGCAATATTCCCAGGCAGCAGATAGACTGTACGATACCTTCAATTGAGACTAACAGTGAAGGCTGTCATTGGGAACAATCTGGTGAACACAGCCAGCTTGAGACTAACTGACGAATAAGTTGCCTGTTAGCAGACCACAGAGACGGATGGGAAATGTCCCATTTGCCAAAATACTTTACAGTTAGTCACCAGTGAGTTTTAGAGACAATAGGTGAGCAGGCTCAATGTCGCTGTCATCGGTGCTCTTGTATTCTAAATATTTCTTCCACATAGTTTTTCAGTATATTACCTCACGGTTGATCCCTCACTGTTTCTCACTCGTCTCTTGAGTTGATGGTACTATGGGATAGCAACCTAAACCAGAACACTAAATGGTGTTGAAAACTGAGATGAACTGAATGGGTTTCATATCCTTCGGTCGGCTCGGATTCAAACACTGGGTGCGATGATGGATACACATCACTGATGACCTCTACTGATAACGAAACTCAAGTCTAGTGCTTTTCGAGTGTAAGGTAGACCGAATGACCGGAGGTTTGTGCTTTGAGAGTGTAGTCCGGCAAGCAGTCAGACTACATCTCGACCTGGTGTGACGGCTTTCTTCCCTCTATGACCCAAAGAGCTGCACCCAGGACGGCTTATCTCAAGCCAAAAATCTAATCATGACCGAAAGGTCAGTGGATAAAGATAAACTTCTGACGAAGTAGTCTCCTGTCAATTTAGGTTTGGCGTTGATTTGAGCTGACAACTCAATCGGAAAATCGAGTGGATGGATAATTGATCCCAGTAGATGGGCCCACTGCATGGAGCGGGGTGGGTAGTGATAAGTATGCTACTCCTCAGAGTTCCTTCTCTTTTATTCAACCTGTCTCTTCTGTCTCCAACCAAATCCCTTTGCTCTATCTGCCTACCCATAGTGTCCCACTGATAAAACGTCCGGCATGCGCAACGGTTCATTGTCAAACAATGTAGTAAGTGGTTTCCAGTCTGCTAGCTCACATTTTCTCAAACCTCGACAGCCTCTGAATCTCGGTTCCTTCAATGTGCGCACCTTAATGCAGGCTGACCAACAGGCGTGTTTGGCTCTGACAGTGGACTCACTTTCGGTTGATGTCTGCTGTGTGAGTGAAACACGAATTCAGGATTCGAGTAGAGTAATTCAACAAATTGCGCCTAATGTCTCGTCAAGATATTTCCTGCACATTTCAGGAGACGAAGCAGTTGGGCTGTGGTTCATTGCGGTGTAGGGATAGTGTTAAGTGCGAAGGCTGAAGCGGCTCTTTTAGACAGGATCCTGGGTAACCTTCGGTTATGCGCCTTGATATTTCAGGGATCAGTCGGCCTTCGGGAAGATAGTTGTATGAAGCACAGGTTTTTAGTCATGTCATCATACACCCCAACACACTACAACACCAATATTCAGAAAGACGATTGTAATGACGAGCTCGTCACCCTTGTTCGGAAGAGCAAGGGCTCTGATATTGTAGTGGTGGCAGGCGATTTTAATGCATAGGTTAAAAAACTGAGTGCATCGGGACCTTGTTTAGGTGCGCCTTGCCTGCTCAGCGAACAGATAACGAGGAAAGACTTTTCCAGGTTTGTGCAGACAATAACCTATTCCCATCTAGAACGAATTTCCGTTACAGTTCGCGTCGCTTTGCGACATGGCGCCTTAGCTCGACAGGCACTCTGAGTCAGATCGACCATATCGCAGTAAGGAACCGCTGGCGCGGTTCTGTCCAGGATTGCTGATCGTGCTGGACCACGTACGTCGAGTTTGACCATGCGTTAGATTTTACGCGACTTTTGCTGCAGCTCAGTGGCCATGGACGCAGACCACGAACTCGATTGACCGTAGAACGTCTGTCTGATTCGGCTGTTTGCAACAGCTATCAACAGAAACTATCCGAGGAACTAAGAACTGCGACGGGCAGCAATGTAGACGAGCAGTGGGATCAAATGAAGCAGACGATGCATTGGGCAGCAGATTTCCACTGTGGTCTTAGATCTAGCGTTCATCATAGATACTGGATCTCACAAGGGTCGCTGGGTCTAATGGAGCAAAACGGCAGCTGCCTAACTGCAAGGAAGTGAATAAAATGCGTCGACAGTTGCAGAGTCAGTCGACGAAAGCCTTAAGAATGACCGTGAACAGTGATGGGTTGAGGTAGCTGAAGAGATGGCGGAAACGGCCGCTTCCGGTAACGGTCAAAGTGTCTAAGCTCACACGTGACATCGGCGACCGGCCAGTTTCGGTTAGTGAAGTCGTGCGCGATAGGAATGGAGAGCTCATCTACTGTAGACAAAGGGTGGACCGTTGGGCAGAGCATTTTAAAGGTCAGTTTAGCTGGTCACACGCTAACGTATTTGGGCCGATGTCTGCAGTTGCGAATCCTTGGGAGGTGTCTGTTGACCCCTCCCAACGAAATTGAAAGAAGAGTCACAAGTTCGACTTCTGAAGCGGGGAAAGTCAGCCACTCCTTACGAACTTCCTCCAGTTCTTTTCAAACTAAGTGGAGAAACTTTGATGAGATCAAATACCTCCTCGCTCAGTAGTATTTGGAGCGAGGAGCTTATTCCGTTATCGTGGGACGAGTCACTGTACAAATTTTCAACAAAGGTACACGTAGTGACTGTAGCAATCATGATGGGATTAGTTCAATTTTAATAGTCACTAAGGTTTTAGCTTCCACAATGCCGCACCCTTTGACACCGGTTCGTGAGAGTTATATCCGCGATTAGCAAGCCGGATTTCGTCCAGGCCGAGGTTGCGTCGATATTCACTCTCCGGCAGATACTCGAAACGCGCCACATGCACCGCCCCCCTACGACCATAGTCTTCCCGGATTTGAAAAGTGCGTTCGATTCAGTGGATGGAACAGCACTATTCAGTACTCTCTACCGGAGTGGTATGCCAACGATGTTCGTGAACCTGTTGCGAGCATTGTACTCGCATACCCACGGTCGCGTGAGGGTATACGGTGAACTGTCACTTTCATTCGGAACAACTAGTAGCGTTCGACAAAGGTATCCCATTTCTTCATGCCTGTTCAACTTCGCCATGAATGAGGTGATGGAAGATGCTTTGTGAGGTCTCCAGGATGTAGGAATCGAACTGGGACATGGGGGGAGGGTATGTGACCTAGATTACGCAGATGACGTCGTGTGCCTTTCCTAGTCTGCGGACCATGCAGAACGGGCACTAGATAGACTTTCGAGGTCGGTTGTTCGGTTTGACATATGCTTTGCACCTTCAGAGTGTAAAATGGTGTTGCAGGACTGAATGGCAGTACTGCCGAACTTGGTGCAGATCGAAGAGGAACTAACGAATGTGGACCGTTTCACTGACCTGGGTATTTGCGCGTCGAACGATGCCAGCTCGGCAATTTAGTAAACACGCGTTTACCAAGGGCTCGGGCACCTTGCGCTGTACTGAAGAACTTGTGGCGTCGGTCTGATATTTCATTGAAGTTGGAAGGTCGTGTGTACTGTGCCGTATTGCGCTGAGTTTCGTTGTACGGCTGCGAGACAAGGAGTATGCGTGTGGGAGATGTTCGTTGGTTGGTTTTCGAGCACCGTTATCTACGTATGATAATTTAATATATCACATTCGAAAGCATCGAAAAAGCGATGCTCGATGTTGCACGTTATTTGAAGATGTTGAAATTTGAAGCGCAACGTTGTCGGCAATTGTAAGGTGTTTTTATCAATCCTATAACCCAGACCCAGGGAAAATTGTTCTACAGTAACGTTTTTAATCTCACCCGTAAGTCCTGAATGAGGACCTTCAGTGTCGCCCAATAGGATCTAGTGTTGCATTTGGTTTTACATCAAATGACCTTGTACTGACGTGTCCTGGTTTTGGTTCCTACGTCGCATTATCGCATAATCAAAAGCAATGAGAAATGATGAAAGACCAGATGCAAAATATATGGCGAGAAAATTTCGGATGCAAACACATCACTGGCCAAGACATTTGCATGTTGTCTCAACCGTTTGTGTGTGTGTGTGTGTGTGTGTGTGTAGAGTTATTTCATTGGTGCTACACGAGCTACACGAGCCAGTCAGCCGGTTAATGCTTTCACACCTTTTTCCACGTAATCGACTGACCAACTAGACTTATCTTCCCACCACTACTTGTCCGAGAGAATGACGTACAACGAGGCAGTCCTTCTGTGGGGACGCGCAAAATATGCTTCGATCACCTTAATCAAGTCACGTTTAGTGATTAGACTGCAGGTTGAACCTTAGAGCCTAATAAGTTATAACCAACCTCTGAGTTAGTGGGATAATTCTCCCACTGCATTCTACCAATACTAAAAGGACAACGGTATTCAAACATCGAAAGTCTCCACATCTGTTCTGATCCCAACAGCCGTGTTTTTGAGCCGTATAGTAGGACCGACCTTACTGTTGCTGTGTATGCTCGACCTTTGATCGGCAGTCGGATTTCGCGCCGACACTACAGATGTCTGAACTTGATGAATGCCAGTTGAGCCTTCTGTATATACGGAAGCATTTCTTCCAATAAATAGCCACCTGATGAGATAGAATTACGCAAGTAATTAAATCTATCTACTTCACCGAGTTGTTTCTCTGCGATAACAAGGTTCGGCTTCGAATCACTCCGATACCGTAGCAGCATTTATCCTTGTGTGAATTCTAAATGCATAAGCTATCGTCCAGGCGATCGAAAAATAGTAGCAACGCTTTTAGATCCTCACCCAGTAGTGCATCACCGTACGCTTATACTACAGCTAATTATTTCCTCGATCCCACTGTTTTCCTCTGAAGACATGGCGGTTTTCTTGCTCTTCTCAGTTTCGAAGTTGGAATAATGATTTGAAATTGGGACCTTTGACGAACATGACTTGGGACGTTGAACTCACTTTAACTCGTTCGCCATAAGCACGAACCGGGCTTCGGTTGGTCGCTCAGAGATATTGTAAATTTGGCTTGCAATTTTCCGGGACATCCTTCAAAACCGGACAACGTTATACGCGAATAATTAAAGCCAGGTAATTGGGTTGTGTAAGCGCTTCTAATAGTTTTTATGGAATTGGAATCTTTTATAGGTGTTTTGGAGACGCACTTTTAAAAGTGTTTAGAGTTTCAAGAGTTCCAGTCGGGACAACCTTTTAACCTTGCATTTGCTGTCGAATGAAGTGAACACGAACTTAAGTATTGCTTTCAAAGTTTGCCTTACTATTTCACTAACTTTGCCAAGGCATAGAACTTTCGAGTTGCAGTTTATCGTGATGTTTTGCCTAGTCCCTGTCTCAGAAGAGCGAAGGTTTCTGTGATTCTGGATGTATTTGGGTATCGAGGCTTGACGGCTGCTCACAATACAGAAGGGATTCTTTTTGGGAATTCTAACCAGAGGCTTTGATTCAAAAGTCTCACCCACTTGAGAGCGGAATATTAGTCCACGACGAGAATTCGAATCAGAACCAATCTTATTGCTACCCGTCGCGCTTTAATCAATGGCCAGCGCGATCCTGATCATCCTTTGCGGCGACAGATGCAGCATGGAATTTATTTTCTGTGATTCCTAGGGGATTTTTTGCGGGCACTTTCAAGGAGTTCAGCTTCCAAAGAGGAGAATTATCATGGTTTTCAACCAATGTCTTTGTCTCTAACACGAACTTGTTCCCAAGTCAGTGGGAGGTGGCTAGATGGGAGCTCATCTACTTGGGTCGATTATTCTAATAGCTTTTCCGAATGAGTTTCCAGCTCCAACAGATCCCTAACCTTGAGGACCATAAGGTCATTTTTTGAGACCTCTACCTAATTACTATACAAGAATGACTGAATTTTCGGGTTGAAATAAGCCATCCTGTATGGCTCGTTGGACTGGAAATCCACAAGCAGTCACACCACGTCAAATCGTACCCTCATTTGGAATAAAACGTGACCCAAAAATGGTTCTTTGAGTCCAGTGTATTACTGCGTAACTAGGACTGCAATCTAAACGACAAGTTTAGCTTCCAGAACCCTACGGAAACCAACATCAGCCTTCAAGACTAACTGTTTTATTATCCAACGACAAACGATTTTTGTTCATCACAACAGATACTAATCATAACAATCCACGTTTACCTCACACGGTTTCCATAACTCCAGCGCCAGCACCTAACGCAAAACTCTTGATAAACGAGAGCTTCATGTACGTCAGGAATTCGAAACTTGATTTTGCTTTACAACCATGCACATAGAGTTACATGTAATTTCAACTCACGTACAGAACCGAAAAGTATTAGAATATCTACAAGTTAAGACTAGACACTGTTCCACAAACCATTCGACAACCTAAAAGTGACGTTTTCACCTAAACATCAACCACACCTTAGCTCCGTTGCCATTCTTCACAGACTGCTGCTTGGTGTACACAAACTTTGTTTCATTCGGCACTTGGAATTATAAACCAAATTAACTGTTTTACATTCAAGTAGTAGCTCGCTTCCATCAATTTGGGTGGTAGGCTTCTTGCTGACACACTGACGTGAACACCTTATTGGGTCGTAGTGAAGATAGCGAAATCTGACTCTGAGTAATGGCATCAGAGAGAGGGGACTTCGCGAACGTCATAGTGTGTCAGAGGAAACGAAAATCTATGAACGAGCAAACTCAATCTGACTGTCTGCGTCCGAAGTCGGATATTTTTAATAAAACTTGCAAAGATTTTGTTTACCCTGCCCACAATGCTCTTCTTGAGATAACCGTCACGTATTGAGACGACAAATGCTGGTTTTGATTTCGAACTGTGAAAATGGGATTGTTGGTACAGTGACTACGAGGTTTCCTCTTTTGGACGATACCATGTCAGACTAAATGACGAAATTAAACGCCTTACCGAGTAGACTATATAGCAAGTGACGTAAACATGGGTGTTAGTCGAATTTTTTAAACTGCAAACATGATACTTGAATGCGGTGAAAGGGTCATGAATTTTAGGCCCAGTGGGGCAACCATGACTCTAAGTTACATTGAATTATGTCAAGTGCCACTTCTGAAAACGGCTTGTTTCATCGTATGAAACTCAGTAGACTGCGCTGGTTGGGTCACGTGTTGCGTATGACGAACACTCATCTACCATATCGTGCCCTATTTTGTGTTCCTCCTAAGGAATGGAAGAAGCCATGTGGAGATCCAACAGATAACGTGTCAACGTGGAGTGAGAAAATGTACAGCGAAGTTAGGTAAAGTAGGTGTCTCACGCCTTCGTGATTGGGGTCCGAAAGACTCGTCGACTTGCTGGCTGGAGACACTTAAGGATATGGCAGTGAACCGTGAACAGTGGCGATCGTGCTGTCATTTTCTATCGAATGAGAATGATTGAAAAAGTGTTTGTACAGCTAGACTGTGTTCCGTGTGTTGGCTGCAGCAGCATCTTATCTTTTCCCGCCTGTGTAGGTCCACTCCCTGTTGCCCTTGGATATTCACTCTTTTTATATAAACGTGCGACTCTGGGGAACGGCAGCGGTCAGTGAGGCTTGCCTTGCTGTTTAACGCTGGACGCTGATGATGTTGATGAAGTTTCAAGACTAGGCGGGCGCCAGAAAATTACCGTCGGCAACCAAATTGACCTAGGATTCAAACCTCTGACTTTTGAGGTGATAGATGCTTAATCCAGTTGACTACTGCCATTCACCCTTGGTTTTTCATTATCAAAGGTCTAGGAGTCTTTCAGTTGATCTCAGACTTGTGATTGGCTGTCCTAGGTTCCCGAAGGAATTTTCAGTATTATTCGATCTTTTCCGTGTTACGATATCCAGCATTTGTTAGTTGAAATTCTGTGAGACCTCAGGTTCATCTAACCAACACATGCTGTCTAAACGTCAGGTCACAATCGTGCCAAATACCAACCTTCCGAAAGTTGGTTAGTGTTCAACCGCTCAGGTGATCTGCCTACTTTCTAATTCGACTACTGCAGTTGAACATGGATGTTCTGGGTAGTTCCAGTTGCATCGCGTTTACCGTATATATATAGACTCAGAATCAAATAGCCTGATTCATAAAACGAAATTCGATTCCATAAAGAAGCGTATGGTACATTTATTCTGTTAACTGACATGGACGACGGCTGGCCAGTGCTCCCGGTTTACTGTCTTGTTGCTGTCCCATGAATTCAAAATTGGATCAAGCTTTTCCAAGCTTTGCCATAAGGTTGTTTCAGTTTCATATCTTCTGCACGCATTAGTCAATGTTCTACGAACTGGGAGCATTGGTGAATTATTGTTGATGTCAGTCGTCAGTGTAAGCGTGTCAAACTTGAACTAAACCCGCTCCAATGCGAATTCTTTTAGTCAGTACTATAGGTGATGAGTACAAGTTTCCCTCCACAAACTGTTTGATAATAATGCATCGTTGAAAAATCGGAGCAGTCGCGATTGATTATTCTGGCTTACTCGAGCTTGGTCTTGAAAGCCAAACGACGGTTTCGTTTTTGTCTTGTCCTTATTGGTCAAATCGTGTCAAAATTAAGTTCTCCAGAAGTTGCGACCAACCTATCGTTACGGCGAACAAGGAAATCTCGATCATCGTTGAGCAGACAGTGGGCCAGTCAGTTGGCCCGACCGAAATATCACTAACAGAATTTTTATGAGCCAGTCAGCAAACGTCACTGCAGTAGAACACTCGCACAGTAACTTTAGTAGAAGCTAATTATTGGGATTACGTGCCGAAGTCCAGATTGGATGGGCGAATGAGAATAACAACGTAATGAGTCAGTGTATATTGTGTGGGTTGGATCCCGTGATATTTTGCGGCCTGAGGCTAGGTGAGGTTCACTGTGATTATCGACAAGTTTAGGCAAAATCAAATCAAAAGGTAAGGCCCAAACACGGCTGATAATTGCCATTCCGCAACGAAATACTTTGAAGTTCTGTTTCAATGGGCCAGGGAAAATTTCAAATGGATAATATAGTAAGGACCGAAGTGCCCGGCACTTTAGCCATACTTTCACAAGCCAGTCCACCACCGAATTATGCTTTCTCACCTTTATTCCACTTGTTTGGGCGACATCCTTGGCTCATCTTCCCACCACTGCGTGCTCCTAAGAACGACATTCGTGAAAAAGGTTTCAACCACCTTATTCTACTTAAATTTAGTGCTTCTTCCAGAAGTCGGACACTTGGGCCCAAAGCCTCACGTCTAGTCTCTGAGTTACTCGCAAAACTCTAACTATATTCTACCAGTACCACGAAAACCAACTTATACAACTAAAATCAAGTTGCACGTTGAAACTGACAGCAAACAATGAGATCGAAACCCACTGTAAGGTCATACTTCAATCTAGTGTAGCCTGATTTTTTACTGGTCACTGCGGTTAGAGAATCATTTGTATTTCTAATTCACGTAATAAAGCTAATTTTCCACTTGATTGAGCAAACTGGTTTTCATGTATCATTGCTTTCTGGTCATGTACAAAACCTTTTAACAATGGGACGTCATAAGAAAATTCCTCGGATAAGTGCCAATCTTTTGATCATCACTAAGTCAATCTGCGCCTTCCATCCATTATAACCCAATCTTCTGTTCCGGAAGTTCATCCGACATTCTACTCCGGGCATCCATCTTAGCCGGCGGTGGTCAAGTGGACCAACCGTCTATCACCAAAAAGGTTAGAGACTCCACCGATCCCTTTGGTGAGAGACAGCATTTCACTGTCGCCCGGATCGTTACCACCTCCGATCCAATGAGACCTTATATGGTGCTATGTCACTTCAAGTTTCAGGACCACGACTGCCGGTACCCCCTCCCTCGTGTAGTGGGCCCTGGCTATGAGGAATGCCCCCTCCACTAAAATTTTGCCTCAAACATGCCATGCAAAAAGCTACTGATGTGACATTCTTCTCATTGTACCTGTCTCATGGCCGTATATTAAACCAGATCTAATCGTGCATGTAGAACTCCCGATTTGGCATTTGCACTTCTGTGCCCAGGCGGTTAACATTGTGGCTTTTGATGTGGTTATCGGTCCGATTTATCCCAACTCCGGTCGCTTTCCATTTGAAAGACAAAAAGGTGACCACAGTTTCCTTTCCGAAATATTGTACACCATCGCATAATTAACTCGGGTGGAAGTAATTAAGGAAACCTGTTGGAGTTTAGGTATGTACTGATTCCGTTAGCTTGGTCCTCCGATTTGGCTCAGAGTCATGGCCGTCGTCGATGGAAGATACCGGAAGATTGTCGTCCCAATGCAAACCCTGGACCCCAAAACAATTAACATGACACGTTCTTGTGTATTCAGGTTATGCATGTAACGCCACCAATCCCTTCGCCATCCATATTTTTATCTGACTAATCCAATCCCGTCTAAGGAGAATTTTTCCAAATATATTGTAATGCAGTGGTATGAATGCGAATCACTGAAAACGAGTTTGTTCGCCAACTTGTGTTAACCGGATGTCGGAGCCGGAAACCGGTACCTGGTACTTGAAGTGACCTAGAACCACATAAGGTCTCATTAGGTCAGGTGTGGTAACGGTTCGGGCAATAGCAAGTTGCCGTCCGTCACCAGATTCGAGCACCACTATGTCGGCTGCTTGGCTACCGTTGCTTTTCATGTCCAGTATGCACTGATATGAATGACGCAACACTGTGTTGAACAGGTAAACCCGATACACAACAGGATTTTAGTGTACGTATGCATATGATTCCACAGAGAGGAGAATTATCATGCACGGATGAGAATCGATGCGGCTGTAACGAGACATGTTGAACTAGGACAACTCGGTTGAATAATGGCAGGATTACCTTTAGTAAATACTGTAGACCTCGTTCCTCTCCAACGATCTACCAGTAGAGTTGAGAAATTTCTTAAAACTACTCGCTTCCACACCAAACGAATTTGACATTTATGACAACCAATTTTGGGTAGTTTTATTACATGCTTAAAACAGTTGCTCAGAATCACAAGGCGTCAGCAGTTCAGTCGATATCGAATTGCGCCAACTGCCAAAGTAGCTGGTGGAACTGTGATTCGAACCTTCGATCCTCGAGGCGGCAAACGCGTAAATTACTAGGCCATTACTACCTGGGTCAGAAATTTAAACGAATTTGTTTTAATGTCCTTTCCTTTGGGCATCTCAAGGTTTTGTGCAGTTAAGCCCGTCATTGGAGTTGATGCTAAATGAGAATTAGTACTTGACGTAATCTAGCCCCTTTGTTGCTGACAATGTTTGTTGTAGCCTATCATGAGTGACTAAATCGAATCAGGAAACAGTAATGTACTGTACTGGAACAGTTTTTCCGTATATTAACGGCGGATCATCTGGGTTCCATGGGCTGGTCCATGTAATGACAATCCACGGATTAGAAATCAGACCGAATCTCAGATGCCCTGGTGAAAATGATTATTTATCCTATTAGATTAAAGGTATTATTTAAATAACCAACATTGTCCGTTCTACTGACGGACGATTTTTTCTAAAAGTGGTGACTAGGACATTTTGGCTGTGTGAAAACCTTCACATGCTTACTCAGCGGGATTCGAAGGAATTCGACTGCTTTTCTGAGTGACTTTGTAAACTTACTGTTTTTGATATGGGAGCGCTCTCTTGGGGATACGGTTTATCCGGGAATCATTTTATGTATCATTTATGGATGTATTTGTTCCAATATGTATCTAGGATACACGAACAACCACACATGGAGATCACGTTCAATCCCCCATTACATATTAAATTTTGATGCACAAACCTTTTGGTTTGTTTTAAGAGGAACTTTTCGTGTTTTTCGCTATCTCTGGTAACGGTTGTAAAAATTAGACTGAACTGGATTGTATTGATTCAGTGGTATCTTTCAGGAAGTGGTGCTTTTTTCAGGTAGATCGTTAGTCATATTGTTGTTTGATTATAATTGCGTCTGCTTTGGGTTGTTGTCAACCTTTCTTGTCTCGCAAATCAGTGTGAACAATACCCAGTTTCACCTGAAAATTTAAATTCGAGGGAACGTCCAGCGTATTTTGAAAAGTTGTTAAATAACAACTAGGAAGTACTACTGAAATGCGGTAGCCTCATTGCTTTTTAAGGGGTGCAGAACATCTTTTTCATTGGGTGATACGTTGGCATGATTTTCTGGGACCCCACTTTATTTTTGTGTCCGGCCACTTATAATTGCGAACTACGCTTGCCAGATCACAAGGTCTTACATGTACTTCTGCTTATCTAACAGTGTAGATGTGTTGATATTACATTTTTTTAATATTCTGGTGTACTTTAATGTCTCCTTTGTGCACGGATTGCGAGATTTACTGGACAAGCACAAGCAGATTAAGCATTCGCCTTCGTGCTCGCGCTTCGATGGGACTACCTCTGTCAAAGAAAGGCGGTGTGGAGGCCTTCCTCAACAGAGGTTATTTGAGGCGGACGGTCATTTGGGAACATTTTGAGGGTCGTTCGGGGAAGATGGCCAACTTCGAACCTGAAGCACCCACCCCCGGCTATATTGAAGCATGCGTTAATTTCCATATGACAACAAGAGTAGATCCCGAAGTCATTGTTTTATGGGAAGCCACTAGTAATTCTAGTATACACCATTCCGATCGTAGATGAAACGACTCTGACTTCAAGTAGATCTTTTCTCGTTTCATTCGAGTTGTTCACTCTCATCGTTGTGCTGACGCATCTTCCATACCTATTTGACTGGACACTACCTCACACAGTCTTAACCGTTCTTAGGAAGCCTGACTATCGAAAGATTCCTCTGAGGTTACGAAGGATTTATATGTTACGAACAGCGTTTTGCGAGGTTTCGTGGATTGGACTTTGTGATCCGGTTTCCCAGCTAATTTGGTCGTTCGTTCTGTTAAGATAGCTAAACAACCATAGAAATTTCATGTCCCCACTAACTCTTTTGCTAGTTCTTATTTCCATTTCTTCCGGATGTGGAATTTCCTCGCCCTCGCTTCTTTCTGAACCTTTAGGAACATAAATCACCAACGTTCACATCGCTTCTCATATTTAACAGATTCATAATCTGTTGACGATTGTCTTCTTGAATTTCGAAGCTACAACATTTCAATTCACTGCTATCAGACAGTTTTTACTTCGTATAGCATTAGAAATGTTTCATAAATCTATGCTGTCTTCCTTTTATTTGCGATTCTACTGTAAGGATTTGCGCACCGTAAACCTTATTTCTCGTCTGACTGTAAGAAATTCCATACTAGACTTATGCGGTGCTCACAACACTGTGTCCTTCACATTGTTGCCGTTCAGATATATTTCACCTCGAAGTCTTAGTATGTCTCGTGGATTGCCGCGATTAGAGTAACAGCAATGGACACGGAAATTATCTAGTTCCGATTTTTGTTATGGACCTCGGGATCAAGGATGAAACTTTGTCCCAGATTCCTAACGTGTCTGATTAACAGATTGTTGGCGCGTGTTTTCGATGCTTCATAGGTACTGCACAGCCAAGTTCAGGATGATGCTGTAATGATGATGGCAGTGATACTTAAATAATACTAACGGTGGTCAGATGGATTGAGCATTTGCTCCCTTGAGTGCTAGGAGTTCAAGTCTCAGCTCAACTGTTCTCTTTGGTGGTAAGTGGTAATCTACTTTCTCTCAGCTTGTCATTACTCCTAACCTTTTGAGACGCTATGTGGGTTCACGTCACTCGGAATAATAGGTTCATCCTTATCGGTTTTGTCTGTGCTGGGGGTGTTGGAGGCTAAGATACATATCCCCTCCACAACACTCCTGTGTCATGCGCGTAGTTGAGGAAACAAAAAGCTTACCGTTTGTGATGGTGCTTGGACTACTGGAATTTATACTCACTAAAGTGCCACCAGCACTATCTGCTTATCTCGGATCAGGTACGGATCATGCCACAAAAATAAAAATTACCCAATACATCAGCCTCATAATTCATATGAGGAACTGGAATCATTCTTGTGTTTGTGGCTGCGAACAACATCCTGGTTTTATCCGTGAGGATAAAGGAGACCTAGGTTTCCTATTTCGCAGCATCGTCCGTTACACCCGACCTGTTAAGACTACGTGCTTCTTAGCCACTCGAAGCTCCAGGGTCACGTTGCCCGTTCCCCTCTCGCGAGTATAAGGCCCTAGTGACTGTGGGACACACTCCTATTACACTTCAGTGTCAAGCTTATCATTAAAACGGCAGACCGATTGCACACAGTAGCCGAGTCGGTTAAGGTGTCAGTACCTCTAAGGTTGGGCGTCCATGCTCTACCGTAGTGTTGTTTAATCGTCATCCTCGCTGTCACACGGATGCTGACCACAGTTTACTTGCTCACACAGTGTTTGTATCTTTTCTTTTATCTTTTGCTTCCTTTATTAATGAAATAACAGTGTACAACATTTTTCAGAAAGAGGGCCGCAGCCAACAGTGGACTGCCAAGTGGGGGAGCTGACCGGCAATGGGTGGATTCGAACCCGCAACCTTCACGCCACGACCTTATCCGTTTGGCCGCCGCCGGCCAAGTTTTAGGGTCTTGACGGGTGGGTTATTCGTGACAGCGTTGATGAGGATCGATCTGTGGTGGATAACCAGGATCTCAAACCAATTTTCAGACCCATCAAAATCTTTTGTCACTGCTATGGGATTCCCTGTTATCGGTACATCCGATATAGAGAATACCAACAAGGCTCTGGTTGTCAAAGGTTTTTAATAAGGAATTACTAAATGACCAGTCACACTCCTCTATCCGGATCTTAGTAGAAACATTTCAAAGTCAGTTACCGTGATCCGCTCCAACTATTTGGTTGTCGATACCGCCACTTAAATGTTTGCCACATGAATTTCTCACAAACTGAAAGGCACTTAGCAACAAACTGGAAATCCGGCATACCCGAACATCACTTTCTAATGTCCATGTGCCGTTTTTATCGTAATCCTATTCGGGCTGTTATATATATATATATATATATGTCTCACCAGAATCGAATCTGTAGCATCAGAAGTGTGCATGGAAGCTCTTCGTCGAAGAGTCCACAGAAGAACCACAACTGTGATTCGTTGATAATTCTTTGTCAGTTGGGCTGAGCCAACCTTAGGAACGACGGCGGAATGCCCTAGAATATACGTATGTATATATAGAAGCAGCAAGTAGTATCCAGATGCGTGAACAAAATTTGTATATATAATATATATATCCACACGAAGTGTATTAAAAGCAATACAAACAAATTCGAGTGGCTTTGAAAAGTGATGAAAAATATCACCTCCAGTGATTTGCAAAATTCTTTGAAAATTACCAATTAGCGAATTGAAAAAAACAAATTGGCGAACAAGCTCGTTTACAGTGATTCGGGCCAATACATCACAATATATTAGCAAGGATTTTTAGAAGGGACCGGATTGGTGGAGAAAGGATTTGGGGTGTTGCATGCATAACGCGAATACACCTGAGCGTGTTGCGTTAATTGTTTTGAGGTCTATGGTTTACATTGGTGCGGAGTGTGGGCCAGGACAGTTGAAGCACAAACCCAAATTATTTTTGAGTGCACACAGTGGATGATTGTGAAGACGGACCGCGACAGCTTCCTCAGTGCTCAAGAGGCGACACTTTGCCAACCTAGACTGATAATCTCTAAACTTATATAGGTTCCGGAAAGCTTGCGTCACGTTCACGGTGTGGTTAATCTGTGCTAGGTGTAAAACGACTGCACTATTAGGGGAATTGATTGTTCCAGTTTCCAACCCTGCACGGTGGTCTTCACGGGTGCTTTCAGACTGTCGCCCGGTTCTGTGGCCGGTGTGCATTGTTTCACAGGAACGTGTGGATGAATAAACACAAAAATTACCAATTAGCGAATTGAAAAAAACAAATTGGCGAACAAGCTCGTTTACAGTGATTCGGGCCAATGCATCACAATATATTAGCAAGGATTTTTAGAAGGGACCGCTGGCGCGGTTCTGTCCAGGATTGCTGATCGTGCTGGACCACGTACGTCGAGTTTGACCATGCGTTAGATTTTACGCGACTTTTGCTGCAGCTCAGTGGCCATGGACGCAGACCACGAACTCGATTGGCCGTAGAACGTCTGTCTGATTCGGCTGTTTGCAACAGCTATCAACAGAAACTATCCGAGGGACTAAGAACTGCGACGGGCAGCAATGTAGACGAGCAGTGGGATCAAATGAAGCAGACGATGCATTGGGCAGCAGATTTCCACTGTGGTCTTAGATCTAGCGTTCATCATAGATACTGGATCTCACAAGGGTCGCTGGGTCTAATGGAGCAAAACGGCAGCTGCCTAACTGCAAGGAAGTGAATAAAATGCGTCGACAGTTGCAGAGTCAGTCGACGAAAGCCTTAAGAATGACCGTGAACAGTGATGGGTTGAGGTAGCTGAAGAGATGGCGGAAACGGCCGCTTCCGGTAACAGTCAAAGTGTCTAAGCTCACACGTGACATCGGCGACCGGTCAGTTTCGGTTAGTGAAGTCGTGCGCGATAGGAATGGAGAGCTCATCTACTGTAGACAAAGGGTGGACCGTTGGGCAGAGCATTTTAAAGATCAGTTTAGCTGGTCACACGCTAACGTATTTGGGCCGATGTCTGCAGTTGCGAATCCTTGGGAGGTGTCTGTTGACCCCTCCCAACGGAATTGAAAGAAGAGTCACAAGTTCGACTTCTGAAGCGGGGAAAGTCAGCCACTCCTTACGAACTTCCTCCAGTTCTTTTCAACCTAAATGGAGAGGCTTCGATGAAACTGCTTACATCCTTGTTTAGTGATATTTGGAGCGAGGAACGTATTCCGTTATCATGGGATGAGTCACTGATTGTAACTATCTTGAAGACGGGCACACGTAGTGACTGTAACAATCATGGTGGGGATATTTTAAACCCGATAGGTCCTACGGTATTTCGTATGGGGAACACTTCGCTGACATACCGTGCCCTGTTCTTCGTTCCTCTCATTGAATGGAAGAAGCCATATGGAGGTCAGCTGATGACATGGCAAGGTGAGATGAGAAAAATGCACAGCGAAAGTAGATAAAGTAGGTGTCTCACGTCTTCGTGGATGGCGTCCGAATGATCCGTCAAGTAGCTGGCTGGAGACACTTAAGGATATGGCAGTGAACCGTGAACAGTGAACATTGTCGATCGTGCTGTCATTTTCTATCGAATCAGAATGATTGAAAACAGGTGCGTCTGTACAGTTAGCCTGTGTTTCGTGTGTTGGCTGCAGGAACAACTTATCTCTCCCACCTGCTTAGATCTATTCCCTGTTGCCCCTTGTATATTCACTCTTTTTACAGAAACATGTAACTGTGGGGAAAGGCAGGGGTCAGTGAGGCTTGTCTTGTTGTTTAACGCCGAACGATGGTGATAATGGTTACTTAGAATATGCGTGCATTGTGCTATTGAGTTGGAGGACCCAAGTGTGTTGCAGATTCCCGTCTGAGTGGTAATGTGCCTCTGTTTTGCATGTATTTTGAATCTCCACAATGCAGAATGCAGTTGCGGAACTGGAATGGACCGAAGCCGAACGCAGTTCTTGTTTGGAAATAACTGGGTGAGGCGGCAGATTTGCAAAGTTGTATAGTTGTGTCTTATCATTTGGTCATGCCTTCGCACGTGGAAATACACGGCTAGGATTCATTATCTCGATATATCTGCGGCGGCGTGACATGCGGTTATCGGCCAAATTAACGTCACAGCAACAAATTCCACATTCTGCTTCCCTTCGGGCATCTCTCTTCGCTGCACTTCTTTATTTCAGAAAAGTATCCATAAGATATAACATTCTAAGACAGCGGAATTCCCTTGTCAAATGTGAATGAAAACTCTTTACTCTGACGTTCAGAAGCATATTTGTGACAGGTGAAAAGTCAGAATCCCCAGGGTAATAATGTCATATGCATCGCAGTATTCTTTCGTGCCAAAAATACGAAGCTCTCTTTGTGTTACACAAAATACAGTGGTTTTCAGAATTTGTTGTGCTGGACCAGTTTACCCCCATGAAGTTCGTTAATGCCCCTCACATTTTTCCGCTATTTACGCACGCGCTTGATGATTTCAGCGAAAGCATTCCATGGTAGTTTCTAGGATGCCACAATGAACACTGTAGGTCCTGGGATTCAATGTTTAGAATAAGCACTGAATTAGAATAGATTATGGTGTTTGGGACATGTTTTGTGTGTGTCCGCAGAATGATTGTCTCATTGTACGCTGTTCTGCGAGGCATGTAATGTTTGGAAAATGGTTTAAGGTATCTAGTCTTTGACCAGTGAACTGGTTTATGCAGTCACAGTTAGACTACCGAGTTGGGTTTCACAAGATCCCTCCAGCGGTGATTGGAGACATCGGGTGGTATGGCTCAGCATCGCAACCACTGGCGTCTTTACATTTGAAATCTCTTCTCTTTTGTGTAGTTTTCTCACTTATTGTTTCGCAGTTGATCTTCCGCTATTCGTTGTTCTCTTTCTCGTTGGGCGCATGGTGCTGTTAGATAGCTCCCAAAGCCGGAGCACCTTGGTGTAAGGCTAGTGGCGGGACAAGCTTAACTGACATTCCATCTTTCTAATCCCTGGAATTCCTGGGGTTCGCGTTTTATTATTCAGTCATCCGAATTAAGCTATTTTGGTATACTAAATATAATCGTGACAGTTCTGCTCGATTCCATGTGCGTACGACGAACAGCGGTAGGAAACCGTTTTTTGTTTGAATCTGGTTCAATTTACCAGTGAGCTGTTCGGCCTATGAAAACGTTCCGGTGGTTGTTTTTGAATGACATGCTCGCGCAATGGGTGCAATGGAAGGAGCACGCCCCGTAACTACAATGGCCCACTCTACAGTAAGATGAGAATGAAGCGACACTCATGGCTCTGAAACCTAGGGTGACATCAGACCGTATGGGTCTCATGATTACGATCAGGGCAACGGCGAATCGCGGTCTGCCGGCAAAGTGACGAGCACATGTGGGATTCGAACCTCTGACCTTTAGGGCGACAGACTCTTAATCCACTTGAATTGGTCAGTTCATAAGATGGGAAGAAGACATGAAAAAACCTAGGCAATTAAATTGATCGATTATCACGGGTTGGATTTTTGAGAGTTCTACCCATGGGGTGTTGTATCACTGTTGGTTTGCTTACTTACCTTCACTTCGACTCAGCTAGTTTTGGCGCATAATTAGACCACCAACCAACTGCTTTTCTTCTTATGTTTAAATTTAAATGCACAAAACACGCCTCCACAGTTTACATTCGAAGAAATATACCACATGTAGATTGAATGTTCTCTTTTGAGTTGAAACTTGTCACCATGTTGGGCCATGAACCACAATTAGTTATTCAAGCCACCCGTTCTTATACGATGACATCCGAGCGACGATAAGGCCTATAATCGCCCGTGATTTTCTACCCCATAATTTTCTCCAAAGTTGCATTGATAGCGACAAAGGGAGGTAAAAATGTTTTGCTATCTTTTTCTGCCATGGATTTATCGCCTAAAGCCCTCGGTTTTAAACAGAAACGAATCCAAATTTTCGCGACAAATTTTGTAAATATCGGCACTTTTTCAAGTACCCTGGTTTTGCGATAACCATCGGGGCAGTAAATTCCCGATTGGAAGGTTAGGTTGTGCTCCCCCACATACACCGTGATGTTGTCCAATCGAATATATGGATACACATACACAATCTTATCTCTGGCCGTGAGTACTAACATTGTTTGTCAGTGCTTTGTTGAACAAGAAATAGAACTCACGATCGGTTCAAATGAGCTGTTTTCTTCCGGGAAAAAACGCATGAAATTCGGACTGTGATTGTCTGCGAGAAAATATCACAGTAAGACGTCCCTAGTATACTGAGAGATAACAAAGATTTCCGTTTACTGAGTCATCCGTCCCCGTTGGCCCACTGCCACAACAGTCCGCCTTGCGACAGTTTGGTCGACTGTCCGGACAGCAGGTGGCGTGAATCCCTTTTATCGAGTGTGTGTGCGTAGTGTGTGTGTGTGTGTGTGTGTGTGTGTGTGTACATATGTCAGCACATGGTCCACCACCGGCCACACTATTCGCCAGATCAGATGCATCTGTGGAGGCAGACTTAGGTAACCCATGTGCAACACATGATTAGCATTGGTTTCCAACTCTCGTATGACATGCTTCGACATTCTCCTCAAAAAGATGAAGTCGGTACGTCCATTTACAGATATATCCAACTTCATGGTTTCACATTGCATCAACAAACGACGAACATTGCGACCTGATAATTTTTGGAATCTTTTCCGCTTCGATGGTTTGTTCCTGACTGAAACTATTTGAATTCGTTCGCTATGATTCACGTAGTTTTCAGCAAGTAGTTCTAAATAATCTTTTTCAGCATGGGGTACGCGTACTAATTATAAGGTTATGATGTCTTTTCCGCAATATCTCAATTGATTTTCAACAAAGAACGACTAAGTAGAGAAAATCATAAAACAGAATCTCTACTACTAAGTAAAATATAATGAAGTAATTGAAAACTGAGTGTGAAATAGTTGCAAGGTCGAGTCCAGTAAATTGATTCCACCTAAGTATTTGGTTAGTTTAGTGAAACGAATTCCCCGTACATTTTACAACGAACTTCGGAATATCGCCGTCAATTTTGTGTCACTGTTCAAGGAGGACAGTTCTTTGCTCAATTATTAAAGTTAAGTCCCTTCCATTTCTGTGGTCCATAGGTCCTCGGTCGTGTTCCAATCAGGACTCAGCACAGCCCAATCCAGACACAAGATAGTTCGATACAGTAAACAATATTTGGGTAGATACAATATTTGTAGACGTAATATTTTGTTGGAATATGCTATTTTTATCATGAGAATTAAGGCAATTGACGGCTCCCATGTATCAGTTTGATATTGTCTGATTGCCATCCGGAATAACGTGATCACTTGATATTAATGAAAAATCTGCCAAAATAAGTGTCAAAATAAACGGAATGCATTATTCCTTTTTTCGTTTTTCTCCCGGTAATCTACCCAGTCATGCGAATCACCAAGGTGAGACATTTCAGAGCTGAAAATGACATCGTCCAGCCAACGTCAGCGTGTCAAACTGATACTATTGAGAGCCATCCCGGGGGAATTTTATTCATCCTCCTGTATGCATAACATATTGCCGACAGTTTAAATAACTGTCTAGCAGTGCCTGTATATGTATTTATACGCCTAGACTACATATTATCGCAGTAAAGGGCATACTCAACTCATTGCCAAGGAAATGGTGACTCAATCAAATGAGAAATCTGATCGGGAAGCTTGACAGCTACCGGATAGCCGTTCTCACGTGGGTGGAGAACATGCATTCTGCTTAGTTCATTTCGTGAGGCTATGAATTTTGCACCGATATGCACTAATTTTGATTGCTACCTCACACTTACGTCTGCCTGTGAGCAAAATGTGTGGAAGGTGAGAACCTAAGTGCAGCTCGATTAACATAAATTGATACAGTACTCGGGTGCACGTAACCACATATGTCGACCGATCCGAAGTAGTACAACTTCATCTTGTAAAACCATTAACTTTTCATTAATATGCCCTAGTTCTGGTTGCTGCCTCGCAGTACTAATCGAAGAAAAATTCTAAGTTACAAGTACTGCAGTGAAACAGAAACATTTCAGATGCATGAATTTCAAACTGTGACATTTAGCCATATATCCTAAGGATCTCAAGCACCTCGCTGGATTAGTCCGTAGACGGACCCGCTAATCATACACTCTACCTCCCCGGACAGTTCATTGGCTAGCGTTTTCACGCCATGAACTGACCGCCTTGGCATATCTTCCAGCCAGGACTGAGCATACCGGAGAATTCTATCCCATGGCATGCGTAATATATACCCCAGCCACTTGAATTTACTCAAATTCAATGCATCTCCGATCGACTGCACTCCGTGGTCCAATATAGTCCATGTTTCAACCTCAAGTTACTGAGAAAATCCTCCCAGCAAACTCGAGCGGTAATGTGAAGACATCAGTGTTGACTGTCTTCGCACGCTTTCTGTCCTCAGTGGCCGTGATTCTGAGCCGTATAGTAATACCGATTTTACCCTTTGATCGATAACCGGATGTTGCACTGATGCCACAGATGTTCCAGAGTGGTGGACACTAATCGAGCTTTTGTATACGCGAAGACGATTGATCCAATATACAAACACCATTTCAGTCCAATTTTCGCAACCATCAACCTTGCAACAAAGCGCTCCCGTTTGGGTTGCTATTTCATAACACCGCATTCGATGGGAATATAAAGGAGGAAAAATTTCGAATACAAGAATGCCAGTGACTGCGTCATTGAGCCGTATCACCTATTGTCTCCAGGCATCGCTTGGTAAGATTTTATGGACCTCAGCTCGGTAGTCTAGTTTCGTCTACTCCAACCAGTTCATCAGTTCAGCTTTTCATATTTTGCTGCCCCATCATCGACTGACCATCTCAACTCGTTCCGCGACCACTACCTGGTTCGGAGGACAGCGTAGATCGAGGCATTCGTTCTGTGCACATGAGAACACGCGTCCGGATTACCTTAATCTGTTCAGATTTAGGGCCTCTTTTAAGGGTCGAACTCTGGAGGCTGGTATATGACGTCTAACCTCTTGGTTATTGAAATATTTTCCCGCCATATTTCACCAATACTGTGAAGACAGCGGTGTTCAAACTCCAAAAGTCTTCGCATCTCTATCCTCAACAGGTATGTTTCTGAGCCGTATAGCAGAGCCGACCTCTGCTGTAGTGCACAATCGATCTTTGGTAAGTGGCTGGATGTCACACCGATGCTATGGATGTTTCAGGTTGCTGAATGTCAATCGAACCTCTCGTATGTGCGAAGACAGTTCATCCGATATGAGACCATTTGATGGGATTTCTATTACTCATGTAATTAAGCCTGCCCACTTCGTTCAAGTCCTCCACCCAAAGGACAAAGTTCGACTTGGGCACAGTGCAATCCTATAACAGCTTTATATACGTCAAGAAACTAAATCACTCCAAACATATTTACACTGTACTCCAGAAGGTCAAGAAAATGTTACTACTTACTTGGGTCCTCACTCAATAGCACAACATAGTGCGCATATCCTTAATCAGAGTTTCCTGCTTGACTGAATTTAAAGCTAAACATTTGGGTTCCGCATTAAGGTAGGTCACTTGTGGATCTCAGAGATCGAGTTCTAAGTTCCCATCTTGCCCTATTAGAGGTCGATTGTTTAAAAATTAAAGAGTATTTATTGGAAATACCCATTGAGAAACAGGCTGTTTTTCTGATCAATCTGATATCCGCATTGGAAAAATACTTGTTCAATGGCCCTTATTAACCATTTGAGGAAAGTTTGGACGCACCACCTCCATAGATTAGTATAGACTTCTAGTTCTGATGCTCCGGTTAACCCACATGCACTGTTATTGTCTAGGTCACTTCTACTTGATGTTTGTTAACATATGCTAATTCAGACCTTTCTAATACAAAAAAACGTTTTCCACTTGCACCCGCCTTCCAGCACATACACGCACACAATTGTAGCACGGTTGTAGCCACAGTAAAGTCTAGTTTCTCCATAATTTTCCTCCACCGGTTCTTTTTTGTACTGAGGCATGGTGAGCAGAATAATACGTGATTAAAGCATCGCGTTGAGAGGTAGCAATTATTAGGCAGCTCTTGTGGTGACTTGAAACCCATAGTGCATCCACCACGACCAATTCTGACTACTTCAAGTCCATGGTTTCTAACTCTGGAAACTGGCCCCTTTACAGTGGAGTTGTACTGGTTGCCTTTCGTTCGTTTACCACGCAGCTTCGGAATACATTTTAGGTCATTGCATGTACTCATACTTCAACTTTATAGTCAGCACAAACAGAATTCACAATGTTGTTTTGGCAGAGGAGCGGTTTTCATTAATTTGGCACAGCGATATGCTGGATAAGAATATCTTTCTCACCTGTTTGCACACAAGTGGATATCTGTATGACAAATTTCTCTTACCCTTTTTGTTTTGCCTTATGTGTCCTCAATACTATTAGAACCAAGATTAATCACCTCGACGAAAGCATCTGATTGTAAACAGTCTATGAAACGAACTGAAGTTTCTTCTGGTTACCGTCAGTTCCGCATTCTGCTGATTCTCTAATTTATTTCGATTGTTTTAGTGTCTTTAGTGCTGCTGTTCTTGCGTTATCAATAGTAAACCAAGGGTTTATGTTTGATCTCGCCTTTCGGTTGAATGGAAGTCAATAGGTTCTTGAATTAGTTCACTAATCTTCGTGTTTTCCTGTTGATTTACATGGACCTTGTTGAGTTCGATGTAATCTCGAGAATTCCAATTCTCTTGATGTTTATAAAATTTTCGACTTATGGTATTGGTTTCACACTAGAGTCTGTTAAGCATCGATTACAATGTCATGCCTTCCTGTTTAAGGCTTGCAACTCAGGACTTCGGGATGAGTTGGATTCGCCAAAGACAGACGGGAACGCGACGCGTTGCACTGCGCTGCGATCTTAGCAGCCCGTATGCAGTTTTCGGAATCTTTTCTTGTATTTATCAGGACCAAATGATTAAAGGAGTGTATCGAAAAATCGATGCGCCATGTATTGGTTTTTAATTGTGAATTTTATAATGTTAATAACACAACGTTGTTGGTAGATGTTTCGAAGTAATTGTTGATAATTGGTAAGTCCGAATCGATTGATATTTGGAGAGTATCCTAAGAACAATGCACCAAGTGATGCTTTCATTTATGTACTTAAATAGCCTATAACGACGCTTTTATTAGAGGGAGTAACAGTCCGGTGTTTCGGTCATAGTGGTCAGCTTTTCCTGAAAAGGATTTTCACAGTCAAATGAAAGGTTTCCCAAAGTAAAAAGGTCGACTAGTTACAATCTAGCGCCGTATCACTGAAATTTTAAAAATTACGCACAGAATCGTTGCTAAAGTTGGTCACGGGTGCGAAAGTCCAACGAGCTATACAGGATGGCTTATCTCAAGCCGAAGATCCAATCATGCCTTGAAGGTCAATGGGTAGAGGCCTGAAGAAGTAGTCTCCTGGTCCTTCAAGTAGGGGGTTGATATGAGTTTGCAGCTCAGTGGTATGAATGAGTGGAAAACTAGTTGATCCAAGTAGATGGGCGCCCACTCAGCTATTCGCCGCTGCCTTGCGGTCAGGTTCTTGTCAGAACCAAAGGCTTTAGTTGAGAACCCTAGTCGTTCTTCGGCTTAGCGGCTGGACGCCCTAGCAACACCCGTCCATCGATCCCCATGAGTTACAGGCCTACAAATAATTCCATACTGCACCGGTCGTCGCGCCGGATAATCAGGACCGCGCTGCCCATTGCATCGAACGCAGGTGGGGTGGGTAGTGATTAGTATGCTACGGCTCAGAGTTCCCTCTCTTTTATTCAACCTGTCTCCAACCCAATCTGTTTGCCCTTCTGCCTACCCATAGTATCTCCATTGCTAACACGCCCGATATTCGCAACGGTTTATTGCCAAGTAGTGTAGTAGGTGGTATTCAGCCCGTTAGCTCACATTTTCTGAAGTCTCGTCAGCCTCTGAATCTCGGTTCGTTCAATGTGCGCACTTTAATGCAGGCAAGCCAACAGGCGTGTTTGGCTCTGACAGTGGACTCACTTTCGATTGATGTCCGCTGTGTGAGTGAAACACGAATTCAGAATTCGAGTAGAATAATTCAACTAACTGCGCCTAATGGTTCGTCAAGATACTTCCTTCGCACTTCAGGAGACGAAGCAGCTCAAGCTGTGAGTAAATGCGGTGTAGGGATAGTCTTGAGTGAGAAGGCTGAAGCAGCCCTTTTAGATTGGATCCCAGTCAACAGTCGCTTGTGTGCCATGAGACTGCAGGGATCAGTCGGCATCCGGAAGGTTAGTAGTGTTAAGCGTAGTTTATTTGTTATCTCGGCATGCGCTCCAACAGACGGCAGCACTGACATGGTGAAAGACGAGTTTTATGACGAACCCGTCACCCTTGTTCGGGAGAGCAAAGTCTCTGACGCTGTAGTGGTGGCAGGCGATTTTAATGCACAAGTTGGAAAACTGAGTGCATCGGAGTCCTGTTTAGGCGGGCGATGCGCCTTGCCTGCACAGCGAACAGACGGCGGGGAAAGACTTCTCCAATTCTGTGCAGATAATCATTTATTCCTATCTGGTACGAATTTCCGACACAGTTCGCGTCGCACTGCGACATGGCGCTCTAGCTCGGCAGGTACTTTGAGTCAGATTTACCATATCGCAGTTGGCCACCGTTGGCGCGGTTCTGTCCAGAACTGTAGATCGTACTGGACCACGTACGTCGAATTTGGTCATGCGTTAGTTTTATTGCAATTTTTGCTGCAGCTGAATGGCCATCGACGCAGGCCACAAATGCGATTGGCTGTCGAACGTTTGTCTGATTCGGCTGTTCGCAACAGCTACGAACAGAAACTATCCGAGGGACTAAGAACTTCGACCAGTGGCAATGTAGACGATCAGTGGGATCAAATTAAGCAGGCTATGCATTCGGCAGCAAATTTCGCCTGCAGTCCTAGAACTGGTGTTCATTAAAGACACTGGATCTTATAAAGGGCGCTCGGTCTAGTGGAGCAAAAACACGAGCTGCCTAACTGCAAGGGAGTGAATAAGATACGTCGGCAGTTGCAGCGTCAGTTGACCATAAGCCTTAGGAATGACCGCGAAAACTGGTGGGTTAAGGTAGCCGAAGAGATGGAAGTGGCGTCCGTTTCAGGTAACAGTCAAAGACTGTTTAAGCTTATACGCGACAGCGGTGGGCGGCGAACTTCGGTTAGTGAAGTCGTGTGCGATAAGAATGGAGAGCTCATTCATGGTAGGCAGGAAAGACTGGACCGTTGGGCAGAACATTTCAAGGATCAGTTTAACTGGCCACACGCTAACGTATTTAGTCCGGCGTCTGGAGCTGTGAATCCTTGGGAGGTGTCACTTGATCATCCAACGGAAGTGGAAGTGGAGTCGAATATTCGGCTTCTGAAGAGGGGCAAAGCTGCCGATCCCGAGGACCTTAACCCGGTTCTTTTCAAATTGGGTGGAGAAGTGCTGATCAAATCACTTACCTCCTTGCTTCATGATATTTGGAACGAGGAGCGTATCCCCCTATCGTGGGGTGAGTTACTGATTATACCCATCTTCAAGAACGGCACACGGATTGATTGTAGCAATCATGGTTGGATTAGTTTAATTTCGATAGTTACTAAGGTGTTAGCTTCGATAATGCTGGGTCGTTTGACACGGATTCGCGAGAGTAATACCCGCGAACAACAGGCCGGATTTCGGCCAGGTCGAGGTTGCATCGACCAAATATTCACTCTTCGACAGATACTCGAAACGCGCCACACGCACCGGCGCCCTACGATCGTAGTCTTCCTCGATTTGAAAAGTGCTTTCGACTCCGTGGATCGATCAGCACTGCGTAGTGCTTTCCACCGGAACGGTATGCCAACGAAGTTTTTGAACCTGTTTTGAGCATTGTACTCGCATACCTATGGTCGCGTGAGGGTATACGGTGAACTGTCACGTCCATTCGGAACAACTAGTGGCGTTCGACAAGGGTGTCCCACCTCTCCATTCTTGTTCAACTTCGTCATGGACGAGGTGATGGAAGATGCTTTAGGAGGTCTCCGGGACGTAGGAGTCTAACTGGGAAATGGAGGAAAGCTATGCGACCTAGATTACGCAGACGACGCCATGTGCCTGTTCGAGTTTGCGGACCATGCACAACGGGCACTAGATAGACTGTCGAGATGGGTTGCTCGGTTTGGCATGTGCTTTGCACCTTCAAAGTGCAAAGCGCTGTTACAGGACTGGACGACAGCAGCGCCGAACCTGATACTGGATGGAGAGTAAATAACAATGGTGACCGTTTCATCTACCTTGGTAGCTGCGTGTCTAACGATGGTAGCTCGGGATTGGAGGTAAGCATGCGTATATCCAAGGCTCGTGCAGCTTACGCTGGATTGAAGCACTTGTGGTGTCGGTCTGATATTTCACTGAAGTTGAAAGGCCGTGTGTACTGTGCTGCGGTGCGTTCAGTTCTGTTGTACGGTTGCGAGACGTGGAGTATGCGTGTGGGCGATGTTCGTCGGTTGGAGGTTTTCGACAACCGATGTTTACGTAGTATGGCTAGGATTGGATGGAGTGACCGGGTGAGTAATGTGGAGATCAGGAATCTAGTAGTACGTGCCAATTCTGAGAATAGCTTGTTTCATCGTATGAAACTCAGTAGACTGCGCTGGTTGGGTCACGTGTTGCGTATGACGAACACTCGTCTACCATACCGTGCCGTATTTTGTGTTCCTCCTAAGGAATGGAAGAAGCCATGTGGAGCTCCAACAGATGACGTGGCAACGTGGGATGAGAAAATGTACAGCGAAGTTAGGTAAAGTAGGTGTCTCGCGTCTTCGTGGATAGCGTCCGAAAGACTCGTCAAGTAGTTGGCTGGAGACACTTAAGGATATGGCAGTGAACCGTGAATAGTGGCGATCGTGTTGTCATTTTCTATCGAATGAGAATGATTGGAAGAGTGCGTTTGTACAGTTAGCCTGTGTTTCGTGTGTTGGCTGCAGAAACATCTTATCTCTCGCCCCTGCTTAGATCTATTCCCTGTTCCCCCTTGTATATTCACTCTTTTTATATAAACGTGTAACTGTGGGGAAAGGCAGGGGTCAGTGAGGCTTGTCTTGTTGTTTAACGCTGAACGATTATGATGATGATGTGCGTAAGTCAGTGAAATAAGCTGTTATTATATTTGGAAGCTGTAGTGACATTATGGCCTTCCATTGATTCAACTTTCAGTGGCAAAATTGATAGAGGTGGTCAGTTCAAATCCTGGCAATAAGTTCTACAAATTTTGACGAGTGGGCTCTTCCAGGGAGGACCATTTGCACGTCCGGATTAGAATTTGTGGGTTTTTTCCGTATGGCGATTTAGGAATTGGATGACACGGACATTTTCTGTTGTCGACGTCGTACCCTCCTTTGAAACCTTCCCTTGTCTGCACAATTTTTGGCTATTTCCTGAAGAATACATGCTGCGGTACTGCAGCCCAGTCTTATGTTGCGTATTAGTGTATCACGTTCAGTTTACTTAACGCGACGGCGATGACCGAGCAAACTATGGGTCTTTCACTCCGAGAAGGCCAGAAGTTCGGATACCAGGTCCGCCGGTCGCTAGTGATAGCTTGCGTTTTGCCATTGCCCGGCTGGGTACCACACCTCCTCTGTTGAGACCTTATGTATCTCTATGCCAGGCCTAAGGTTCCCGGTTTCCCCTTCCCCTGGCTTGGACCGTACTGGGTAAGGTGAGTGCTTCTTCCACCGCACTCTTGCATCAAGCATTTCGTAAAAAAATTAACCTTGGTTATTGTGCTTCGATGCTGTTTTGTAAATGATTCAGCGTTGCCCATTTTCGACTTGTTTCTGTATGTATACTCCGTTGCGTAAATCCAGTTCTGTCATATTTAGTATTCAGCTGTGAAACGTTGAAGCCCCAAGCTCTAAATTCGGAATTTTCGACTGTGTCGTACTCACAGGCAGCAGCATCGTGAAGACTAAATTTGACCTACTGACATTTCACATGGACCTTCAATCTAACCTTCTGATGACGTGTCTGTCGCGTCTGCCATTTAGTTATTGGGGTATCCTTTCTTCTGCATTTTTGAACAAATGATAGGAATAACCCCGTTTATTTTGGATTGCTAATCAGGAATAGTTCATTTGTACAGCTCTCAAATTTTCATCAAAGGTTCACTAAGTGTGCAAAAAATGAAATGTTCAGCCTTTAAGTTCAGTTCAGCTTGGCAGCCTCTGTGATCGTCCGTGTATCGGCAGGCCTAAGTCAACCCCATGCTGGCTCTCTTCGAATGGGCTTTAAAATGAAGATTGCAAATACACAAAAAAGTACTAAATGGTGTTGTTTGAATTCACTTCTTTTTCTGTCTATTTGTTCATGCGAGGATTGTCTGTTTTGATCACGCCACATCGAGCTTAATATCAGTCTGAAATCATGTCGTAGATGTCTCTTGCCGGGCTGACTGTGACACCCTGAATCTTTCGTATTTGTGCCAACGCACTTCCCATCTCTCAGCCTTTTCACTTTCTTTTCCGACCCTTGTCAACCAAAAGCCTAACGCGATTGTTTTTCTCATTATTCGTGACGTTTGTTTTTATCCTGTAGTACTCGTTTGCTTTGGGTTAAGGAGTAAGTCACGTGTTATCTTTGCCCAGACATTATAAGGAATTGCAGTCTAAGCAAGGACATCGGTTTTGCGAACTTCAGTCTGAGTACAGTTTTGATTGGGTTTGCATTGACGAATGAACGTGTGTGAATTACTGCGGATAATTCTTCACCTCGAAAGACCAGGCGATTTCCTCTCGTTAAAACTGACGCTTATAGTTCCCACTAATCTCCATCGTGTGAGTGTCTGTTAATTAACAATAAATCACAAATTGCCATACCTACAAAACTTTCTGATAGGCTTTTCCTCAAATTAATTGCTGCATAACCCCTGGGTAGTAGGGGTGAACCAACACTGTTTTTAAATGAGGAGTCGGCATGCGAAATCTTTTTTGGTTAAGGGTATGATCGTGCTCTGATCAGACCTAACTCGAATCTTCAAATGTGAATTCAACAATAATGGTGATGTGTAGAACTCCCAGCAGCCTAGAATTGAGCTGTAATGCTTTCTAAAGTGTTTGCCAATCTCGTCAAGTTTTGGAACATCTAGGCGCGAAAAGTCGTTAACTTCGGATCAATTCGAATCCGCGAAGTTAATGCCTTTTCATATTCAGATCTTATAACATTTCTCAAATCAGTCTGATCCGTGATCAGTAATCAAATGTTACGTAGTGTTCTATTTTGTTCTGTCTCTCTCTAGCTAGGAAATCAAAATTGCGTCTGGGTCTAGGTTGAATTTTCGTCATATCCAAAAATGTTCCGAGGAGGTGTTTTATTAGTTGTTCAGATCTTTGAGTTATTCATTTGTAGGACAAAATAGTACACATCGGTGAGTCATCGGGCTTCGAAACAGTCCTTTAGAGGCGTATTGCTTCATGCAAATGCATAAAAACTTTTCCTCTGATCCATTTTAAGTTTCTCGCATCTTTTTTGGTCCATCTCCTGTAAATTGAACGAAGTTTTGGCCCATAGTTAATGGTTCTCCAAATTTAGCAAGACCGACAGCTGTCTGTCACAATCCGATTTGTGACTCAGTTTTCTAGGTTAATCATCTTTCTAAAGTAAGAAAGTTGTATATTGGTGAAATGCGCAAAATGTGAAATGTAGCAAAGATTAACAATGCATTTTCGGCACACGGATCTCTATTTCCCATTGGAAACATCAGTACCAATCAAAATTTCCGTCAAATGGAACAGATCGTTAAGACGCATCACTTTTTTCCGCTATTCTGGTGATTTGTAATTTCAATGTCGTAGCAATGATGCTCACGTTCTATGTGATCAGAAAATTCCCCATTTTGTTGAAGAGCATAGTTTTTTTAATCAAACATGTTGCCTTCATTTTTGTGGTCCCTGTGGGACACGTGAGTTTGAACACTGACGTGCGATCACTTGACATATGCGTGCACATTTATATTGTTTTTTGTGCTGCTATGATCATCTCCGAGATGATGGAAGTGGCGAAATTTGTCTTACATCCGGCTGGCGAGCACGTTTCCATGTATCTAACCTTGTCTCGATTCCGTTTGCTCTGCTGTCGATCGCGTACCCTATACGGAACCCATTGGTACGGCTTCTACCGTTGGACTTAATGCGTACGCGGCCTCCCGAGAACGGGTGGTATTGGGGACATTGTTACGTGGTTTTGCCTAAGGTAGAATGTGGGGTCATGTTCACGACTTGAAAAGGTTACTGTGACAGGTTACGATTGTTCCTGTGTATGCATGTAAGATATGGTGGGGATGACTAAACTACAGTGCGTGTGACATTATCACCTTGTGAGTGAAACGGGGTTGAAGGCTGTCACGTTAAGTCTCGCACTTTTTTGAAATATGGTTCAAAATGAAGTGGATATCCGCTTTATTTTTTATTGAATGCACCCACTTCCTGGTTAAATTATGCATAAGTGCTTGGTGTACCTGATCGATCTGGTTGTCGGGATGTTATATTCACCTAGAAGTTGGAAAGAGTAGTGGAAGTTTGAAACTCACACGGGGATACGGAATCCGTCCTGTTTTTTACCAGGTTCTGTAACTCGAAGCAACCCACCTTACACTATTCTTTGTTTTCAACAAGCCAGTTCCCAAACAGTAATTTTACATTTTAAATGCTATTCCGTTTTAAATTGTCCCGATCTACCTCATGCGGTATATCAGAAATTCGGTTTCCAATTTCGTCAGCTCAATTATTTCATCTCGAAGTTCATGTATGATTGTCTCAGTCTACAGTGATCTCCGAGTTTGTCGACTTAAACAGGATAAAGACGCAGTCATACAACGTCTAACGAAAACAAAAAGCGTATTGTTCAGTTTGCTTGGAATTGAGACAATCTGAATTGTTTTGCCCGAACTCCAGGAACAAAGATTAATGCACCCCCAGCCAGTTCCAAATCGGACTGTGAAGAAGCGTGGGAGCACTCCTGGAAAATGTGATGATCATTGTATCCAAACTTTAAGCACTGTAGTGGATGACAATGTTGACTGTTCTTTGGTTCAACTGAAAATGAAAACGGAAGTTAAAGTACCTAGTGTAACAATTAGTACATCATCAATCGATCGCTTATTAAGCGGACATGATTGTACACGGAAAAAATTGTTCGTGCAATCAGCGGAGAGTAACCAGCTGGATGTGAAGGAAAAACGAGCGGCTTTCACGCAGTGGCTAACCAAGGAAGAGGCGGAAAAATTTCTACTGTATATCGATGAAACAAATTCCCGAACTTGGTGCTCGCATTCATACGGACGGTCGAGTGGCCAAAGCTCAGTATTTAGTCTCTTCCTTCTCACAAGAGAGCTAACTTCAACGTATTGGCTTGCAGATCGGCTGTTGGACTTGTACTATGAGGGTCATCTTCGATTAACATGTTCCAGTATGTTATGGGAAAGCCAATCAAATATAATATTGCATTCATTCACCGGCGAGCTAATGCGGCTCATATTAACCTGGCACATTTGGTACGCCACGTACCACCGCAGTCCTTTCTTCAACCCAAAGAAATCTTCAGAAAATTCAAGTTCGTCAACCCGAACTCTCTTTTGGAAAATCAAGATGAGATACCAAATAAGCCCGAAGGAATCACGATAAAAAAACACCGTTATCAATCGCTCGAGGTTACTTGCCACAACGCATTTTGGAGCATTTCCTCTTTTAACTATACCTCTTATGACTGCCATCCTCGAAAGTTTCTTTGAAAATGGTCTCGCGAAAGTGGACGTATAGAAATGTTTGTTTGAGAATAAACCTTCAAAAATCTGTTTTAGATTTTAGAACCTCATTTATTCATGCCGCTGAATAGATAGACTGATCTGAGAACCAGAGGTGGAAGCTAAAAAAAACTATGCATGAAGGCTAGAAAACTATTGAGGACGAAAAAGGCATAATTGGGGGCCAAATAAAACCATGAACGAAGGCTAAATAACCACGGGAAACACTGTAGCGGTCAGACAAACATCCCGCCTCCCTAGATGACTTTTGTGCTTCTTGTACATTTGCTGCGAGCAAAAAAGGAAACCCAATCGATGTGCGTAATGGGGCAGCATAACTTGGTTGGCCTTCGAGTAAACTGGCTAATCTCAGACGCGACCGTTCACCGGTCTGGCAAAGTCATGGTTATCCCACGATGTAACTAAACCTGGGCAGTGATATCATCATTTTCGTCTGCGGGTTTTGATTTTTTGTTTGACTGAACAACTTCTGTTTTCATTTGTCATTTTCAGTTGCTTTCAGTTTGAATTAGAAGAGAAGCGAACGTATTTGTTGAATGTGTAGCATGCCTGAAACGGGCAACAGTTACCATGATGTTTTTTAGAGGAAGTATGCTTCAGTGGCTGTGGTTACTATGTTATTCACACGGATGTTGCCTGCATGTGTATGAGCATTCGCGAATTAATCTTTCACCTTAAAATATTCCGTAAAAACATACTGAACTCTATCCATCAACCACTGAAATCAGCGAATGTCCCACTGAAGCATAACACTATCTAGAAGAATGGGGAGCCGAAATCGCCTGTCACCCTCCTCATTATTGCTCTTGACATGTGATTTCTTACGGTCCCCACTCCATTGCTCGGTCTCACTTCGTTTCCCTTCGTGATAATGAAGCGTCCATGAAGTGTCCTCATTCGACACCGCACGCCTGCTCATGGGCGATTCAAAAGGGACTACTGTCACAACGAGACTACTCTGTCACAGCGAGACTACACCTTGACGTGGTGTGACGGCTTGCGCGCCTCCATTATCCAACGAGCTATACAGGATGGCTTATCTCAAGCCGAAGATCCAATCATGCCTTGAAGGTCAATGGGTAGAGGCCTGACGAAGTAGTCTCCTGGTCCTCCAAGTAAGGGGGTTGATATGAGTTTGCAGCTCAGTGGTATGAATGAGTGGAAAACTAGTTGATCCAAGTAGATGGGCGCCCACTCAGCTATTCGCCGCTGCCTTGCGGTCAGGTTCTTGTCAGAACCAAAGGCTTTAGTTGAGAACCCTAGTCGTTCTTCGGCTTAGCGGCTGGACGCCCTAGCAACACCCGTCCATCGATCCCCATGAGTTACAGGCCTACAAATAATTCCATACTGCACCGGTCGTCGCGCCGGATAATCAGGACCGCGCTGCCCATTGCATCGAACGCAGGTGGGGTGGGTAGTGATTAGTATGCTACGGCTCAGAGTTCCCTCTCTTTTATTCAACCTGTCTCCAACCCAATCTGTTTGCCCTTCTGCCTACCCATAGTATCTCCATTGCTAACACGCCCGATATTCGCAACGGTTTATTGCCAAGTAGTGTAGTAGGTGGTATTCAGCCCGTTAGCTCACATTTTCTGAAGTCTCGTCAGCCTCTGAATCTCGGTTCGTTCAATGTGCGCACTTTAATGCAGGCAAGCCAACAGGCGTGTTTGGCTCTGACAGTGGACTCACTTTCGATTGATGTCCGCTGTGTGAGTGAAACACGAATTCAGAATTCGAGTAGAATAATTCAACTAACTGCGCCTAATGGTTCGTCAAGATACTTCCTTCGCACTTCAGGAGACGAAGCAGCTCAAGCTGTGAGTAAATGCGGTGTAGGGATAGTCTTGAGTGAGAAGGCTGAAGCAGCCCTTTTAGATTGGATCCCAGTCAACAGTCGCTTGTGTGCCATGAGACTGCAGGGATCAGTCGGCATCCGGAAGGTTAGTAGTGTTAAGCGTAGTTTATTTGTTATCTCGGCATGCGCTCCAACAGACGGCAGCACTGACATGGTGAAAGACGAGTTTTATGACGAACCCGTCACCCTTGTTCGGGAGAGCAAAGTCTCTGACACTGTAGTGGTGGCAGGCGATTTTAATGCACAAGTTGGAAAACTGAGTGCATCGGAGTCCTGTTTAGGCGGGCGATGCGCCTTGCCTGCACAGCGAACAGACGGCGGGGAAAGACTTCTCCAATTCTGTGCAGATAATCATTTATTCCTATCTGGTACGAATTTCCGACACAGTTCGCGTCGCACTGCGACATGGCGCTCTAGCTCGGCAGGTACTTTGAGTCAGATTTACCATATCGCAGTTGGCTACCGTTGGCGCGGTTCTGTCCAGAACTGTAGATCGTACTGGACCACGTACGTCGAATTTGGTCATGCGTTAGTTTTATTGCAATTTTTGCTGCAGCTGAATGGCCATCGACGCAGGCCACAAATGCGATTGGCTGTCGAACGTTTGTCTGATTCGGCTGTTCGCAACAGCTACGAACAGAAACTATCCGAGGAACTAAGAACTTCGACCAGTAGCAGTGTAGACGATCAGTGGGATCAAATTAAGCAGGCTATGCATTCGGCAGCAAATTTCGCCTGCAGTCCTAGAACTAGTGTTCATTAAAGACACTGGATCTTATAAAGGGCGCTCGGTCTAGTGGAGCAAAAACACGAGCTGCCTAACTGCAAGGGAGTGAATAAGATACGTCGGCAGTTGCAGCGTCAGTTGACCATAAGCCTTAGGAATGACCGCGAAAACTGGTGGGTTAAGGTAGCCGAAGAGATGGAAGTGGCGTCCGTTTCAGGTAACAGTCAAAGACTGTTTAAGCTTATACGCGACAGCGGTGGGCGGCGAACTTCGGTTAGTGAAGTCGTGTGCGATAAGAATGGAGAGCTCATTCATGGTAGGCAGGAAAGACTGGACCGTTGGGCAGAGCATTTCAAGGA